>VZRF01014966.1:252791-317556 GCA_013396875.1 Vireo altiloquus
GCAAAGGACCATAGCCTGCCAGTAATGCTAAAGGCCCAAACCTGCTCCTTGACAGGAGCCCATTGGAAAGAAGAACAGAGCCAAGTCTAGCAATGAATCATCTTTCCATATGTATTAAAATTGCTGAAGAGGATGCTCCTGCACTTGCCAATCCAAGGAGTCCCAGCCAGGATGAGCAGCTCCATTCCCTAAGTCTGCCCTTTCCATATGCAAGAACAGAAAGATGCACACTCTATTTCAAACAGTAAAATACAGCCTTTGCCAAACACAGTAAGGCTGTTTGCAGATTGAAACTTTGAGAATTTCAGCATGCATTTTTCTCTTTTTTTTACCAATAAGTAAACATTGCACAACCCTTAAAAAAAGCCATGTTCCAGATTTTGCAAGAATTTTGAGAATCATGTAGTTAAAATCTATTTTATTCCCATCATATGAGTTTCTAGCTAATGAAAGTATACGATCTCACACTACACTACATGAGATTCAAATCCTTTCTTCACACCTATGTAGTACTCTTAACTTCAGTAATGTTATATAAATACAATGAAGAGCAGGGTTTGATCCAAGGTGCTAAGAGTTATCTCAATTTTAAAAAAACAGACAGTGAGTCTCAATTTCTTTCTGGTGTTTATAATTATTTTTACCTCTTATGTTATTTGTTTACTTATTAATTGGATTTAATTGATTCAGGGTTTTTTAATATGCATTAGAAAATTTTTAGGGTTTTTTTTTTTCCTTTAACATTGGTACTAGTGTACTATAACCTTATTTTCAGCATGTTTTCTTACCTTCTCTCTCAGCCTTTTACACCTGATTGATTAGTATGGATGAAATTTCTTTCAATGGTTTTTCTGCATCAGGAAATTAGAAGATTAGTCAAAATTTTTCATCTAAACTCTCCCTATCAGCGAAGAGAGGCAGTGAAGGCTATTGATCTGTCTTTCCTCACTGAATACAGGAGTCTGGACAAAAAAAAGCTTAAAATAGACAGCAATCTTAGGTAAATTAGCTAATTATCTTGGATGAGTTAATTAGCAAATAATGAAAATAAATAACTGCTGACCCCATGTACCCCACCTCCCCCAGGATGTTGCATATGTTAACTAAGGGAAAAAATTGCCTTGAAAATCCTGAAATGTTTGGATAGTGCTGCTCGGCCATTTCTGTTTCTTCTGGCTCTTACAAATAAATGTTTCATTCACTGTTCTTCAAAATTGAGTATAACTGTGTGGTGGTTATATTCCACTTTCTTTCTTGCTTAGAGGCAAAACCCCAAAACTTGAAAATTTGGTGATAAAATTCAGCCTTTTGCCAGAAATATTAAGTTTCTAGTCTTCCAAGAGAAACCACGGTGTCAGAGGTGATTGGCCTGTCCATCTTTGCCTTACCTTAATATCTTCAAAACCTTTTTGGTGGTTTTGTTCTTAAACAGCCCTCTTGGTTGGACTCTGTGTACATGAATATTTTCCTCAGGGAGATATTAAAATTTCTTTTACCTTTCTGTACCCATGCCTGTAGCTACTTGAACCTCCTCCTCTGTATGACCTTGAGCCTGTCCAAGCCTGGCACCACCCCTTGTGGCCCTGAGGTGCTCCAGAGCCTCATCACCTCTCTGAAATATACTGTCTCATGTGCAGTCTTCAAAAATCCTAATACTCACATCTGTAGGGCTCTCTTTATGTCCATTACATCCTCTTGCCCATTCAGCTTCCTTTCCAGTGCTGCAGGAGAAAGAAACAAGCATGAGGAACCAAAGGGGAACCATTCAGAAGAGAAGGGAATTATGTTTCTGCAGAGAAAGGCGAGGCTTACTGCCTTAAATCTTCTATCAGCTGAAGTGAGAGAGCTGGTGCTTTATGATATGACAAAGCAATGCAAACCCTGATCAGCCAGATGCAATACATGCAGCTTGGCGAGGTACTTTATATGCCAAATATGTTTGTTCACGCAGGAGGATAAAACAAAGTGTTTGGATGATCTTTGAAAAAGCTTCACCTTATTGTCTATAAGGTATTACAGCTTCTCTCTGTAATACCTTATAGACAATCAGCAGCCAGTCCTGGAGGGGGACATAAAACTAATATAAGGGAGCACTCAAACAGACCAAGTGTGCGCTCGTGGGCACAAACCTACCACACCCACACACACATGGTGGTAGGCCTTGCAGAAGCCTGGAGTCAGAGGCTCATTTTTCAGAAGGACATAGAGTGACAGCTGCAAAATATTATTTTGGATTTTCTTAGAGCTCCCTTTGTAAATCATGATTAATTGAAATAAAGTATCAACTGAAATTTGTTAATTTTATGTGATTTATTCCCAATGTCTTAATGTGAAAACCTGCAAGAAAAAAATGTTTTATAAAACATCAGTGATTTTTATCACCATTAGTATTCTAGAAAAGCAATTTTTCAGTACTCAATCCTCCTGAATGCTTGTGATGAGCATCCAGGAAACTGACTGCCACATGCCATACAATAATGAGAACAGTAAATCAACTACTAAGAAACTGTTAGCCTGTTTGACACTCAGAGCATTTTCTTAAGTGGGAAAAAGGGCCTTGATAATCATTGCCATACTGGAGTTTTAAAAGAAGTCACATTTGGAAACTGTACTTAGGATTATATAGAGAGGACTGCATTTAAAATAGTTGCAACAATTTGTACAATGTTTACTATCACAAGAGATTCCTGTCATAGGATGAATATTTTTCTTTAATGTAAATGCACTATAGGACACAACATTGCTTGAAAATAACATCACCAATTTAAGAGGAAAAGGACTACATTTGCCTCAAAAGACCAAGTTCAAAATTGAATTATGTGGCCTGAGATTTGAGCAAAAATCCATGATTTGATGTCCTCAACAAATCAGGATGTGTTCATTAAAAGGTTTGATAGACTTTAGAGAGAATGGAAGTGTATACTGAGAGCATCAAGAGACTGAGAGTGAGAATGGAATGATGTCACCTCCGTAAGCAGCACTATCAGCACTGGGTGGGTAATGCACTAATGTGGGTTTCTGATGGGATGATCCACAGCAAACATCCTGCAATACAATATGAATGAACATAGAATACAGCTTCAGAAAATATCCACAGCACTTAGAAAATGCATAGGTCTTCTCTTTAATCAGATGAAAAATTTCATGATAACATGTTGTGTTTAGCCAACACCTAATATCCTGAAATATTGCCTTAAATACTTGTCAATTTTTTTTTTTGTTTCCGGAAAGAGTCTGGATCTTACTAGTGACGCATTTGCAAGGAATGTCAGTTTGAATCTTTCCTATGACCCCAACACAGAGATATTCAGATTTACTAATGGACTCCTGGGAATAACTATGAAAATAACTGTTACCCTCTTGAGGAGAATAAGGAGAACGAGCATGCCCTGCCCTTATTTTGAAACTACAGATCTACATCTGGCAGCCTCAACTTAAAATTGGAAAAGGTGGCACTGCTTGTAACAGACTTGAAGAATTATCTGTTCCACTTATATCTGGATCAGGGTTAGCCCTGAGAAGAGCTGCACAGTAAGTCAACAATAGCAGAAGGTCAAGAAAAATGGGACCTGGGAATTTTACCAGAATTTAGGATTCCATACTAATGAGTTTGGAGAATTTGCAGGCTGAGATACTTTCTGCAAAGGAAGCCATATAGATGCAGAGCATTGCCATCCATTTAGACTGATTTCTGTGTTTCCTGCTGGCTGGTTATTAAAGTTCTTTATTTGTTTTTTCCAGTGTTTTCAGTGAAGAGTGAATTTATCAGAATAAATTATAAAACCCCATCTTGAAAAGCCTTCTTATGCTCTGAATTCACAAAATATTGTATTCTGCAATGCCAAATGTTTATTTAGGTTGAGGTAGGGTTCTTTTAATTATTTTGTTTATATAATTAGGTACCAGGTCATTAACAGAAGGCTCTCTTTTGAATGGTAGAAGATTCATCAACAGTTCAACAACTATTACACACTAAAGATTATGGTTTGCTTTTATTCCTGATTAACCATTTTCACTGCAGTCTGTGTGATTTCAACAATTTCATTGTAGCACATGAGGATTTATGTACAATTTCAGAAAAAGGATGTGTAAGTACCCTTCAAAAAATAATGGTGGACACAATATTGTACTTAACTTACACCCTAAAATTTGTGTTGATCTTTTCTTTGAAAAATTCCAGTAGCCTATTTTTTGAAGCTTAGGTTTGAAAACAGATTGAAAGAAAAGTATTTTGTAAGATATATCTCCTTTGTTGCTCCTGCAAAAATCTTTCAGAAACATGGCTCACCATGTTGTTTTTTGGAAAAGTGAAGCTTCTGCCCAAAAAACAGGGCAGCTCCCTTCCCTGTGTCTTTGGCACTCTCTGGTGCTGGAGCCAAACCCTGTGAAAGAGGAAACTGATGCATGGGAAGATACATTCACATCAGGGACAGAGAGATGGGCAGGAGACAAGGATATTAGGAAAGAGGGCTAGGAGGGAGACTTCAGCTAGACTTTTATGCAGAACCACAACAGAAAATGGATTGATCATAATTAGCCAGCTACAGAGGTTAAATATGCAAGTCAAAATCTTATTTTTGAATGAAAATACCAGCCAAGCACCCATGAAGAATCTTCTGCAGTCCCAGAGTGGAGCAAGGACCGGAGGAAACATAGAGCTGCCCTTGCTGCACATCTTCCCTTCCCATGTCACACAGCCAAGGCACACGAGCCATCCTAAGCTGTCACCAGCACTCCTTGTCATGCACCAAATAATCCTAAACTGCAATCATCAGTGCTGAGAGAAGAAGCTTTCCTGTAAAAATTTATGTCCAAATTAGATACAGAGATGCTACACAGGACAGAACACAGTTCCTTCTCTGTCCTAACCCCATGTCCTACTGCACAAAAGCGGAAGAAAAGTAAATGGCAGTGGTAATGTTTGTTTGAAGTGGTCACTGCTTCCTAGGAACGGATCTGAGAGCACAGCCTTCACTTTACACAGACCAGCGAGCTCACCACATTTGCAATAAGTCTTAGGGGGCTGAAGATGAAATACCAGAAGCATCTCCCTCTGTGGCTTGCATGTAGTGAAGTTTGAGTGGATGCTGATTTGTGTTGACATTCCTATTTACTTTCCAAGGCTGTAATGACTAATACTTCTGTAGATGCTATACTAAAAGCTTCCACTTTCTCCAACAATAAAATTTAAGGATTCATTTGAATTAGAAATCTCCTCTGGCCAATTATTTTGATATGTAAGGATATTGTAAAATAAAGATTACAGTAAAATAATTTCCATTAGTTATTCTTATCTGACATTTCCTTCTAAGACCTCTATATCTTTTGATGGACTGTAACTTTTAATTTGTAGTAAATGAAGTAGAAAGAAGATAAAGTGGGTTTTACTGTCAAATTTAGGTATCATCCTAGCAGGACACAAAATTGTAAATTGAATCCCCATGCCCTGCAACTGCAATTTAACACCTTGGAAACTATTTTTAGGTTTGTGTTCTTGGGTTTTTTTCTTTTTCTCAGAAGAAACGGAGGATCATCTGGAAAATATTCTACCCTTTGATCCAATACACATCAATTTTAGACCTACCTTAACAGCTTTAAGGGTAGAATTCCTTATTTCCAGCCTTCCCTCTGTTATCAGAACAACATAGAGGGTTCTGTTTACCAGCAGTCAAATGATTTGCAGATGACAGTCAAAAAGGAATTTATAAAGTCTCTGTTCCAAGGAAAGCCGTGATCCCCTCAGCTTAAAAAAAATCTCCAAACTGACATTTCCAATATTTTCAAGAATGCCTAAATACCTAAAGCTCAACCCTGAAGCTTTTCTCTTTTTTTCTTCTCTCCTTTATTCCAGTATATGTTCAAAATATTTCTATCCCTTGATTCTATTGCCAATATGAATTCACATTTCATATACAGAGCCAGAGCTCCTTGTAATTTACAGGTATTTTAAGGGTAAACTTGTTGTTCAGAGAAGACCTTTTCTTCCCTTTATACTACTCTGAAGAGAGCCACGTGTGAATACCAAGCTCTTGGCCTCTGTAATACTCTTCCTTGCGTGTGTGTTTTTATGGTCTGCTCATGCAAACCTTGCTTGCTTTGGATAATCTTCCTTTACATCAGTATTTAAACAGAAGTGAATGGAACTTTTGCATAAGACACTACTTGACGTGAGCAGTGAAAGATTAAGCCAGGCTCCTTGTAGGTATTGCAGGATGTGATTATTCCCTTGCAACAATAGCAAAAGAAAAGGCCTTTCAAAAGAAAGGGTAGGAAAGGAAGTGTCCTTCGAGCAAAAGCCATTTTGAAGCCACATGCCGAAGTCTCAAGTCCTAAATCTGTGTTCCAGCCTTCATGTGGAGCACAGATCACTTTTTACCATCCTGTAACTCTGCATTTGTCAGTCTTTAGGGACAATCATATTTGTAAATAGGGATTTCTTCTGAATTTTATTTGTCAGCATTCATTTGCAAAAGAAACTGCCCTGGGTTATTAGGTAGTAAAACCTAATATATAGAAGCGGTATGACTCTACATATGTCAAAAAATGACAGGGTTTTGACACACACAAAATCTTAACTGGTATATTAAAAGAATTCTGCTCTGTGCAGCCTGCAAATTTCATCATGTGGTACAGTAACAATGTCCAGATTTTCCAGCTTTTAGGTATTATGTATGTGAAAATTCGTATGAAAAATGGACAGGACACAGGATCTTTTAGGTATTACTTGTGCTTGAGAAGCATTAAGTACAAACAAGTGTGAAAATGTGAGGAAGTTTCTTAAGACTGAAGACAATTGTTGCCCCAAAATTCTAAAACACCAAGAGACTGATGCTTCTACAAATTTCACATAACTCCCCAGGAAAAAAAAATTAAAAAGAAGGGAGATTATTTATTTTTTTCATGTCCTGTATGTTGACCTGAGAATCAAGGAGACATCACTGATCTTGATGGCCAAGAATTTCATAAACCATGAAAGACAAATACCACACACCTAGCAAAGGAAGCATCCTTAGAAAAGGTGATAATTCTTCATATCCCCTTCTTCTTGCCCATTAACATCAGTATCATTTGTCACTTATATTTCAAAACAAAATAGATTGCTTTTATTTTCCCCCTATGGAAAAACATGTAGGTTTTATACACATTTCTCAGAAATCAGATTTCAAATGTATGCCAGAAACCTGGAGAAAAGACCTAGGGTTTGCCCTAAAAGTAGGAATACTGTTTCCAAAGGCGCTTGTTTCTAATTTGCATGGCCAACGAGGTGCAGTGGGATGTGTGGAACCCAGCCAATTAGATATGAGAGAGCTTCCAGAAGAGGATAGATAGTTGTGTGAAGTAAACCTGCTTGTCTTCAGGAGCCTCCAGGAAAAAAGAACTCCAGGCTCTGATGGTACAACTCAGCAGTTCTTCTATACAGGCTGAGGTCCCCTTGGAGAGTCACCCAGCCCTTTCTGTCCTGCATAAGTGAGAAGCTGAGCAACCAAGACTCCATCCTACCATTTTATTCACATGACACTGTAAACCAGTCTGCAAGGATTAGAAAATGTTTAGAACCAGATATAAATCCAGGTGAAGGCCTTTGATTGCCATAGTTGGTTACAAATCATAAACAGGCAAGCACAAGAGAGCCCATAACCTTATGAAACATTCCAGGACAGTTAAATGGAAGACTTCACTTGCACAATTTGAGAAAAGTTCATCTCTAAAGCATGACAGGAAAACTCTTGCTCAATACTCTTGTTTTCATTTTCACTCAAAATGAATAAACAGACCCAAAGGAGTCAGGCTTTAGGGCAGATTGCCTGCATAGGTACTCAAGTGATACAGACAGCCCTGTAATGAAATGAAACCTGGCCAACTACTTCAGAGTACAATATTCATTTTTCTGATACTTAAAGAAAAAACATTCCTCATTAATTGCCTTATGAAGATGTATTTCACTCTCTTCTTACAGGTAAGAAGGTCTCAGTACAGCACTATCTCCCAGGCCTGAGCATTGTCTTCAGAGGGGTAGCAGTAGGAGTCATTACACTGTGACAACACAACAGATCAGATAACATCACAAGACCACTCAATGCTGTATATTCTTGAAAAAACTACACTTAGCAAGAAAGAGGTCTTTATCTTTCTAGTAAAATAAGCTTTTTCTTATACTTAGTTCTACATCTCACTCAAGAAAAATTAAATATCTAAAATTATGTATATTTTATGTAGGTCAGAGTTCTTTTTTTAGCAGGCTCCTTAGGTTTTGATTGAAATATTTATCTAGCCTTCCATAATGTCTGTTATCCTTTGAATTTCCCACTGAATTGCCAACACAGGTAATCCAGGATACCATGGGAATTAGAGTCAGGAAAAGAGATATTGTCTAGCAGGCATAACACTGTAAGCAGAGGACATTTTACTTGTTTATCTCTTCCTACATCACAAAACACTAGTCAAAGCGGGAAATGTTATTTTCAGGGAGTTTTTTTAAATATAATCTACAAACACTTCAATTAAATATACCAGTATTTTATTGATTCTCAGTTAAATAGCTTGAATTTTATGTGTTACAGCTAAATCATCTCTATATTTGGACACAAATCTCTCTCATTGAAACACTTGACACCAAACACTGTTTTATCAGAATTACTGAACATTAGACTACTGTAATGCTAACAACTTGTGATTTGATTGCAATAATTTAAGGTAGCTTAGTTTCAGAGCTTGCCAACAGGGGCATGGGTAGGTGACAAGAAATACAGATATAGTAAAAGGTGGCATAGTGGAAGACTTCTTTGAATTCGGTAGCTGTATCTGAGTTCTTCATTCTCTGAATCTGCTGTCTTTAGGATTGAGTTACACATGTTACCAATCTATGCCATGAGTTATAAGGTGGTTTTGTAAATCAGTCCAAAAAAAATTTGTGCCGGATATCTGGTGGCATATACAGAACTAAGCTAAAAAAAATTAGATCTGAATTATCACTTTAAAGACAAACTTTTATTCCAGATAACTGTATTTTAAAAATAAAATATAAAAAAAACCCTACTGAAATTGTTATTAAAGAGGATGGGGCTAGGAGTAGTGAGAGGAGAATTTTTCTTTAACTAAAAACAAAAACATGCTTGGATTAGTTTAAGGTTTAATCCTGCAAGTTGCCAAGCTTTCTGGTCCCAATTCAGTAAATTACTTAAGCACGACCTTAAGTTTTAAGCACATCATCAATTCCAAAGAAATTATCTGACTCACACATCCCTAATAAATGTCTGGGCTAGAGCCAGAGATCTCAGCACTTACTAGTATTAAGATTTTCGTTTCCTAATTGAACTAATAGTGATAGGTAGATTGCACAGAGAATATAACCTCCCACAAACCTCCTTGCAAGCTGGGAATCCCAGCTGGCTCTGCTGTAACCCACATACCTCACAATGTGACTTGACTCTCCCTGCCATGGTACAAAGCTGGCCACAATGTTCCTGCCCTCCCAATGTTCCCCCTGTCCAGAGTGAATCACATTCAGTCTTGCTGAAATTCCTAGTTATCCAAACAAGCAATAATAGAAACATTTGAGCAGAAAGAATTTTTGAGTCATGTAGGTGGTTTTCTTGTGTGGGAAATTACCCGCTTTGTATCTATGTGATTAGGAAAGTCAGCTTCATTTGCCTCTGGCTGTCTGAGGCAAGCAACAAAAAGCACATTCATGTTCCTATTCCTTCCTCCTCTCAGCAACACAGAAGAAGGGAAAAGATTATTAACTTCTATGTCATAGTCAGGTTAAGAGAACATATTCCTTGTCTGTAAGGCATCACTTCTACCAGTGGGAACTTTTTTCCAGGATTTTACACTGCCCACCCTGAACTCACCCATCCAGTTGGATGAAGAAAGTGCTACCCGAATGCATGCTGCCCAGTGCACAAAGGATCATGCTGGGACAGCAGAAGTATTGTTCTCTTGGTGTTCAGCAATGCACCAAATCTTCACTGGACATAGTATCTGCCCAAAACTGACTAGACTGACTGAAAAAGGCAGCTGCTGAGTAGTGGTGAGGAAGACAGTGCAGTAAGACTGAAGCATTCTCTATGTGTGCCCTTCTGGTCTTTGGCAAGCTTGGATAGAAATCTTAGAAGAGTTTTCATGAAAAAGCAGAAAATAAAAAATTAGCTTTGGAGAACTTTATAAAGCAAGCATGAGGAGCTACATGGGCTGTAGCTACATTGGCTGATCAAAAGGATTTCTCTGGAAAATTAGAAAAAAAAAAAAACAGACAAGAGACCTGAGTACCACAGGCAGAGGAAAGACAGCAGACAGTAGCTTCTCACAGCAGCATGAAAATGATGTGACTGGGGAAAAACACAAGCCAGGATGAGGTTTTGGTTGAGGCAGATCTGGAGTAAAATATCAGATCTGGAACCTATCAAGAAACAAGGAGGAAGAATGAGGACAGCAATCCCTCAGACATGCTGAAAGCCCAGGGAGGACACGATTTCAAAAACAGCAGGCTGTGAATGTGGCTGTGTTGAAGATGGCTGATGAGCCAAAACCCTGGTCTGAGGCATGTTGGCTGAGCAGGAGCAGAGGAGAGGACTCGGCTGGGATAAAGGAGCTCTGCAGCTCAACATGAGGCCAGGAATGGCAGGGAGAAGGTTTTTCATGCCAGAGCATGGCTTTCATGCCAGAGACAGGCTTGCATGGGAAGCATTACTAGGCAAAAAAATTTATTCCTGTGAACACACAGATGAACTGGATATTAGGATAGGATTTAAAACTTTTCCAGCCCTGCTCAGCTTTAACACCATGATGACAATGGCACTTTTCAACAGGTATTTCAGGGGAACTTTACCAGCACCCAAGAGATTTTATTAAAGTCAATATGACAAACTGTGACATCTTTCCAGAAGAGATCTTAACAACAGGTTTGCATCAGTTTTGCAAGGAGCCCTCGGGCTGCATTTTAAATCTAAGTATACAGAATGATGCCTGTTGAAAGTGCTACACTGAAACCAGTGACATCACCAGTGGCAAAGGATGGGAAGAGCTTTCATGCTGCACTCAGCAGCCTTAATAGAAAAATGATTGATCGTAAGTGCAAAAAAAAGTTGTCATACTGCCTCAGCTATTTTACCATTAAATTATACTGTCTATGTTATTAGTTCTGGACTGACTTTTCTATTTTTAATACAAACAAAAAGTAGGTAATTATAAGTGACATCTGTATATATGCTTCCAAAGTGTGGATAAAACCTTTCAACACACTGAAATATATTCATTAGTGCATGCACTTAGATCCTGTAATGTAATAAGAAGGAAAGTTATAGAGAAAGATAGAAAAGGAAATAATCTAAGGTATCACTGGTCGCCTTCTCATTGGCATTTTAGATAAGAGAAAATTAGCCCAAGGAAATCTATTTATACTTTCACATACATAGGCAAGCTGCCTGCATTAGTACACAAATAGATCTATAGGTTACTGTGGTGTCGATGACAGAGACAGGCAGTTGTGAAAATTTCAGAGAAACTAGCAGAAAGCCGAAGGGTGGAATCACAACAAAAATCCATTTCTAAGCAAACATCGATGCAGAGCAGGAGTGAAGGCTCACAAATGTTTTCTGGTGGTCAAATCTGAACAGAATGGTCTGCAGACTAAATTATCATGAAAATAGAAATGTTCTCATAAATAATGTAAAATTTGCATCACTGAAAAATTAAGCACTGATAGAAAATATTTCAGTTGCCAATATACACATGTACAGACGTACAGACAGGTGCTCATTTGGTATCCATAAGAAGTAGATAAAGAAATGCTCTAGAGGTCTGGGCTATTCAGCACCAGCCTCTGTGAAGATTGTTCAAGACTGCAGGTGAAATACTGCATGTGAAATACTGCATTTCAAAATTTTTGTGTTTAAAAAAGTAGAATATTTATGTCTCAACACAGAAAGTTCCTTCCTTCCTTCCTTCCCTCCTTCCTTCCTTCCTTCCTTCCTTGCTTCCTCCCTCCCTCCCTCCCTATTTTTACCTTCAGTTGTTTGTAAATACAGATTTGGAAACAATTCCTGAAAAATAATTTTCATCTAAACTACTTTTAATATTTTCCTCGTTTGAGTGTAAACTATTTTTGCATGTGTTTTCTCTGCCAGAGAAGAGTCTATTACCTTCCTTTCTGCAATTAAATATTATATTCATGAGGTTTGTCAAGATTAAAAACTGTTGATTTCTTCAGTGTTTCCTCCAAATAAAAAAGATCATGTTCACTAGATCTCTGATCATTCCTTCCAATTTCTTCTTGAATCTCTCCATTGTTGATATGTTTCTTGAACTCCTATTCATGCACTTATTCCTCAGCATTTTTACTACCTTTTACTGAAGTAGCATCTTACTTTTGCAAAAGCAATTTTATAGCTCACAAAATATTGTGAGGAAATGTTAACTGCATCCCTACCTCAGAGATTTTAGAAGAAAGGCTATTCAGTACGTGCAGAAAAGAAATAACAGTATAAAAAGAATATATTTCACATCACAATGATATACATAGTTACAATCACCATGACAGTCCCTCACAAATTTTAGTACATCCTGCATTCCATTGTGAGAGAGGGAAGTACTATTATTGCCTTGCTACCATCAGGGACATATCAACAATTATATATATATCAACACAGTCATCAACAATTATAGATACAAATCTATGCAGAATTATATGTCTTCATTTTATATTTTTATAGAAATAATATATTGATACATATTTATATTTCTTATTCACATGCCATCATGTGGAAATTGCTAAATTACCTCTGAAAGAGATAGTAAGAGTACCAGAAGAAAAATTTATACATTTAGATTACCTCTATCCACTCAGACAATTTATTCAACAAGGAAACAAGATTTGTTAGCTTGTGTTGATATGGTTATTTTTTTTCTGATGCACAAGCAGCTTAGGACACTCCAGACAACCCAGACTTGTGTCCTGACCAAATTTTTGAGAGCTGTTATCACCAGATCTGCAGTAAATCGAGTATGTCTCCCAAATTATACTTCTTGCATGTCCAAATGACCCACAGTCCTTCCTCTTCATTTACCTTGGGTTTGGGGTTCTTTTAGGAAGTTAATTGGCACGAGAGGTAAAGCAGAAATACATGCAGAAGACATGACACCTCAGGTTGAGGTTCTTTGCACACTGCAAGCACGGCCCTTTCACCAGAGAGGAGGGACCCATCCCCTCCTCTGGGTACGAGCAGCATAACTCAGAGTCAGCTAGCTGAGGCTCCTGGCACACAGGCAAGCACCAAATGCTCCAACCAGGCCTAACAACTATAAAAACCACTCGTTTTGAGAATGGGAGACAATTTCTCAGCCAGCCCAAAAGCATGAGCTCTGCTCTTAGAAACTGCAGATGAAACTAGGAAAGGCAAGAAGGGAGCCGGTCAGAAAGGGCAGGGGGAGATAACTGAGGAAAGAAGGAGGAAAGAAGACTAGAAGACTAGAAAAGAGGAAGTAGTGGAAGGAAAAATATTTGAAATTGGAAGACTGATTTCTCTCATCTTTATGCATTTCACTTTTGTTGGTTTATCATCGAGTAGACTGCCACTGCAGAGACCAGAACTTTGGAGAGGTTTTTCAGTAGCATTTGCAAAATGAAAACAGAAAGCCTTTTAAAGTCTGTTGCTTTTAGCAGTAAATTTTATTTTTGTACTCTTGAAATGTGAAAGGTTGGTCACCTTGTTGGTTTGCAAACCGTCTATCACCTGACAGCAGCCAGCTGACTTATCAGAAAGGGAAACCTAGGGACAAAAAGTCAGGAATGACTCAGATGTGAATTCTGCCCTATTATATTAAAACATGTAGCTGAAGCCATGTGCAGCTGCTGAAAACTCAAGGCTATGTTTGGGGCATCACTTAGGAAATTTGCCTCTTAACTGTCAGATATTTTTACTAATTTATGCTAATTTATGATAGGTATATTGTTATTCTTTATTGTTACCATGCTGTTATAGTTGAAAGGTAAATATTAAGAAAAATTCTGGTTTTCCCTTTTTTTCCTCCATAAAAGAACTAGATGATTTGTCTTTGTTTTGTACTCAGTTTGGAAATCTTCTAAATAAATCAATTATTCTGTCAGCCCCCACAGGTACTTTAGCTGCTTTAACAACTTAGCTCCAAGCCTGCAAATTTGTATGCACAAAGATGTCCAGGAATAGGACTTATCTCACCTAATCTAAGAGATAGGAATCTAATCTACACAGTTGTCTAGGCTACACTTCTGTTGTCAATTGAGAAAGGCAGAAGTCTAAGATTGGAGGTATGAATCACCCCTCCGGAGGCGAAAATCTCTCTCCATTGACTCTGGAGGGAACCTAGGAAGGTTGGTTAGACTAAACATCTAACATTTAAATGATCAAAACCAAGTGAACTAAATTACATTTGAAGTGCATGAAGAGCATGCTGAAATCAGTGCAACTATACCTCCCAAAAATAGTTTTACAGATGTTAAAATATTTGTATAATAAAGGTTCCACAATATCAAGTTTTTAATGGAAAAGACTATTTCTATGTGTTTAGAGGAATAAATATTTGATTCCTGACTGGTATTTTTTGGTAAAATTAGAAAGGGATGCAAATCAGAAAGTTCAGGTGTAGGAAGAAAATTATTTAATGGTACATTACAAACTATTTTAAAAGGTAACTTTTGCTACCTTCACTCATTGCTAGAGCTGGTCAATCTGTTTCTGAGAGACAGTCTTCACAAAAAAACCCCAACCTATATATATATATATAGTAAAAATGACAGTATAGAGGTATTGGAAATATCAAATTTAAGAAGAATTTGTTATTTTCAAATATCAGCAAAAGTGAATTATGATCCCTCTGCTCCCTTGAAACTTCAGGAAAGGGGAGCTGTGATGTTGTCTGACTGCCAGGATAATATTCAAATTGTTGGTTATTGACAGGAACCTGTATCAAGTTCAACAAGAAGGAAAAAAATTGCTTGAAAATATGTTGGTACATTTATCAACAGAAGATGATCAGCTTGGTGAGTCTGATAGGCCTGGTTAACATGGATCCTGAAATGAACACACAAAGGTACATTTTTCTCTATACTATCAAATCACAGTGCTGGTTTTTTTTTCCTTTGTGGAAAAAAATTGCTTTAATTTTGCAGGGACTGAAGGAAGCAAATGCCACCCACCTTGAGGCCTCTGATTTCAAGGCACTTCCCTTCCCGTTGCATGTGTTTGCGGGGAGCAGAGCTTTTGTGCGTGCAGCTATAAATTTGCCAAAACCCTCTCAGCAGCTGCTGCCGCCCCACCAGCGCGGCTGAGGGGCTCACTGCCGTGCTGAACTACTGAGTCAAACCGGAGTCTGTCCCCACACACAGCCCAAAAACTTGGAAACTTCAGCACCAGATGCAGGGAAATCCACCCCCATAACCCAGGGACAGGGCACGTGGCTGGAGCACAGACGCAGACAGGGCCTTCCCGCAGTGGCCATGCGGGATCTGCAAACTCTGGGACACAGCAGGCCCCGAAAGGGTGCAATAGGCCCTGTGGGATCTGCAAACTCTGGGACACAGCAGGCCCTGAAAGGCTGCAATAGGCCCTGTGGGATCTGCAAACTCTGGGACACAGCACACCCCAAAAGGGTGCAATAGGCCCCGTGGGATCTGCAAACTCTGGGACACAGCAGGCCCCGAAAGGGTGCAATAGGCCCTGTGGGATCTGCAAACTCTGGGACACGGCACACGCCGAAAGGCTGCAATAAGCCCTGTATTCACAGCAGGTAAGGAAGGCACGAGGGATCCCCACAAACCACTCAGCTGTCAGCTTTGCTCCAGCTGCCTGGATTCAGGTGGATTCCACTCCACGCTGCAGGGAAGATAGACTTTACTGCTTTGTGACTCACCCCCGATCGGGGGGAGTGGGAACAGCAATCATTTATGACTCACTACATTGTATAAGGCTGTGGAAAATAATTTGGTTGCATACTGTACAAATACACACTAGAAGTATATTAAATATGGTGAAGTAATTGGAACACAATTAAAATGTTCCGAAGCAAAAGAGAGAAAGGTTACTCATTACCAGTCTCTTCCTTTTCACAGAGATAACCTATTAGCAGAAATTTGCAGTATTTTCCTTCTGAAGTAGTCAAGGCTTTAAAATCCTGCCTAGAAATAGAACTGTGTGAATAATTTGGGGTGGGGGTTGTATTCAAAGAAAAACTAGCAGTTTTTTGTCTTCTTGACAGTGTTGGATTTTTTTTTCTTTTTTTGAGCAACTGTTCCTAGGATAAAAAAAATGTAAATTATCCTGAAATAGTTGGAATAAGTATATTTTGAAACTTTCCCTCTAGAAGCAAAGTTGTGTAAAAGCCTAATGCTCAATCCATTGTTTGAAAAAAACAGGCTGCAAAAGAAGGGAACAAACCACAGCCTGCATGTTGGGATGCTGATCTACAGAGTTCCTTGTTTTGCTAGAATTTAAAAGAGGACCTTAGAAACAAATATCTCTGGCTTAAATCTGCAAAAAATCTGAGGTGCTTGAATCTTGTGGAATTTAGAACCTGGGATTAGATGACTTAGATAGGGCAAGTGATGGCAATATCAAGGAGAGAGCTGTGTCTGAACACTCCCCTTTCCTTTAGATAAAAGCCATGAGAAGCAATAGTAATTAATTTGACCTGGAAAGGAAAAAAATCCTGTCAAAAATTGATATTTTTGAGACAATTAGTTCACAGAATCACAGAATATACCAAGTTGGAAAGGACCCACAAGGATCACTGAGGCCAACTCGTGGACCTTCATAGGACCATCCCCAAGATTCACACGACATTCCTCAACAGAGTGAAATGTGGGACCAGACAAACCCCAGGAGAGCAGGATGAGTGGTGGGAAGATGAGAGCAGGACCCAACGCTCTTCCATGTTTCAATCTTGAGTCACAGACAGGTCAATCCACAAAGAATTTCTTGTTATCACCCAAAACTAAAGCTAAACTAAAAGAGGTGCAGGGAATGGTTAGCTGATTGCTAGGCAATGGCTATCACAGCAAACACAAGCTAAAATCAGCTCAGGCCAAGACAAGCCCAGGCACGTTTTTAATCCCTGCACTGTCAGGTCAACAGAAAGCCCCTGAAGTTTTACTTGTAGTGACAAGAAATCACATGTACTGGGCTACAAAATAAGGACTAGGAAGCAGAGAGGAAGAGAAGGATGATCTTTCCCCACCAGAAAAAAAAAACAGATCTATGCAGGATTGCCTTAAATATGTGTAGTGTGATTAAAATGTGGCACTCTGTGTCCTGAGATTAGGCACAAAAACTTTCCTTTTAAGAAAATCCTTGTTAAAATAGAGAAATTATTCTGTTCTGTCAAAAAACAGGCTAGATACCTGGAGCAACCCTTTCCCAAACTATAACCTGAGGACCAGTGCCTTTCATCAAGGAGCAAACCTTCCAGTATCTCCAAAATTTCAGATGTGTGTGAATTGCCTTTTTCCCCTTTTTTTGAGGTTTTCTTTCCTGCCTGTGCAGCCAGAAATGCAGAATTCATGGGGACAGAAAGAAAAAGCAAGAAGATAGCCTGGGAGTCTGGGGACTCACCTGGAAAGGACAAATCTGAGTTTACATTTAAATGTAGGCAAAACAATAAAACAATAAAACAAGCAGAGGCTCCTTTCCCTGTAGCATCCAATTGGTAAGAATTTTGCAAAGAGCTTGGGATCCTGCTCTCATGCTCATTAGCTTCTCCTGAAAACACATACTATCTCTGTGCACATTGTTGTCCCCCTTGTCACCTGGGCCCTTAACATCCCAAAGAAGCCCCTCTCTCTCCTGCAGAGAGCATCCTACCCCTGTGGAAAAGTACGTCTCTCAGTGCAGCCTCTTTGGGACATTTCTGCTGTAGCATCCAACGAGCTCCTCAGTGACATCCCAGTGTCATCCAGCATAGTGCAACTCCATTCACTCAAATCAATCTACTGCTAACTTCTACTCCCAGCCAGTGACACAAAGAGTCTCACATAAAAATTTATTAAACAACTACTCCATGTTTTCCATTTGTCTGTTTTCCCTTTTTATTTCATAGGCAAGGGCCCAACTGATATCCCAGCATAGCTGGTGAAAGGACTTTAAAGTTTGGAACATTGTCAGGATCTTATTTTGTTAACGTGTAGAAACAAACCTAGTGTGAACCAGAAGGTTTATTTTTAAAAACCTCCTAATATAACAGGCGGAGCCATGCACTTATAGTTCAGTGAAGTGCCCAGAGCAATACTGAGACAGATCAAAATGCAGTATTTTACGAGAGAGAATATCTTTCTGAATACCTCAGATGTAAAATGCGACATGTGTACAACCTGAGCAGGGAAAATATAGGAGATTAATGTCTTAACCTTGTAGAATATACTGAAATGGCTAACATAACCAGCTAAAGCCACTACATTAAATTAATTACTGGATTAAATTTAAAAGATCAGTCTAAGAATGCTGGTTATTAAATGGACAGAAAGTGGTAGAAACATTATCCACTTCCCCAGTGTTTTCTACTGATTTTAAAGATTTAACACACAAATAAGATAGATGTTATTGTAAAAATCATTGCTATTACTACCAAACAGGTCTATAGGAGAGCAAAGAGTAGTATTATAATAACAAAATTGCACCAAATAACATAATAAGGAAAGGAAAATGGTGATTTCAAACTCTGTGGGTTTCAAGCAAAATGACAATATTGATTTGCAGCCCAGAAGTCAGAGTAATAAATATTACGGGGAAAAGTACTCATTTTCCATGATTTGGGGCAAACAGTCCAGTCCCAAAGGAGGCTTTTAACTTTTAGTAAAAGGAAAAATATGTGAAGAAAAGAGGACAGGTTACCTTAATAATTTTTTATTTTTGCATCTGGGACAGTTGCATATAAATTTCTTTTGGATACAGAGAAATATATAAAGGCTTTGCAGCAGAGAGGACCAAAAATTCCAGTGTTGGATTTCTCAGAACAAGATAACTAGATATGGAATCTGAGGAGTGGGCAATGAACAGCCTTCAGTTTTAGGGGGAAAGACTGAGGTTAACCCCCACATTCACTAACTCAGACTCACAGAATATTCTGAGTTGGAAGGGACCCACAAGGATCATCGAGTCCAACTCTTAAGCAAATGTCCCATAGGGGGATTGACCTATGGTGTTATTAGCACCATGCTCCAAACAACTGAGGTCATCTCATTCTGTTATCAGAATAATTTCACATGATGATATGTGGAAGGGCTAAAGACACTTCTCTTATAAGATTCTGGAGAAAAGTGAAAAATATAGATTTTTTTTCTTCAACCCCAAATTTAATCCCTTATACACTGTAGGAGAGGCACAAAATAGTTTTTCAAAACGAGAGTAACAACGTAGCTGGTTGTTTTTCGAACAGATGAACAAAGACCTCTCTGTTCTATTATCAGTGCTCATATCTGTTCTGGTACAGGATGTGTCATTGCTCCCTGTACCAAAGTGTTACTGCATATTGTAATGTTCATTGATAAAATAATTAATAGGAAAGCTCAGGATGTGGTTAAACCCTGTCCATGTCACTCTGGGCTTTACATACATAAATCATGTCCAGTGTTACAGAAAGAACCCAAGAGACCAAATTAATATACTGTTACATCCTTGGATATTTCTGAAGACTTTGGAAAATTCTTGCTGATTTTGTTCAAGTATTGTCTTAATGTTCAAATTCATGAAGCATATGAAGATGCCCTGGGTTTATTAAAACTTGTTTGTACTCAACATTTTTGAAATTCAGGTCACTACATCACTATATATAAAGAACCTCAGTAGGCTGGCCTGATTTTTGGAAGTGCCAAGTTGCCACAGTTTTTTCTAAAGTTGGTGAAAAATGTAAGTGCTCGGTAATTGGAAATACAGTAGGTTTTTGCTCAATATTTTAGCTGTACATGAAAGACTCTGGCTCCCTAAATATTAAAATCTTAAACTGAGGCTTGGTCTTGCAGCTTCATAATGGAACAGAAAATTGGGTCATTATATGAAAAGAAGGAAACAGCAACTGGGTCATTGAGATTGAGGTGGGAAAGCGAGTTCATCCTCAGTTTGCTGAATTTATCTAGTGTCTTAACATAAGGAATATCTTAATTTTCAGGATTTTTCCTGAGGTTTCATTTAAAATGTGATTAAAAAAATGCATGCTCTCCCATGGGTATTCCAGACAGTGGTGAGATCTGGAGTCATATTTAAATACTTGTCAGAGTAGAAAATTTGGAGGTGGGATGAGGATACACTTGGGAAGCACTCTCATTTCCAATGGAGTCAATGACAGAATTCCTGCTGACTTTTAAAGGCAGCAAAAGCAAGCCAGCACAAAAAAAGCACATAAATAGAAGCATCCCAAGCCTCCTGAGACTTCATTACATAATTTTTAAAATATGAAGGATAAATCTAGGCATCTAAATGACATATACATGTGTTATGCACCATTAAAAAGTGATGAGAAATAAATAAATTAAACTGAACATGCCCAGTGCACTGCTGCTCTTCCCAGGATGTGAGTCGGGGAACCTAAAAATAGAAAAGATTATTTTATGTGCAAGTGCCATGAAGGAGTAGTGGTTCAGTAGGGGAAGATGTAAACAGAGAACCAGTGCTGTCCCGGTGGGGGTGTACAAATGTGAGGAAGGGCACAGCTTCTCTCTCTGTGCATAACATGAAGAGACCCAGGTAAGGCACAAACTGCACAGGTCTAAAACATAGCAGTAAAAGACCTCCCACAGTAAATTATAGCTGAGTTTTTTCTTCAATTTTGATTTTTCTCTTCTCCCTGAAAAGTTGTTTTTTGGCTACTGGCTATATAAGTGTCTTTTATATGTCCATTTGATTCCTATTTTTTGGGTTTTGCATGTCTGCTGAATAATTTATGCCATGAAAAACAAGTTAAGCAAGCAAGCTGCTTCTGTGCTTCATTCAAGAAGCACTGATGTTAGTGGTCACTAACTAGGGAAGGAAAGATGGTCCAAGAAAAGATTTGAGCCAAATACTTTGAAGATCAAGACCAGATCTTTAACTTAATTACATGATAATAAAGGCCAGTTGTTAACTTCCTGCATTCGAGAATGATAGGTTCATTCTGTTTCTAATTGGCAGCTGTTGTGGGGACTCACAGCTCTGCAATGATGTCAGTACCACAGCTCCAAGCAAGAGCAAACAAAGCATCAAGAAATGTATATGCACAGAGCACAACTGTTTCCTCTTAGCTGATGATTTGCCTACTAAAATAAATCCCACTTGTTTCAAGACCCTGACATAATAATGAAGCACAAGTGATACCAAGCAACTTCATCACTTCTAGAGTAGCCACTTGGAGACTTCCAACAGCCACCTGTGACTGGCTGGTGTGTGCCAAAAACAAACATGGAGATCAACATGTGGTAGCTTTGGTTATTCGCTATGTGCTATATGTGTAGATTCTGTTCTTTACAGGAAAAATGCTATAAGAAGTAAATCAGATTATCCTGAAGAGCATTATCTGTTGTGATTCTGCCATTAATTTCTTTTGGACCTCTATCTCAGGGTATGGAGGGTCCCGTATCTAAACTCAGCAAAGAACCCCAACTGCTGGAAGTTGCTCAAAACAGGATGTACAATTCAGACTCTTCTCTTTACAGTATAATTCAAAATAGTTAAAAAATAAACATAGAAAGGTGGAACTTATTGCTTAGTAATGGTGCTTAACACCACCAATTTCTCTGCAGGTCTTACGTGTAGCTGGATTCTTCCTGTGGAGGAACATCTCCCCAAAGTTAGATGGATTGTGTGCCCTCAGCAGCTCTCCCCATTCACTCAGTTTCCAAGGTGTTGTGGAATAAATGCAGATCTGGTGTCAGTATTTCATTTGAGAAATAAAAATTGGGAAAAAATGTTTGAATGTCTATTTCAAAGTCCAGTGTGAGAATCAAAACCAAAGCTTGAGCACAGTCAAGGTCTAAGGTAAACCTCAATTCCAAAGAAAGAAACAATAAAGAGTAGTAACTGCATCTAGAAAGAAAAGGTTAAAAAGCACAAGATGGGCAGCTGATTTGAAGTGTGTTCTGGAGAAAAGCTGAAAAAACAGAGCATCCTTTTCTCAAGATGCTGAAACCAACTGTGAAAGCTAACCAGAAAGTATGACTACAACAAGAGTCCATCAGATAAGGAAAAGATGATGTTGTGAAAACCTGGCCCCTGCTTGTCCCAGGGTACACCATCAAAGGTAAGAAGGTTCCCAGTGGCAGTTGTGGTTATCCCTCATATCTCCAGTTGTGGCAATCTGGAAATCATGAATGGTACAGAAGATCCCAAAGAGTCTCACATAAAAGGGCTGCAGTGAGGAATCGAAGATCCAAAGACTGGGACCTTGGATTAAAACTCTTTGTTTAAAATTAAAAACAAAAGTTTAGCTTTAGGAAATGTAAAGTACAACTCTTAAGCCAAAAGTCAAGAACACAGTGTACACCTACCCTGGTGCCTGCTGAGAGATCCAAGGCCTAAACTGTGCACATGATAACCTTGCACCAGAAAACATTGGGGACTGTGATACCAAAACACATGACTGAGAATATACTTAGCATTGAAACTTGACAGCAACATATGCTATATCCTGCTGAATAAAGCTAATTGATTTACCTGGCTTTGCAGAGACCAAGGTTATCCTGATTATGAAGCTCAAAAGATGATTCCATGAATGGCTTGTACCATATCTTGTGGATTTACTGCCCCAGTCTTACCTCTTTTCAGTGATTTCTGCACCACACTTCATTTTGCAGCATTGGTGTGTTCTCAGAATGCATAAAACAGCAGAGATCTGTTTCCAGTTGAGGCAGCTATGCAGGTTTGTACCATCTGAAAATCTGGACTATGGCATCTCCACATTCCTTTCCTGCATGTAACAAAATACTTTTGGGCTGCAAACAGCTGTTGGAACTGACATATGGCAGCTAAGGGCAACCAAATTCCTTCTAATTAAAAAAAAAACCTTGTTACATACAATGTGCAGTTACTTGAGATTCTACCCTGTCTCCTCTGGAAAAACAGGTAACATTCATATGAGAAAGCTGGGCTGTATCAGAAGAATTTATTTTAAGCCAATAGTGTTCTGCTATTAATTGATGCATTGTCACATCAAATAAAGAGCCAGTATCTCCAAAAATGAACGCCCTTGTTGCTTCTATAATTAGAAAAACCCCTCTCATAAAGTGTGCATTGATGGAAATGCAAGTAGCTGCCATCGTGCTCTCCCATGCTACACAAATGTTGCAGCCAATCTTCCTTTCTACTCAAAGTTATTAGGTAATGATAGCTCATGTAGATGAGGAGACCTTGCATCTAAGTTCACTTTCGATTCAGAATATTCCTAAAGTCTGGAGTACGTAAAATAGCTGAACCACTGCCCATCACTACTGCTGTAATTCCTTTATTTGACAAGCTGGTTTTAAGTGGTAAAAGGCTTTCAGCCTGTGCAGCTGAAATGCTCAAGCTTCTCATAAGCAGGACACCTTAGTTCATGTGAAAGATTTCTTTGTTCATTCTAGAAAGCAGGAAAGTCTGCATTGAATAATCTGAGTGAAATAATTGCAATCTTAATATTTCATGACTCCCACACTGAAAACCTCTCTTTCCTGTAAAAGGGGATGGGTGAAGTAGATATATACCTATTCTTAACTTGCAATGATCCAACTTTACTGAATTTCTATATTGACCTGATCCAAAGCCATAAAGTTGACAGAAAATTTAAGGTGGAAAATGTATTCTAGCAATAAATGACAACAAATCATTTGCAGCAGGGGAGCTGCTTTTCAGATATCAGAACACAGACTATTTACCTAGCTAGCTGAGACTTTCACCTTCAACACAACACCAGAGTGAAATCTTGCAAACAATTAGGAGTGTATTAGAAGTTTCCATGAAAAGAAATGATGGTTAAATGCTATCAGTGGAGGATTCAGCAGACAGACTAAGAAGGAAGGTAAAGGTGTAAATCAAATCAACAGTTGGCATTTATGGGTTTTAAAGCCTTTCAAAATTCACAGGATCCTTCAGAGGAGACAGTAATCATACTCAGCTGAGTGGTAAGTGATGCTAACAAGTTGCAAAGTAGAAGATAAAGGTCAACAAGGCCAGACAGTCACCCTTTTTAATAAAGTTGCACTTAATGGCTGAGATTTTCTTGGCAGTCCTCAAAAACAGTTCTTAACAGTTCTCTTCTCTGGTTATCTCGGCATAGAGCAGAGGAGTTGTTTGATAGATCAGGCTTAAGAAGGTATTCTGGTGAAGACAGTCTGGCAGTAAAGGCAGTAGCTAAACTGCAAATTTCAGGTTGGCTCTACTGGCAGAACATGATGCACAGAGTCTGTTCACTCATTACTGCAATGAACTGCAAAGTATTTCATTTGAACGCAAGAAATGGGAAAGTAGTTTTGGAGGCACCTAACTTCTCAAGAAGCAGGGCTGATTATAGGCCTTAACAAGTAGCCTTGCTTTAAAATCTCTACTAAATCACAAGGTAAGCCACAAAAGAGAAGCAGAATTTCTGCCATCACAAGATACCTTGCAATCAGCACAAGAAGTTTTCCTTGAATTCATTATACCATTCTAGCAGAACTACTGTTGCAACAGATGTCAGCAAGAGATGCTGTTACAGACTGTCTTTCCAAATCACGGGAATAATCCTAGCATGTGAAGTAAGATTTAGTTAGGAAAACAAGCTGAGGAATTAGTTTGGGTTACGTAAGCTCTGGGAAAGAAGAAATAAGAACTTTTTTCCTTAGTTTTAATCTCCATTAAGAGTTCTCAAGAAATGTAGTGAAAGAATCACTCTTAGATAATTGGCTATTTTTGATGGAGATATATATACACACATATATATATTTCCTGTACTCTGTTTGACAACTTGCTTTAGAATCAGATTGAGTGAGCACATGTAAAATGATCTCAGTTAAAGAACAGAATTTCAGAGGCTTTCTCTGTCACCCTTACAAAAGCATTACTTTTTATGAAGGTTTCAAGACCTATGTTACACATTTGAGATGTTGTTCTCTGACCTGGTTTAAGATGGATCATATGTTAGCATATGAACCAGTGAAAGAGTTTCAGTTTTGTAATGCTGCTCTGTGGAGTAAAGCTCTGAGTACTTGCATACTGAAGTATTCATGGAACACAAAAAATGCAAGAATTTTGTTCTACATCTGGAAAAATGGCTGCCTGGAATGCTGAATTAGTTGAATTTAATTGAGGTGGAAAAAAGTTTTGGATAGCAACAACAACTAATTTAAATTATGCAAGTTAAAGTATCTGAACACTAGAAGTACAACAGGTCCAGTGTCAAATACCTTCTCTGACTTTGTTCCAGATTATTTTTTCTCGCAATGCTTCTAATTTCTGGATCTGCTTCACTGTATATAAATAGTTGACCCGTTAGTTATCTTTTCCTGACCCAATACAGTGTCCAATTATTTTCTTTTTTTCTCTTGACCCAGAAGAAATCTTTTCCAGGGCTGCTTATTCAAGGAGGGAAGATGCATGTATCAAGTCTTGCCAAAGTGCTTATATTTCACAAAGTTGACATGAGTATTGAAAAATCAAATAAATTAATGTAGAATGCAAAAAAAAGGAAAAGTTAAGTCACAGCTCAATATGAAAGTGTGAGACTGTTATCAGAGAGTTTTGTTTGGGTAGACAAATAATGGCTTTAAAGCATATCAGCATCTACTGTGTATTTGTTCTAAAAGATCAGATTTCCTGAAGCTGAACTTAAGCTATTTTAGTACACAAGGGTCAATTCCTCTTGACCATTTCTACTGAGTATGAATGGTTGGGAAGCAAAGGACATTACGTAGAGGGGATGGTATGCTGCTCAGGCAGGGAGTTTATGAAACAACCCCTAATCAAGTCTTTAAAAGCAAACTAAAGAAGAGTTGAAACAAGAACATATCTTGCTTTGCAATAAGCTTTGCCAAATGTTTAGGACAAAAACAATTATATTTATATGATTTATTCTCATAACTTTACATAAATTTCTTCAAAGATGGAAAGTGAGATAATATCAAAATATAGTAGACTAAATATCCCATAAAATCTTTACTCCATTCTTTACACCAAGTCTTTGCTCCATTTGCCCAGTTCTAATGTTGCTGCTGTTACCACAGTGTCTCAGTGCCTTCTAGTAATGCACTAAACAGCATGTCCAACATCTGTCAAATGTTTGTGCTCTCTGTTTCTCTCCTCAGGGGAAGATGTGTGTTCAGCAGAGTGTTTTCTTTTGGAATTTATTTTTAATAAAATCTAAATGGCTGTGCCATTTGTTTGTTAGAGAAGTCAAAGCAATATGCCTTGCACTCAGGACAGTAGACACACAGGATGCCATAGCCCAGGGCTACCTCTGGGAGAAGGAGAAGTGCAATTTGTGCCCAGGAGTGGGAAGAAGCTGTGGGTGGGTCCTGAGGGTGAAAAGGTGGGGAGTCTTTAAAAGGAGCTGTGACAGGGTTACTCATGCAAACTGTGAATTCAGGAAGGAGAGGGTGAGACTTTATTTTTGCATCTTTTACTGCTTGCATTCAAATTTTATGTTGCAAATGCAAATGCAGAAAAAAAGCTTCAGCTGAATTCCCACGTACTGTCATCAGAGCCATTCATTACTCACTTTGCTGCGGCTGCTCCTGAGCACCCCAGATTTGGAATGAGAGGGCAGTCATGCCTGGGAAGACTTGGGAAAGTATGTTTGCACATTTACTGTCTACGCTCTTTTAACGTCCAGCTCCGGACAACCTTAAGAAATCCAAATGTCTCTCACACATGTATTTTAAAAAGAGAGTGAGAGAAAGAAAAAAATAATTGCCAGGACCTTGCAGCTGGTGAGAACATAGGTGCAGAGTTCTGTGTATTGAGAACTAAATACTATGCAATAAGAAGGTAAACTTAGATGGCTTTCAACTCAGCAATGTGCTCCTGTTCAGTTATTAAGAGGGACTCGAAGAGACTCTTATGAAAAGCCAGGAGGGGCCATATCCATCCTCCTCTCACCAGTAACAAGTGAATTTACCTTTGACTGGAGTAGATGTGTTAACGGCAAATAAAGAATTGTGGTAATTTATTCAGTGTGTTCTTCTATTCTTCTGAAATAATCGCTTTGTGGGACTGTTTCTCACTTAAGCTTTAAGAATAAACTCCTATACGAGCCTTCACATAAATAGTGTATCTAGTAAATTGTCCTTTCACTGTTGTAAAAAAGACTTTAACTACAGCCCTGCAGCTAAACCAACCCAATTCTCAAGGAATATGATTAAAATAAACACTGCAGATAAAACATTAAGTTGTCTTTACTATTCTTTCTATCATAATCATCACTTTTATTCATTCCATTGTTAGCTTTTAACAGCTAAAACCAGCATGATTTAGAAAGTGAGACATCCCTTGAGGTGGAAAGAAGCAGCATTACCAAACAAAGCTTTAAAAATATCATTGTTCTCTGGCTGCAGAGACACATGTGCATTTCCCTTGTTACAGACAAATGTTGTCTATAAGGGAGGATTTATTTTTCTCTGTCCCAAAACATAAATTTAGTTTCAGTGCTCTAGTTCCCAAAACTCCCACACATTTCATTGGAAAATATACCTGAACAAAGACAGCTAGTTCTGTCCTTGGGGAGGCCAAGAGTAGATTTTTGTCTTAGATTTATACCAGCAGCATGTAGAGACAGAAAATATGCAATAAGTCAAAGAGATTTTACTTATCAGAGATTTAGACAACCGTTTGTCAGTACTTAACTGTATTGCTGGATGACTCATTCCCATTTCTAATACCTAGGAATACAGGGCATGTGTGGGAACACCATGTCTGCATTGATTTTAATCTTGTCTCTTTTTGTACTGTCTACAAATAGCTCAAAATGAACCCAATCAGATAAGCAGAGCAGAAAATGATTGCAAAAACACATATAGTAAGCCACTCACAGAGGCCTCAGAGAGGCCAAGGAACACACAAAACAGAAAATATTGAGGTAGCAAAGAACAGCACATAAAAGGATACCTTTTCTCTATGCCATAGATGAATAATTTAGGTAGGGAAAAAGATCAGGCAGGGAAGAGAAAGATTTTCTTTTCAGGTGCAGGACCAGCAGCTGCCTACTCAAAATCCAGTGTTAGCAGCACATCCTTTTTAAGCACTTCAGTTTTGGATTCCAAGCTTCTGGTCGAAGTAGGAATCCATTATTTACACTAGACAGGTTGGAGAAGGCAGGCTCTCCTGCAACTGCACTAACAGTATTTAAAACACTCTGTGTGCTCTGGTCCTCACTGAACTCCCTTTCACAGATGCCTGCTGCAATCCTTGGCTCCAGAAGAGTGGGTGTGGTAGATTTTGGGAGAGCGTCTTCCTGTTCTGGGAGAATTTTTCAGTTTTTGATGCCCTTTCTGATTCAAAGTAAAACAAAAAATTGAAATTTTGTTATTGTTTTGCTGTTCCTCTGAAAATTACTTGAATCAGGGCGATTCAGAATTTTTTTTCAATAACAAGCTCTTTGTTTTCAGTCTTGACATTTGCTTTTTTGCTCCACCTTTTAGTGAAGATCAACATCTCCAGACTACACACTCAAATAAAAGTACCAACCAAATCAATCATTCTGTTGTAAAATTTTCCAAATAGGCTCTGTCAAGAAATTCAAAAGCTTCTGATACTGAAAGACCATTGTAGATACACATCTCCAGAGTATTGTCGTAGCCTTGACAAGTCAAGAATGTCCAACAAAAATTTCTTACTGGTCTAGCCCCTTAACACATATTTCTTCTGCCATCCTGAAGGTACCCTTTTGGGAGCCAGGGTGGAAGGGGAAGAAACAAATGTGTGTTGTGGGATAACAGGCTCAATGCTAATCCAGAAGGGATAATAAGAGGAAGAAGCAGTCATGGAAGTTTATACAAGGCAGAGATGACAATTTATCAGATGTTAAAATAGTCACAGAGTCAAAGTAGCATCTTTGACTACTCATATATAACATAAATTCCTTTTTCCGCATCAGAAGAAGCTATAAGCCCCCTAAGGGTACTGCAATTACACTGATTTTACATCATAATAAATCAGAGAACTGTCAAAATTGCTATAAAAACAAGGATCAGAATTTCATATTCCCTTCTCTCTGTGGTCATGGGTCTGCCCTTCATCCTTTCTGATAGGCATCTTTCCTTTGTGAACAATTTCTCTGAACACAGTTATGTGGAAAAATGGAGAGGCTCACAGAAGTTCCTGAGGCAGTGCCAGCTGAAGGAGGCGTACATTCCCATAGCTCAGAGGAGTCCTTAGCCACAGCAGAGAGCCAGAGCTACTGCATCTTCCTTTCCTGATCCTGGAGCAAGTTCTGCTTTCAACAGCGCAGGGCCCTCCCTGCCACATCCCAGCATGTCTGCAGTTTGCCATCCTGGGACAAGCCTCATGTAATTCCTCTGTAGTTCACAGCAGGAGGAGCGCAGTCTGCAGAGAACAGCCACGTAATTCATGTTTGCAGCGGCCCCCTGCATACAGTTTCTGAGATCATACTAGCAGAGAGCTGAGAGTTTTCTCCAATTTGCCAGACCAGATATGCAATATGTTCAAAACTGGGAAGAACAGTGTTGTAGTATTATATCACAAAGACCATCCCAAAAAAAACCACAGGGACAATAAGAAATATTAGGTCTCCAAAAGCAAGTGGGAAAGCAATTATGTATTTGGAACTGTGGCGAGCCCAAGTAAAACTTGATTGTATTTTCCATCTAGGATGGAATCAGGTTTATAAAAAGCTATTCTGAAGAGAGCGTAGGGTTTCACAGCCTGAAGGCTTCATGTCACCCTGTGTCCTGTGACGATGACTACCTCGCTGTTTACTTCGGAACTGAATGGAAAGTTGCTTATGTACCTCCTACACTTTTGCTAACATCTTGATCCTTGTCTTCCAGCAGCCTCAGGGAAAGATTATGAGAGATAAAGAATACCCATAAACAGAGAAAGAGGGCTTCCTAATCTTATTCCTTGGAATAACCTATTCTAAAAGGGCAGTATATTTCCTTGATGGCAGAAAACTCTTGTGGAATGTCTATGAGGAAATGGTTTCAAAACTCCAGTCCATATTCATTGCAGATATCCCAAAGCTTTGTGTAACGCCAGGGAAGCTCAGGGATTTCCCAGAGCCTACTGGGTTTACTGGCAGTCTTGCATCTCCCTCTGCCAAGTGTAAATCTGTTGAAGCCACAGTGATGGAGAAACACCTTAATCTTCTCTGCACAGGGTAGTCACTGAACAGAAACACTAATCCTCCCTTGGACCACATTACGTTCCTCTCATTAATTTATCCAGTTTAGACAGGTAACAGCAAGCTTTCCCTCCCTGCAAAGCACAGGGCAGGGAAGACATTGAAAGTCATCAGTATCTCATCTACTGCACAGAGGGGTTCATTTGTGTCTGTGGAAACACCATTGTAGCCAAATCTCAAGGACAGGAAGGCCTGAGGGCCAGCAGGATGTCAGAGGAAAAAATTCAATAAGAAGCCACTTAAAACCCAATAATTCAAGGGGATTATCACCTTAGAAATCAACTAAATGCAGTATATTGCTTGCCAAATAAAGGAAAAAATGGGTTATTTATTGTTTTAGCAAGGATTTTTTATTAAACCAAAGTTTATTGTATTCAAGTAATGAAGATAAGCAACAAGGAAACTTCTGAGATTAAATAATCATCTTCTCCAAGAACTATATTGTTGTTTTACTGAGTGTTTTCTTTCATTTTTAAAATGAAAGTTTAGTTTTAATTAAACAATTGAATACTGAACCTCACATTTTTTGGAACAGGCTGCTAGAAGGGGTTTTTTTTTGCCTTTAGCTGTCAGCTGGAATAAGTATCCTAAAAATACCAAAGAAAAAGATATAAACTCCCCTGACTTCAATCTGTACAATTTAAAATCAGGTTAGATAACTGCAAATGTGTGGCTTATATTCCCCATCTCTGCACACACACTCAAGTTTACTAAAAATAAAAATTTTGTCTGATTTACATCTGTTTTATTTTTTTTGTTGTTGAGCTAAGGGTTGATTCTCCGCCCACACATGTAACAGCAGCTAACTCCCAATTAATTTTAAAAGAACTTTAGTAAAAAAAGCATGCTGGAGAGGGAGTGAAGTTACTGGAAATTAAGCATCTGGACTTCTCTAAACTATCAGGGTTTTTTCATCATGCCTGGAAGGTAATTTGACTTTAGGAAAAAATATACAATACTTGACTGGTTGATAGATTCTGGTGATTCATTTTGCATGTAGAAACATGCCCACTCTCGCCATTTGAACCAAACACTAGTTTGTTTTGTTTCTTAAACAGTGTGAAATGGCAGGATTTATACATCTATAATAGTTGCCAAAAGTAGATTAAGACCAACCTAGTGCAGATGTAATATGACTTTCCATGGATGTAAGATCTCCAAATGACAGGAGACTTTCCTTTTAAGTGCTGAAATACCAGAAACTCAAAAATCTGGAAATGGAGGTGAGAGTAGTTCTGTTATACAACACTACATGAAATCATGGAGAGACTAAACAAGCAGACTGGCCTTCCATAAAGCCCCACGACAGAGACATTGGTGCAGGGCATGTTTATGGTGTCCCATCTGGCTTTCAGAGTGCTTGCTCCAGCAGATGCATCCCTTTCTGCAAGCACAGAGTGTACCCATCTCCTGGGGACTTTCCTCAGCTGTATACCAACGAGAGGAACTTGAAGTAATTCTAAAAGGAAGTGGTAGTTAAACAGAGCAACCCTGAGGGAGAGATGTCATAAGCTGCATCAAAATTCAAAACAAGGTTTCAAGGAGATGATCCTGAAGCATTCACACTGAGCTCAGCTTCAGCACAGAAGGAAAGCATTACCTCAGGCCTCTGTGTCACACCTAAGCAACTGAGGTGAAGCACACCTTTAGCTTTAAGCATTTAAAAGTTAAGTGTCTACATTAAACCAGTAACAGCAGAGAGCGAGGCATAGCCCAGGGATCCCTTCTCTCACTGGAACCGGGGGCCCACGGGCATGGATCACTGCTCCGCCCTGGCCACAGTCTGGCTCCTCTCCTGGCACCTCACACACACAACATCACACACCTCCATGGGGTAAAGCCACGTAATCCTAATGCTCAGCCTTCATCTGCCTTGTCTTTGTATCAGAAAGAAATTATAGTTTTATTCCATACATTTATTTTTAAACCACGTCGCTTTTAACATACCAAGGCTAAATGGAGAGATCAAAACGATTTGTAGGGATGGTGTTTAGTCAAGACAGCATCCATGGCGCTGCAGCAGAACAAAGGGAAGCATGCAGGGAGACAGTGCAGAGAAAAGCCTCAGAAAACCTGCAGTGCAGCAGGATGAGTAAACTAGCTAACGAAACACTTGATATCTTTGTACAGCAAGATACAGCAAATGAGGCATGAAAGAGTAATCTGGACATGCACTTAGTGAAAGGAACAGACTGAAAAAGAAAGAACCGGTCATATAGCTTCAAGCTGTGATATTGAAAAAGAAATAATATATTAAACAGTTCAGGTTTAAAGAAAATATTAGGTATATTTGGAAACTGAAAAAACCTGAAGTATGACTTGCTATTTCTTTATTTCATGGAATTTAAAGACAGAATAGACCTTTATATCATCTATTTTGACTTCCTGAATAATACAGGCTTTTACATTTCTCTCCTTTTTTAATACTTAGGTTTCCTTTTCAGGTACAGTTAAACCAATGCAATGCTTAGCTGAATGAAAACAGGTACCCCTGATTAACTGTGTCATTGAACTACTCTGCCAGGCTAAAGGACAGAAGGATTATTTCTGTCCTTCTGGGAATAAACAGTTCCACTCCACAGGCAGAGGACAGGGAAGACAATTCAGCTCATAACTGAAGCCATGCCAAGAAGATAATAATCCACACCACTGACTGAAAAATAAAATCAAAACCTATCAAAACAGCTGTTTTTCCCAGATGCAATATTTTCCCCAAAGCTGGCTAGACTTTAGGTGCACAGAGAAAGCTCATCAGTATATTTACCTCCAGAACAGGCTTACTGTTTTGATCCTAACCTCTGCTTGTTCTTTCCATTTACATCCTCAACAAACAGCCTTCCTCATCAGTTTTGGAGAAGTCAGGAGACAAGGTAAGCAAAAGTATAAAGTAAAAATTGTAAATTTTTCTTAAGGAAACAGAAGAGGGAGAAAAAAAAAAAAAAGAAAATATTCTTCTCCATTCTTACAGACAATTATAAAGCCCTGAAGCATAAGATTTGATTAAAACCATATCTTTATTTAGAGCAGCAAGTGCTGTGGGCATACCTAAGGCAATGCTTAACCCTCTGTCCCTTGAAAAAGACTCAGTGATTTCCACAGGGTTGCTTGAGAGCTGCAGCAGAAAAGACTCCAATATAAAATATTACTGTGGCGAAAGAGCTGCAAATCCTGTAGTTACAAAGGGAGAAAACAGTAAAAAGGCTAAGTAAAGGTTTCAAAGTAAAAGAAGGAAATAATAGGGGAAGGTAAGGCACCTAAATACACAAAAGTCTATCCAGTTTAATATTTAACATAAAAGATGACAGAATTTTGCCTAAAGTTGTATTCAAAGAGAGAAATGTATGTAAATCTCATTTTAACAATGTCAAACATAGAATCCAACACTGCCTCAGATCTTCTATTTATTCACCCTCACCTGACATTTGTATTGAACACCCTGTGTTCAGTATTCCTTTGACACATACAAGGTTCACTACAGAGTAGGTCATTTTCCTCTTACTTAATACTCTCTTGTCCATATCCCGAAACAATATCAGTTTTTCATGATAAGCCTTTAACACAGTTCTCAGAGAGGTGGTTATCCATGATGGCATTATTCCCCCTCAGTGACTAACAGGAGAAAAAAAATAAAAAGAGAAAAAGAATATAAAGAACATCAATGTCTACCTGTGGATACAGTCTGGTGATACAATCTTCAGATCTACCAACTGTACTACTCTGGCTGTCAGCCTACCAGCTTCTAAACTGGTGCCTCACACCACTGTGTATCATGAGACGGTTCTCATGATTTACTACAACTTATGTCTTCTGCAGACTTGCTAATAATGATTTAAATAGCAGTTATATTTCTTGTGAGATATATGTCTTCTCAGATAGAAGAATCTCACAACGGACTTCTTTCCTGATATTTTTTAAAGTGTCCTGTCATTAACTTCAAGTACATCAGTGTTTTCATTTGTGTTTTAAATGGCTTATTATTAAAGCACCAGTTTTCTGGATTTTAAGGAGTCATCACTTCTCACTTTCTTGGAAGGAAGGCTGTAAAAAGTCCCACCATCTTTTTTTAGTACTGCCTACATGAAGGTGATGATTTCACTACACCAACAATCATTTCAACTTTGGGGAAAATGGCAGTTCTTAAATCTCTACATATATTCAAAAAAGTTTGTGGTATATTCTGCTCACAGAAATGAGTAGAGAACACTTGAGAGAAAAAGGTGATTTTTACATAAGGAAACATCCAGAGATGCTTTGGCCAGAGACACCTTTTTTGTGCATTAAAATAAAGTCTCATACTTATTATCTTGTGCAAAGTGATGGATCTTGCATTAAGGAAAGATTGTATATTAGTATAAAGTTTGCTCCTGGTCACATTGAATCTGCAGGAAATACAATCTGGGCTGAAGCTGTCATGTGAAGTTATTGTGTCTATATGCTTGTAGCTGCAATATGCAGGCAAAGGCCACTTTTATGTTGATTTACAGTTTACCATTATCTGCATTGTTCTACCGTGGCACAGGTTCACTGCCTCTACCTGAAACACTCCAGGTTTATGCAGGGGTGAGAAGAGAAGAATTAGCTTTACCAGGTTTTTGAGGAGACACTTGCCATCACGTACAGAAACTGAAAAAAGAACTGACCTGAAATATTGCAGTAGATACAAAGGAAGAGCAAAAGTCCATTGCAGTGGCAAACTTCCACAAAGACAAGGATTAAGCCGTGGTTTCCTAGGAAAAATAAGCAAGGGGCATAAACTGCTTAACCTAATCCCATGACATAAAAAGGAAACAAAGACCAACTGACAGAGAACAAAAAAGGGGAAAGAGAAAACAAGGGTTTCTTTCTTTTCCATAGTGTCTGTGGTTTATCAGATACTACACACCTTGCAGAGCAGTTTAATTGGATGAAGAGCTCTCTGTTATTATCCAACCACATAATCACATTAAAGTTTGACTTAGTCACTTCAACCAGAACAAGTAGGTAGCAAAGGGTCAGGGAATTATGTAAATTGGAGTGTGGATTTCTCCATGAACCCTGTCAGACTCAGACTTAAACTATAAGAAATGCTTTTTATCTTCTTAAAACCAATTTTTGAAAAGCAAAATTCTGAAACAGATATAACCAAACCTGTGTTGTTGACCTGTCCTCTCTTAAACAAATCAGCGAGAGATGTATGTCACCACAAAGCATGTTTGCTATTTTCAGCAGCTTTTCATGTGTGTTATGAACTGATCTGTGTCTTATTTTAACTACATGTAACAGCAGCTGTGGGGTAAAGAATTTGAGATGTCAACACCCGACAGAAAATGGTCTCTTGTGGCTTTTGAGTACGTCATGCAATGGCTGCTCTGGACTGTTATTCTTCCTGATAATCATCTAATTCCCTCTGGTGTGCAGGCACAGAAAGTGGATGCAGCCATGGTGAGAAGGGGAGATAAATGCTTCCCCGCAAAGGGGCAGTGAAGAGGAGGAGGCAGGAGGAGAACTGAGAAGCAAGATGTGCAGCAGAACCCCTAGTTCTCTCCACCAAATCTACCTGGGCACAAAATTATGATCTCTTCACATTCATAATTTAGTTTCTATACTGCTTTTTGGAGCTGAACCCATATTTTAGTCCAGATGCCATTTAATATGAGCATAACTCTAACAGCTTGTTTCATCTTTACTTAAGTGGCCACCAATTGTAAATTCACAGCTGGTATGTGCAGAGCAGTGATCCTGGTCAGGCATGCCTTTATCACAATTTTTACTTATTTCGTGCAACTTAGAAGATCCCAAACCATTAGAGTAGGGTGAGAACTTTTTTTTGTTGTTTCAGTGTGCAGTAACTGAAACTAAATATGCAGTAGTGAAAAGTGGAACATAAATGCAGTTGAAAATTTTGATCCTTTCCCTGTATTACTAAACCAGCAGACTTCCTTACTAAATTTGAAAGTTTTATTAGAGATGAAGTTGTCTTTCTGCTATTGTTTTTATGTTAGCTGCAAGAGTTACATACGAAAGGCTTAACAGGCTTTTTCATTTTATTTTAAACTTCCTGCAATTCACCATTAAGATACATCTACTGTTGAAGAATAGGAAATTATCAAAGGGTCTGGGAATTCTCTCTGTTCAGGGCAAAGTGATGAATCTTCATGCACACTAGAGATACCAAGCAGCACTTCCGCAGGAGTAGAGAAAGGACTGAAGTTAACATGACTCACACTAAAGAGCTCTCACTGTCTCTCTCTACACCCTTCCCTTCTCTCCTCCCCTCTCTCCAATTTGGCAGACAAGAAGGTAGGCAAGCTGGAAGCTTTCAGTTCTGCCTGATACTCTAACAAAATGCCTAGTACAGATGCAGGGAGCCAGCACAAAAGCATAGTGTCTGATTAGATGAGATACCAGGAGCCAAGAAAAAGATTGCAGTGCCTGCTGAGTTGAAACGGAAGTCAGGTTGAAAGGAGGTGTTCCTCCCTCAGGCAGGCAGCACAGGCACTGGGGAAGAGTAGGAAGTGAAAGACAAAAAAATGTAGGGAATGCTAATGTTTTAGAACAAAATCTGAAGCAGATAGCAATTAAAAAGAAAAAACCCCCATCAATCACGTTCTCTAATCTTATCACAAGGGGTATCAGTATCACTAAAAGACACTTCAGAATAAATAGAAGTAGCCAGCTCCATTGAAAGCCAAAGAGGAATTTCAGATACTTGCTGCCATCCACAAGGCTGTACACATGGTTTAAAATATGTGTCTATGCTTAAACGCCTTCCTGAACAAAGCTATTGCATTACCAAGCTCACCTTTCCTGTCATCTGCAGAATAGAACAGAACAGAAAGGATAGTTCAGTTGGGAGGGACCTACAACAACCATCTAGTCCAACTTCAATGTGCATCAGCTTTTTCATTAATTTTAAATATGAAAAAGGTATTAATAAGTCTGGAATTTCACCCAGCTGTCTAGTATCTTCCTTCCTCTATGACACACACAAATAGGTGGCGATACTAAAATCAGAAAATGGGTGACCAAGAAAGGTAGGACCGAAAATGTCACTGGGGTCAGCGGGGAAAGTAAATCCTTTAAATAGAAAGAGGTGCACACAGTCAAGGAGAAGTTCTTAATGAAAAAAAGAACTGAGCAGATTGCCCCCCCGAACTGATTCGTCTTTGTTCCTCAGTGCTATTGTTCCTCAGCCTCGCACTGGCTGCTCCATTTAATTATGATTAGCACTTGTGGGAACCAGAAGTAGGTGATGGCAGGGAGACAGGGGAGTGCCTGTAACGCAGCAAGTGACTGATCATTTCACAATCCTCCATGCCCTCCTCCATCCGTCTTAAGTGGGAGGGTGAAAGCAAGCAATAAAAGGACAAGCCATGTTTTCTCTTTTTAAGTATTATGCATTCCACATTTCTAGACTTCCTTTAACTCCCACTAGACACTTGAAAAAAATCATGATCTTAAATACCAGGCTTTAAGAAATTTTAATTTAATTTTCTTTAAAAATAAATATTTGAAAAATAATTTAAAAATGTTTGCAATCACGAGGATGAATCTTGATCAAATCGCTGTTCAAATTCCTAGTCTCTGTGTAATTACGTGTGTAAAACACCTCTTGTGAATAGCAAGTAAATCATTAGTGATTAGATTTTTTTGGATTGTTTTGAAGAGACCCAGCTGCTGTCTTTATGTCAAAGAACATCCATAAGGCACCAGTGATTAAACAGCATGGTATTTTTGCATGTCAGACATCACATGCTTGGATATTAATCACGCTTAGTGCTTTTTAGATGCGAATTGAGAAGCATCTCAGTGAAAAACAGTTATAGTCCCTGTTTACAGACTGGGAAGCTGAGGCACAGGCCAAGTGACTTGCTCATCTCATGCAGCAGATCTGAGGTCACAGCCCAGATTCCAGCAGGGGAGAATTTCCCTTTGTTTCCTGACTTTTCATCCACCTTTTATTTTCCAATTCAAATGCCGAGACAGAGAAAAACCTGGATCATTTGACGATAATGAAGAAAAAACCTGAAATTACAACACGAAAAAAACCCCACAACCCTAAGAACAGGGCAAGCATATTTCCAAGATTAGAACTGAGTTTAAATTAGAAAAAAAAATCCTAACCTTGTACAATCTTTTTGGTTTTTTTCTAAAAGGAAATATAGCAAAGCATTTTCCAGAATAAACAGCTCTTCATTTGCCCTAAATCACCAACTGAAAAATAGCTCCCCTGTCCAAAAATTGTCCTCTTGAATCATAGCTCTATCCTCATTACTGAGATATATATGTAGAAAAAGAAAGAGAAGCATGAGGATTTCTCTGCTTAATTGTGATAGCAGCAAGAACTATTTAGTATATCAGCAAGACATGTTTTCTGCATAAAATATGGTGGCTTTGCAAGTGACTCTCAGAAGTAATTTTTCACTGTTTATACATAAAAATATACATATGAAACATTCATTGATGCGTATATATAATGTTTCATGAGCTAAATGGAACAACAGCTGTAAATCATTACCAAAGAGAGAAATTAAAACCTTCTTTTGTGTCAGCTGCATAGAGGGCAGAGTTATTTATAAGATACCCTAAATATATAGTTGAGTTTCCTACTGAACTCAAAAAAAGGTACACAAGCTACTCATAAAGCTGAGTCAGTGACTCTAAAAAGATGAGTTTGTGGAGCAGTGCTGAGCTGGACCAGAGAGATCATGGTGACATTTAGTGGTTACAATACGACTGGAACAGCAACCAACTCCTCCAGAGGAAGTGGTAATGTGCTTACTCAAATTTTCTGCCCTCCCTCAGGTTCCTGAATTCACAATCTGAAAGTCTTCAGCAGGCTTAAATCCGGAGACAATAATGCTCCTCCACTTCCTTGCGCAGGAAGCTTTAAATTACAAGGATGGATTATTTTAATTGCTACTCTTTGGGTTCTCTGCTTGAGCTATTGGTAAACATCTATGGTAAAACATATGGATGTTGAAGCAATAGCTGTATCAGACCATGGTGTTTTGCAGCCACTGCATTATAAACTTTGCACCCAGTGTATTCAATAAAGAATATAAGTGGAAATATTTGTAAAGAACTTGTAGGCAGTAGCTTTATATCCTAAAATTAGTAAACTGCCCACTAAATTAACCAGCATGTGTTGTCAGTAAGCAAGTCTTGAAGATATGGAGCAAGCTCTGAGTTGTTGCAAAAGAAAGTCAGGGACCCCATAGTGCTAAAAGCCTGTTTCAACAATTTTTATTTCTGCATCCTTCTGTTAGTGAAATCCTAATGTGAGTGCTTCTATAAATTAATAAACAGAGAAAAGATCAAGCTCAAATTATGAATCCAAATGTTCTTGGATTATGATTTTTTCAGGCTCCCTAAATGAGAATTTGGGTCAAGACTGCTGGCACCAAGAAATATTTAGTAGACTTTAAAAGCACCATTCCTTATTATGGGATCACAAATCATATCCTCCAGTGCAGAAAGAGAACTGCATAAAATGTCCTGCAACCATCTCTGTGTCTTTTCCAGGCCGCTGGCTGTCATACACAGCACAGAAGGGGACAGGGCATTTCCTCCATCCTCATCTTCACCAGCCACTAGCCTGGCTGCCTGCTGGCACTCTTCAAATATCAAGATACTTGCTGCTACCACATCAGATGCCACACAGCTTGTTTTCGCTTTTTAATCTTAAGCTACCACGGAATCCATGGGCAAGCCTGAGACAAGACAAAGGACAGGAGGGGAAAGAGAAGGAGGTGAGAGCTCCTGTTGTCCAAGGAGAGGTCAGAATCAATGAAAGCTTTCCCATTAGTTTCAGCAGAGGATGCAGCTAATTCTTTCTTTCCCTTTTCTGAGGGTTTGCACCTCACTTCCTCAAGCCCTCAGCATCCAATTCCCTTTCAGACTTGGGTTCCCTAGGCCCTCTTGCACTTGGGGGGTAAGGAGTCAGCCTTACTTTGAAGTGCATGTTCCCAAGACATAGCCTGTAGAAGTAAACACCATCATGCTCCTCCATAAAACTTTTTATTCCCTTAGGGTTGGAAAGAAGGGGATGTTTCAGTCTTTCTATTTTATAGAGGGAAAAAATTAGGTTCTAAAAAGGTCATCCAGCGAACAGGAATAGAGAGAGCTCCTTGGGATTCTTAGAGGGAGAGACTCCTTAGAGAACTCTTACTGATCACAGCTGAGGTGTCTTAGGGTCTTATTTCACTTTCAGTTTGCCTTTACAGCAAAAAGGCATGCATGCAGCATACACATCTGAGTGAACAGTTGTTTGTTCCACATCATGGTTTTATGTCAGTTAAATTTCAAACAACGTGGTGCTGCATACAGGGATGCTGATCAAGGGCTGTATAAATTGCAGTGCTCTTCCACCTACCTTAACGTGCAAACTGCTGTGTGAAGGCAAGAGGGTTGCAGAGTACACGTGCACAAGTCCCAGCAGACAACTGAGTGCAAACACAGCAGATGGTGACAAGGCACCAGCAGCAAAGAGATAAAACTGTCAAATTTAAAGCTAAGCCTAAAGGTATCTCTATCATGCTTTTATTATCAGTGGTGCTGAATTCCCCAAAGTTCTAATATCTCGTTATAAAGAGGGTAAAGAAGGAAATATTGGCTCTTTGGTACGCTGTGGGGTTCAGGGTTTGCTCCAGCTGGGCAGCAGCTGTCTCCTCAGAGCCAACCAGGGTGAGAGCACTGCTGCTGTGGTGTGCTGTGGGACCACAGGCTCACGGAGGAAAGGTTTAGCTCTGCTTCTCCCTCAGCCACTCCTCCGGCCAGAAGCTGGACAGACCCAGTGCTTAAGATGGGCAGTGGGCAAACATCTGCTTTGTTAGTGGCTTATGCAGCTGCGAAACACCCCATGGAAAATCAGTGTGTTCCAAATAGTCCATTCTATAGCCTATTTTATTCTATAAAATAGAAACCCAGATAAAAGAAATAGAGGAATGTGTTTAATTTATCTTCATCCATTTCCAGCTAACCACTTAATCACTAACCAAATTGTTGATTCGTATGGATTCATTGTAAGGGGAGGCAGTCACAGACAAATTTTCTTTAGCCTCATTACCAAATATTATGGAAAAGACAGGAAGCAAAGTCCTAATCTAATTGTGCTGTTGCCTGATGCCAATAATTATGTACCCAATATGAGAGCTAAATTACTGGGATTTATCTGTCTTATCAAAAAAAATATTAGATTAGCTTGTGTTTTCAGCTAAGCCACATTGCTTTTAATTTTTATAGTCTAGTTCAATCTCTTTGGTAATTTTGCAAAGGATTAACACACTTTGGTTGGCTAAACAAGTTCTGGTTGCAGAACCATCCCAAATTAGCAGATTTCCCTCTTGTTCTGGTCTAGTTACTGCTTCCAGGGTAAGAGATCTTGCTCATGGGAACTCCGGGGTAAAGAGCCAACATGACCAACTCTGAGATCCCTTCCCCAAACAGTGCCTGTAAGGTTTAACAGCTTTTTCTTGTCCTTTTTTCTTTACCAGGCCTGACAGTGAGTTTGGGTTTGAATGGCTCATAACCCCAGTTGCATCCATATTGCCTGTAAGGACTGAGTTTGGTCTTACACCAAAAATTTTCCTAATCTATGCCTGAAGCATCAGTTACCTCATCCCAATGCTAAGCCAGGGTGGAAGGCAACACACAGGCTGTGGAAACACAAAGGAGCTAACATAACAGCATAGGCATTCCCACTGACATTGCAGTATGCTTCCTTCAAGTTATCAGTACAGGATTCAGATCATGAGTCAGCCCCTTTTCCCCCCTAATCTCTGCCCCTTAAAGCAATGAGTCTGGCTTAAAAGGTGTAAATGCATACATATTTACACACACACACATGCACACACACATATATATATACACACAAATTCTTAAACAATAGATTTGTTACCTTTTTAACCTACTTCCTTTTAGAACTATTAAGATTTTCCTTATATTTTCTTGACTAAAAGTGGTCTATTCATCTTTGGAAAAAACAAATGAGCATTTTTGCATAACTGCCTGAACCCAGGAAGTGGGGAAAGCTAGCAACTTGAGCAAAATTAATATGCTTCAATGAAAAAAAAACCTACATATGGGTTTGTGTGCTTTAGTGGGCTGTGTTCAGCCTGGTATGAATGCAAACTATCAGTGTCATAACTTCAAAAATAGGGAAGACAGAGGGGCAAATCCTGCAGGGTAAAGATATTAAAGGAATTTTTTGCACCACAAGCTGGAGTTAAAATAAATTCCACGGAAGAAGTCCTGGCCATTAGAAGTCAGTGAGGAATCTGCCATCACCTGTCCAGACAGAACTTAATTTTTGCTGCCAATATAGTCAGCTTGTTGTATTTTGTTATCATTTATCATTTAAAAAGTAAACTTTTGCACTGCTAGTTCATTCATTTAAGATGAGAATAAAAGGTTTTCAGGTAGGGGAAAGTAAAAGTATTATCACTGTTTTACATTGCTATAGAATAACAATGAGAAGCATATTAAAAAGCATATTAAAGGATATTGTTTAAATTAAAATTAAGATCTCATAAATATTTTGCATGCTAAAGTTGCCTATTAGGAACCAGAATAGAATTACACTATCCTTCCTGCTTATCTATATCTATTCATTTTCAATGTACAAATCCCTTTGTAACACATTTTTCCCTCTAGTGGCCCAACTACTTTAGAGTTTTTAGTAGTCATTATTTTCAAAAACACTGCAGCAATTTTAATCCTCCAGACATGTAAGACTCACATAAAAGAGTAGAATGCAAAAAAGTCACTTTTATATAAATGCAGCCCTGAGTAGATTAAATCTCTGGCACAAGAAGCTGAGTATATAATTTTTCAAGTAAACATCCATTTAGGCTATATATTAAGCCTTTTTATCACTTGCTGTATTATAAGAAACAATAAACTATTATAGCATGATTGCTACAGTCCTGTTCTCTGGGAAGGAGTTTAAGGTCTCTTTCCTCCCCACTGTAATTTTAAACCAAAAGATACACTTATTTCCTCAATGGCAGTCTTCTTGTATAAAACTCAATAGAAATTTTTAAATAATTCTTATGCATGTGATTCAAAGAAAATTTATGAGCAGAGCACGTGTAAGGAATATCTAAAAGTATTTATCTTGATCACCACCAGGAACATCTCCTTGACTTTTTACTTAAAGTACAAAAAGCCTTCATGCACCCTGTATTTTTTTTAACTGGAATTCTCTGTTTTCTACAGTCCTGAAGTTTCAAGGACAGAATTCTAGAGAAAAAATATTTTTTACTTTCACATATCAGAGTCTAGACACTCATGTTGCCTGGTGGTGTTACTCCAGCTTTGGAAAGGTTGTATGTTTGTCAATCATACAGACCTACTGATCTTTCTGGAACCACTCAGCATCTGAAGATATGCACAGAACTATTTGAAATTCCAGACTTAGAAAAACCACATTTGATATGTTGCTCCAGTACTTGTAGCAATGTAGTTAAGGATGACAATGTGCATAAGCATTCACAGCAGCAGCAAACCCTATAAGATGAAAAATGAAACTTGACTTTACTGGAGACAAAAAAGAGTGCACTAGAAATGGCATCTTTTGTCAATGCTTCAGCTTGCCACAATCCACACTGAGAACGGGGGCAATTTTTATACAGCAGTGCTCAAAGAATACAGGAAATGCTAGGATGGCTCGACACTTTTTCTCTGTAAAGTTAACTAAAAAAGTGTACAAATACATGCTTTCCAAAAAGCCCAACATACATGTAGTGAGCTCATGCCATACAACTTGCATTCCTAGAGCTTGCCCATCATTTCCTCTGAATCAGAAGCCAGACCTCTTAACTTTTGTCACCAGGTGGAGAAAATTGATTGTTTCTTTCCCAGATCATTCTCCTTTACTTAAGGGGCATATAAGGTACTTCCATTACAACACTATCAGCTTGTCTGTGCGACAGGAAGTTTTGGGCCCAAAGGACAAACTCTGAAGGAACAAAAACTTGGTCTTCCTGAAGGAAATAAATGGCCCTGAGAGTCTCTAACCTTCTCCTGTAATGGCTGTTTCCAGGCGCAAATGATGTTAGCAGTCAATATGGGTGATGTAGGACTGAATTCCTGGCACAAGCCTGGGATTGTGAGAAGCTGCAGGAAGAGACCATGTTCTGATGGTCTCTCTTCAGAGAGATCAGTTTCAATTACTTCAGATACTGGATTGAGTGAAGGAGGTATATTGGTTCAGTTTTCCTTTGGAGTCAACAGAGAGGAATAGGGAGCTTCCCAAAACAACTCAGAACTTCTCAGCTCCTAATACAATTGGTCTCTTCTGAAAGGGTATGGTATCCAGGTTTATCAAGGCATTACTGGGTAAAATAACCTCTACAAGTCTTATTGGATGCTATTGAATGCCCCTCCTTTCTGCTCTAAGAGGCATCCATCTCAAAAAGCTTCTGATTTGCACTTCCTTTTTGACACACTGTAAATCAAAATCTTTTCAGGGAGTGCTCCTCAGAAGGCATATTTTTGTGCCTGATTTTTAATGCTTAATTGCAGTATTTTGCCCACATCTCTCTCGAGTAATATCATCTTTGTTATGGTCTATCTTTGCTTTTTGCAAAATGACAAAAGACAGACTAAAAGTCAATGAAGAGACAGCATTTCTTATTTTGCTCTCATTATCCCATAATGGGAAGGTGGAGCAGGTGATGCACCTGGTTTAAGCAAAAGAGAGTTCCATGCTGGCTCCCACCCTGCTCCACAGATTCCCCATAGGGAAATAGCTCAGAGGAACAGAATAGACACTGGAGAATTAATAACACTGCTCCTTCCTGATGAGAACACAAAGCTCAGCTATTAGCTGACTTCAGGTAGAAAGCCCTGGGATTTGCTGTAGAAGAGGCTGAGGGTGCAGAGAATAGCTTGGGGATAGAGAGTGTCACGTTAAAGAAAGAAAATTATACTGTTTGAAACCTTGGCAGGGGCACGGGAAAAGCCCCTGCAGCAAAGACTGAGACAGTTACTGGTATCTCAGGCAACATTTTAATAAGCTCAAATCTCAGGAAACTGAACTCTGCAAAAAATAATTTGATGTTCATTTCAGTACTGAGAGAACCTGAAGAAAATTTTAGCAGGGAATCTCCATGGGAACATTCTTTCTGGAACTCTACACTTTCCCCAGAGGAGTATGACCCTCCACACACTCCTGCCACAGACACCTCTCTCAGGAAGCCTCTTTCCTGGTAAGCAGAAAGGTGCTGACTCAGATCAGACAGGAGGAAGATACACTGGGCATGGTGATGGCAGGGTTGAGCCATGTGGTGAGGGAAGGCAATGGGCGTCTCTCCATGAGAAGATTTTGAGCCACAGTTTCACACCCTGTGACTGTAGACAGGCTGAAGTGGTTGCATCACATTACAGATCAGGGAGAGCAGCTGGGCCACCACAGAGGATCAGAGACAAGCAGAGAGGTCTTGGCCACTAAAATCTTGCTGGGTGGGAGGGGAACATGAGACGGGAGAAAATTGTGGGAGCAGAAGACTGAAAAGAGTTGACAGGTCTGGCTGGTGGGAACCAGAGGACTGTGCCTTTATAGGCTTTTCAGAGCTATTGCAACAATGAGGCAACGTCCCAATTGCTCAAAGAGGCTGAACTCAGCCAGATCTCCCAGCTCCAAGTGATTCCTGTATGCATACCTGCATGCTCATCTTCTACAGGGCTCTTCCAGCAGCTGAAACACTCCAGAGGGTTAGGTCACTCTGAGTGCTGGGGATCACATGAGCCCATCATACCAGATTTCTATCTGTCCCAGACAAGATGTTGTGTTGAAAACCTTTCTAAATCCCAACCTCCCTAGCTGCCTCTTGCTCCCTATTACATGTATTCAGGTTTGTAAATTAGCAAGTGTACCTAAACAGAAAAGTCAAAACAGACTTTGTACATATTCTTAAAACTAGGTTTGGGGAGTGATTTTATCTCTCTGCCCTTATCATCTGACAGAACCTCCTCCTTAATTCTGTTCATTACTCCTTCAAAGAGGGCTCTTGCCCATGTTATCCCTTTATGAAACAAATTATGCTCTTACATGAGGATATAAATACATGGTTGTATCCCTAGAAAAAGAACAACCAGACGCGAAGAAGGTATTTTAGAAAACCAAAAAGGTGATGAATATTTCATGATTTAAATTAGATATAAAGGTTACATGTATGTATCTCAGCAGGAAAAAACAGTGCAGTCACAAAGGGACTGACTCCTTTCTCGCTCTCATTCTGACACCATGACAAAAAAAATCAGAATCATATGGATCTACTGAGAACACAAGGACATGACCTGCAGTCCTGCAGCTCCAAACAGCCATGACTCAACTTCCTGTACGTGAAGGAGGGTCAGAACAAAAGTATCTTGGAGTCAAGTTTCTGAAGTTAGAGAGGAATGATTATATGTTCACTGCAATGCAATGTATATGGTTCCAGGTCTGACGTGATCATGTGTATTCTGAGGAATCTGAGAGCGCCAAGTGCCAGTGAAGAGGCAGCAAATGCTCTGAGCTCATGCTCTGCTCACACACTGATGTGTGCACTTTGTCCTCTTACATTACAGAGCCACTGTGCTTGGATAGTGTGTCTTAATGGCACACAAAGGAAAATGAGAACTTGTGACCTGACATCACATTCAAAGAAATGTTTAGCAAATCAATTCCAAAAATTATTTGGAAAATTTACCATAGAACATTGTCAGCCCAACCTCTCTTTACTCTCCCCTCCAGCCCTAGAAGCAAAGGTTTATTTTCTTTTTCCCCTTTTTTTTTAAGGTTTGCTTTGTATTTGTATTATAAAACAGGAAACAATTGCTTGGCAAAGGATTGATTGGTGCATTATGAAGAATACTATTACGAATTCTAGTCAGGAAAATGCTCCTTTGACTAACTGTCTTATTGAAAAGAGGGCAGTGGGAAAGAAAATATTTACCCCACACATTCCTGCCTCTTACCCAGAAGAGAAAAATGTCATGGCTAGAAACTTCCTGCAGTCCAGGAAGAAAATCATGTTATGTACTGCATGGAAAACAAAACTGAGCTTTCTAATCTCATTTCTGAGCCAGGTCAATTCTTTATGCTGAATGAGGTGATCTTGGAGTGGTCACAGGCAATGAGCAGTATCCTTTGATTAAAGAAAAAGAATTAGGGAAAAGTGATATGGAGAAACATTTGATCCGTCATCCAATTAAGTCAATTGATCTACTATACACCATGAATGAACACTAGATCATTCATGAGCTGGTTCAAAATCTCTCAGAGACTGCCCTTCTATTAACTTCAGCTGGCTTTCAGGCCCACTGATGCTGTGCATTGAGATACACTCTGCAGCTAAGTAAGCACATAGTTAACTTGCTCCATGATAATCATCCCGCTGAAGTCCCAGGATTACCCCCACTGCTTAAGCACTTGCTTATGTGCTTTGCTTTGGTCATTGACCAGAATTTCAATGGTATTACTCCTAAAAATAATTTGGGTCAATCTTTAATGAAATACTGAAGATATTTGAAGATGTTTCAACAAAATTTAGCACCAGTTTCACTGTAAGAGTAGGCAGAGAATAGCAAGAAGTAATTATTTCTCTTAAAAATTATCTGGTGAAGAAGGCTAGGAGAAGGTCTCTACCCAAAGCATTACAGTCCATCATTATGATCATGTCTGACATAATGGGAATTTCAAAGCAGGACTTAAAAGTGGCAAGGGCATATCTAGTGCTTGCTAACTGCCTCCTGTAAATCTTACCTGCAAGTGTTTCATTTATTGTAGGGGAAAATTTGCAGTGGAATTGCCTTCTTCCTTTTTTCTTCTTCTTTTTAATAATTCCCAAGGAAATACTTCTTTAGGATGACTGTTATTTTTTCATGAATAAGATTGTAAATATGTAATGGAACATAAATATTTTGTATTTAGACTAATAAAAAATTTAGTTCAATAAAAGATTTATCCCCACTAAAAACAATTTGGCCTCAAATGAGAATCAGTGGCAGTAACATATAAGCAAATGTTCCTTCTGTAAGAAAAGTAGAGAAGCTAAGCAAATACTCCCAAACATGTTTGGCAGGGATTTGCACAAATGTAAAAATGACTTTGTGTTAGATGCACCTACACCTGAGACAACAGGGAAGAGTCCTTAACATATCCTAAGACCCTATATTAAGGACAGGTAAACTCAGATGATAAGATAGTGTCCTACAAAAGTGTCCATTAGGGAGAATTAGACCTCCCACACAAAAATAATTATTCTATGGAAACACAGCTACAGAAAAAATGCATTTACCCTCTGCTTGCAGCCAATAGTCTGGTCCTGTCTTCATTTTACACTAAAGCCTACATCTCTCAGATGATTTGTAAAGATCCCTTCCACCCCAAACCATTCTCTGGTTTTATGATTCCTACACACCAAACAGTTTTTAGAAACTAAAATAATTCAATGTATGCAGTTCGTTGGCCTATGACAGACAGATTTCATCCCAAGGCAATCTTTTCCCATTCTCGACTCCTTTCACTTATGAAAGTTGTACTCCTGACATCTCATGTAACTAACTATGAGCAACCACAATTAACTAACACAGCTCAGACTTTCAGTTCAAGTACTTGAAGCAAATTCTGTGTGATACGTCCTAAGCATAAAAATAAAATTTCAGGAGAATACCAGGCAAATTTTAGTCATAAATAAACATCTGGAAATTATGACCAACATGCAGACTTTCCATGAACCAAGAAATAGGCTAGTTTTGGCAGGTCCATCTTTCATGGTGAATTATTCACCCCTCTCTTAGCATCTCTACTTTAATTATTTTTAATTTCATTATTGTTGGGCAGAGGTGTGAAACTGCAATAACAAAATGAAGTTGCCTGAGGAATTTATGAGTCAAACTGAAGGAAAATGCCTTAAGGAATACTGATCTGAATGTTTTCAGTGTCAATGTATTTTATCTTTGCTAAACTGAAGAAGAGCTCTTTACCCACACATGCATGGCTGGTCTGGAAATGGCAAAAAGCCTGACAGGCAAGTCAGGATCTAGGAAAGGTATCAGGGCTTCAGCCACTGCTGCCAGTCCTTGCTGGGCAGTCCTCCACAGCTGATGCACATCACAGAGCAGCTTCACATCCCGAAGGAGTGATGAACTCCAGAGGAGATCTGTAGCTATAGCACAGCACTCTCTGGAAGCAGCTGGGATTTTAGCCCTTCCTCTGGAGACTAACTGGCTAATTTACAAGTTAAGTATATTTTGCTGCAAACAAACTGGCAGACCCTGAGTGAATTTCTTGGGTCAAGCTCCTCAAAAGCACACGGGCAGGAAGTGCTTGGCAATCTTCCAGTACCCATTGGTAAAATGAGGATAATAATGCGAGTAGCTATTGCTTGCCACAGCAGACCATGAGAATCAGAACCAGGTTAGTCCCTTAAAGCTTTGTGACACTCCTGTGCCCACAAGACTTTGACAAGGGCTGAAGTTCTCTATCTCGGAAGCAATTCATTTAAGTGTCAAGCACTCCAGATGTGGTCTGTATTCAGGTTTTTCTCACCACTGCTTTGATCTATTGGAAGGAAATACATTGTGTTTGGAAACAGCAACACAGACTTTCAGCTTTAAAGTACCTAAAGAGGATTTAAAAAAAAAACAAATTTGTTTAATTCTAGTATATTTTTTTACAGTTGGTAAAAAATGAGGAAGCACTAGAGTGGAACTTATGGAAACATCTAGACATTAATCAAATCCTTACATGAACTAATTCCTATACTCCCACATTGGATTTTTACATGTTATTCAGGCTGCAAGACACTGTGACATGAGAGGTTTCTGATAAGGATGCAAAAAAAACTTCCCACAGACTTCTTCATTATATTTACAAATGGAGATGTTATTTTCCCCTGGAAGATCATAAGAATATTCATTATAGATGCCTTTTTAGCACTAAAGCTCATATACTTCTGACAGGAAAATGTAGTTTTCCATTGAAGATTCCATCCGTCCTGCCCAAAATCGCATAAAGTACAATCCTAAGTCATGTAAATGTCTACAGCACTGTAATTAATTAAAAAAAGAGAAGAAATTACAGATTCTAAAAGCTACTGACTTTGTTGTAAAAATATTGCTGAAATTATATCTTAATTGCTGCATTTTAATGAGACATCTAAAAAGATGAAGATAAAATAATAATTTCTTGTTGATATCCTACATATTTGAAGCCTAAAGCAGAATACTAATATTCCCGTCACAGGCTACATCATTTCTGAATAACAACTCCTTAATATTCACAGATTTTACTTAGACATATCTACTTACATAAATCCAAGAATTTTTTGATATCTACAGCTCATCAGTGCCATATGCAAACTTAGACAGCACAACATCTGTCCAGCACATGCTTTTGGGTCTGCAAAGAATCAACTTGGAAGCACAAGCTACAAAACTATTCTAGCTATGCTTTTGCATTCTGAGTCAAGGTTGTGACAGAAAGTTTAAGAGATGTTGTCTGGTTTTACTGGTTTTGTGAGTGGCTCATGGATCTCTGAGGGTGTGATGTTCTCACCATGATGTCATTTTAGTGAGCTGCTGTTCTCAGGGATAATTCCTCTATCCCAGGTGCTCTGGCCTACAACTTTACAACAGAATTAAAAGATTTCTTTCAGTGCTTGGTAGTCTTGAGAGTGAGCAGCCAGGAAAGCAATGAACTTCACTGTCATCCCTTGCATAAGCACTAGGTGAAATACATGAAATATGAATATGTCTCTGAAAGCAGCATGTAGAGAGGAAGGCACCTGATTGCTTGGTGGGTATTTAAGCACTGGCTGTACTTCACTAGAACTGCATTTGCCCAAATTTATGCTTGTCCTGCTAATGGAATTTCATACTTTTGTCAGTGACTGTCAACTCCAACATTTTCTATTTCCTTCAAGTCTCCATGTCCCTTAAGAGGTAAAAAACTAAGAAGGTGGAAAGACGGTGGTCAAAAAGTAGATTCAGCATTTCTAAATTTGTTTTCTGTTAGGGCAAACTGGCTAAAGTTCCAGTTAGAGCCTGAAAGAATGAGAAGAAGAAGCAGATCGCTCTCCAAACTGAGTTTAGAATAAATGAGGGTTCAAGCCAGCAGGTCATTCATCTCTGCCAACTTAGACTGGCATTAATCAGGAGTTAGTACCACAAAGGCTCAGGCCATTGCTGAAGAAACCATACCAGCTTGGTTTTCATAAAACAGGCAAGCTTCTGTCAAGAATAATGTTTTTTTTGGAAATAAGGAGATGCAAAATGCATACAAAGTTCTCTATGGATAAAAGAAGGACCTGGAAAGGGACATGCAGGAAGCAGCTCCTTTGAAAATGTGCACTATTTTTTTTTTTTTTTCAACTAATATAAGTTGTCTTCTCTTCTAGAAGAATACTGCAGTTTCTCACACTTAGAATGAGATCTGTGAAAGTCCATGTTAAGGCTTCAGTTGTGGTGGTTCCTCAAAGGAAGGAGGAGGTTTTAGCCCAGATCTAGCATTCACTTATTGGTCACTGATGGAATGCAGTTATTCCAAAGAGATATGTGACTGGAACAGTTATCTGTCTGTGCTTTATTAGGGGGAACAGTTTACTTTTGAGACACAGACAAAGCTTTCCACCTTTCTGTTACCTATTAAGGTTCAAGGTTATGTTGCTACTGAAAGCAGACACTAAGTTCCTGACAAAGTTTTATCAGTGTATTTCTGTAGTGCAATACCCTTTCTGTGCTTCTAGAAATCTTTTATGAAATGGGACTGTTTTGCAACTTGGACAAACAACTGCAGCCAGATTTGGTTCATTCACAATTTAATCCAGACATGACCATATCAAGCCAATGCAAAAGATTTCTGTTTTGAATTTTTTCTTTAGTTTGAATTGCTTCATCATACATGGAAAATCCAAAGAAAGAAACATAAATAGTCAGAGATCACCTATAAATATCTTTCCAATGTATTCCAACCACAAAAAAATCCAAGGAAAATTGCTACCTTGGCCAAGAAGAAATCCCACCCAAATGCCCTGAAGCATACCTAAATTTCAGTGAGCAGGTCAAGGGATTATATGTGCCCATGTCTATTACCTCAGTTACACAACCTCATTCTTTTCATAAATACATTTTATAACTTTGCACATGGTCCTCTGGGTCAAAACTATACTTGGAACTGAGCAGAGCAGATACCAAGGGAGCTGAGCCCATTTGGTTATGAGCATGAAGTAACCTGGTCAGATGGAGTCACCTGACTGTTCCTGACGTCCCATGGCAAATGCAATCACAAGGCTCCTCTCCGAGAATGGAAGTTGAAGAAAGTTGTTATTCTTCATTTGCAAAGGAACTTCTAACCTTCAGTATTTTTATCACATGGTTTATTAGTATTCCAGTGTAGGTTTTATTTTACTTTTGGGATTGCACCACCCCATTCCTGATTACTTTGTTTTTCCTAACTTGTTAGCTTCTAAGTTATGTATTTAAATCCTGAGGAAAATATTAGCTCCTATCCTCTGTGATAAGAAAGGGTAAAATAAGCCCTCAGTAAAAACATTGTCATCTCCAGGGCACTACCTAGGCTTGCATCATATCACTTAAAAATGAATGTGCAATAATGGAAAGCTTTTTTCCATGTGGTCTTTGCACATGACAGTAGCCTCTTAATTTATGTAAACTAATGATAATAGTTGCCTTTGAAAAACTTTCCAGTTGTAACTCATATTTACCTCAGTATCTATGATTGTCATACTTAGTTTACTGTTAAATTCAGCTAGCTGAGCAGACTGTTGAAGTTTACAGAGGCTGATAGCAACAGAGTTATTTTACAAGGGATGTACAATTTCAGAAATGAGACTTGTCTCCCAGCTGGTGACCATCTGGCATCCATGACTGTATGTTTGAGTATTAGTCTAAGCCATTATTGTGTCAGTCTCACACACAGAGACCACCCAGCACCTTACTGGCTCTACTGCTCAGTGCCATAACAGCACCTTTGTTTCTCCCTCAGGAGTGTCATTTGTGCACTGCAGACTACCTAAGGGCTGTTTCCTGCCCATGTGTTCTTTGGCCTTCTGCAAAACACAGTCCCTCCAGGGAAAAGAGTGAGGTTTAATATTGCTGATAAAAAAACACTTTAGGAAATACATTCAGAGCTATAATTAATTACATCAATATATATTTCCAGTCCCTTTTGGAATCTAATTATATTCTTGCCCTTGACTCTCTATAGCTGTGACTTCCACAAGCTAATTACAGGTTGGCTGAAAAAGCATTTCCTCCTATCTCTATCCCAGTTGTTGCTTTGCACAATTTTTCCACATCATTCTCTTGCTATGAGTGGTCTGTTTACAAGTTTCTTTAGCACTTTCAATTTGTTTTGAATTGCTCCTCAAAATACTTTCTTCAGAAGACAATAATCTTCACATAAATTACAGATGAGGACATTTGTGATTTATAGAAGAGTACCTTAGGGATCTGTATTTGGACTGTATAAAAAAATTAACTGTGTTTCTGATCTTGACTTCAAATTGAGCTAAAATGTCTTGGCTGATCTGCAAAGTGGTCTAGTTTATTCTCTTAAGCATATTGATTCAGCATCACTTCTAGATGACGTGTTTTTATGCTATAGCAATTTCAGTTGTCAGTTATCAGAATAAAGTTCTGCATGAGTGTTAGAGATCTACATTTTAATTCGGACAGAGGCAGTCCTTGGCCACTGGTAGGACATTTTCTGGCCTCTAAATAGAAGAAATCTTCTCAGGCACAATAAGTAGCTACTAAAAGTCAAAATCAAAATGCCTAACCTCTAGCATGTGCATGTCTGTGCAGCTACACCTCTTTATTCCTCCAAAGTTGTACTCCCCCCATTCTGGTGTAAATTCCTTTTTTGCTCAAGCTGACAGATAAAACAGTTATTTAAATATATATTTCCATATCCAAGCACATTAAAGGTACAATTGCTCTCCATATTCAGGCATGGTTTTTCCCAACAGACTTAGAAGACTTGGCATCACCCACGTCTTTACATATTTGATTTGTTTTGATAACTTATTCATTTTTCCCTAGTCCTCACCACCAAATAATATAGGAGAGTTCAGTGCATAGAAAACAATTAGAAGCTAAAAGCAGGGAAAGAGGGGTTTAGTTCTTACCTAAAAAATAAATAAAAGGGGTCACCTAGGAGTATATTTAAAATGCATTAACAACATTAGAGCTATATATTAGAAACAGATATGTATATATAGACTAGGTTCATCTTGTACCTCATTTATATCTCCTCATCTACCATGCATGAGAGTGATGACATTTGAATTTCTAGCATCAACGGTAGAGCTGCTACTGATTTAAACACCATGCTGAAAACTTACTTTTGGCTGAGATCTCTGTCTAGTGGCAGGCCCACCAGTGCTGACCAAAATACCAGGAAATTTCCTTGAAAACACTTGAAAGTCAGAGAGGACCTGCCAAGGTGCTGACAGAATGCCCCCAGTTTGTGTGATAGGATCTGCTCTGTAGGATTTGTACAAGGATCCCTTATGATCACCATCCAAATCTCAAACTGAAAAGAAGTAAACACTGGCATCTGTCTGACATAAGGTGTGGAAATGATTTATAACAAAATAAACCACTACTCAGTGGGAGGAATAAAAAACGATTTAAAGTTGGCCTCAAAGGCCTCGGGCAAGTGCTGTGCAAATAGCAAAACTTGTAAACAATAAACACATCATTGTAGTTCTGAAGCCAGTTAGATATCTAATAGCATGTTGGGACGTTATTTATCCAGCAGCATGTGTGGTCATCATCTTCCTCTTTTTGGAGGAAGATCAATCAGACTCTGCCACATCCCTTTTTCCCTGTCCCAAGTAAATAATTACATCAAGTTGTCTAGAGCAGAAAGTCAGGATAATGAGCCTAGGGTCTCAGGAATACTACCTCTCATATAGTGAAGGCAAAACCACAAGCAGATATCACTTTAAAGATTTCCTCTCCTGTTTTCTGTCATAAAACCACAACCTCCCTGTGTCTCCTAGTTCCTCCATAATCCCATCAAGACTGCTTCATTTGTGGGAAACAACAGCAGAACTACCAACTGCAGAACCCCAAGACCTGTCTGATTCCAGAGTCTTGTGATGGTCCCCTCCGTCCCAAACTAACTGTAAACCAGAGTTTAAACACACCCCTCACTCCACCAAAAAAATCAGACACCACCCTCCCCCTCCAGCCATGCTAAAGAACATTCAACAGCATAGCTCAGTCTTTGAGAGATGAGAGAGCCTGGGGCCAGTCAGTTCCACATACTTATAAGAGTCATCTGTTGTTTATTGAAAGAAGTTTTGGAAATGGGATTGCAAAAGAGGATCAGGCTCCTAGCACAGGCTCTGAAGTACAGGGATCTGAGGGAGGCGTTCCTAATAAATAGCAGCATTTCATCTGAGCACTTCCCCAATTTTCATGAATCAGAAAAAGTTCCTTTGAAAGAGATGTGATAACAGGTGCTCCCAGCACTGGAGAAACAATCTGATTGCTCCAAAGGTAGGAGAGGTTGCCCTTTGTTCAGTGAGAGGCATAATGCATCCTTGGTCTCAGCTGAGAGGGAAAGGATTCACCTGAAGCCTGACCACTTTATCCAGGACATTCTGTGACAACCTAGTCAAAGTTTTACCTGCTATGGTCCCCATTTCCAAGTAACATGTATGTTCTTAATTTCTGTAAACTTACAGTGTGGCAGTTGGGAACCTTATTCCTCTTTACTGTGTGCATTTTTTTTTTATTCGCACAGAGGCTTCATATGCTCTCCATCCTCTAGCTTTCTTACTCCTCTGAAGTAGATGATGGGTTATTTTTGAGCATCATCAGCTCCTCTTTGCCTCAAAGTCCACTGCTGTGTGAAGTGACATCAGTGTAGGAAACCAAGAAAGAGTGCTCCAATCTACTCACTGCCTTTTATTACACACTTCCATAATCCTCCAAAAGGTCACAGACTGTGTCAGTACCCTGAAGAATTTCTGATGACTCCCTGGTACTCTCTTCATGAGGTGGAGAAGGCAAGCACAATGATGGGATTTTCTCACAATATTTTTTAAATCCAAGGAAGGATGTAGCCTTTTCCTGTTGGGGTAGCATCCAAGAGCAGGACTCAAAGTCTCATTTCTTGTGTGTATAATCTCTTGAGTTAGTAATATCTTACCCAAGCAGATAGAAAATTGATTTTGTTTCTTTTCTGGCTGCATTTAAGCTCTCTAGTTTCTCTTTGTTAGCATATTCAGTGGGCATCTCCCGCAGCTTCCAGGCATTTTAAAACAGCTTTATACACTTTGGGACTGACCTGAAAACAGCACCTCAGTGGTCCTTTAAAGTCTCTCTCTTAATGGATCACATTTAGTAGGTCAAGTTATTCACTATGCACAAATACTTGGGTTCAGTATGTTCATTAAGATACTTTTTTTTTGCACCATGATTTTGCCAGAAATGCGTGGATATTAGATGGCAAACAGCACAAATGGGACTCTCTGGGGAAGGACATATTGCAGAAGCAAAATAAAGTTGCATAAAATCACACCCTCTATTCTTCCCACCAGAATTGGAGAATTAGTAGTCTCAGCATATTAAACAAAAAAGGTGGTGACCTGCAGGACTTAGCAAATCAGACTAATTCAGCTCAAAATGAATTTGGTTTTAGTATTGTAATAAAAAATTAATCCTCCTTTTATATGACAATTTTGGGTTGGTTATCTAATATAAGCAAAGTAGCAGCTCTCATCTCAGGTGCTATAATTATGGAGCTGAGCTAATCCACAGCCACTGAGATCTTTTCCAGCCTTCTATTCCAGGACCAAAAGGCATAACAGCTTGAATATAGCTACAAATAGCTATAGGCTTTGTCCTGTTTTCACGCATTTATGATTTCATCTTAAAGTCAACGCTGTTGTAACATTGTTTACTGAATGTTTAATTTGCTGAACACACAAAATTCCAGCTGAAGTTAATGTGAATTGCAGGTGCTCAAACTGCTGAAAAGTAAACTGCCCCTTTTGTATTTAAATGTATGTTAATGGGGACCCATTAGGTTTCTGTGCTTCCACAATGATTAAAACATCAAAGAACTCAATAAATACATTCATAAATAAATAATTATTTGGGAAAAATAAAAGCCAGTTCACATTGCATTGTACTTCCTGTCCTTCATCCCAGCTCTTCCCAAAGGACTTGAACACAACTTCCTGAAGCCAGTTAAAATCTTTCTTTTGCATTTAGCAGACTTTGAGCCAGGTTCTCTATGCCTGAGAGGAGACATGAGCCTACATGACCTGAGCAATGTCAGTGTGGGCCACCGTGCAGAGGGAGCACCGGGGGTGGGATGTGGCACACCAAGCGTGGCTTTCTCATCCCAGTGTCCCAGCAGCAAACCCAGAGATCCTGGCATGCAATAGAGGCTGTGGTACACAGAAAATCAGCATAGGCTGCAAAAACACGTTTGTAGGCAGGGTCTTGCTCACCCTGCCAGCTCTGCAAGGCTGAGTTCTTGGGCTAAGCACGAGGCTGTGTTAACAGGATGTCAGGGGAGATTATGTATCATTTCTACCATTCATTTCCTTTCCTGGACTGCAGCCTAACTCTTCAGTTCTTTTCAGGACATTTCAGAAAGCATTACATAAAGTGAAAACCTCAGGCTTACATCTAAAATCCAAAATTAAGCTGTTTTTCATATCTCCTGGTCACCTTCAGATAAAGAATAAACAGTGCCACTGGCCAATACATTTGCCAACTTTTGGGGGTCATCTGGGCTTGGCTATGTGACTGAGAAACTGCTTGGGCAGTAGGACCACAAGCAAGTGAGGACATAAAAAGAGAAAAAAAATCTCCCCTACTCATCACTGTTTAGTGGAGCAATACTATGGAGTAAATTTATGTAGTTTACACAGTAACTTTACAGCCTTGTCTGTTGCAATGCATCCTTCACCATCCCCTTTGGTTCACTCCCCTCACCATACATCATGGAGAGAGTTACAAGACAAGGGTGAAGAGGTGGCTGATTTGGGGCAGTTTGATTTAAGATTTAAAACTGTGGGAATAGGATCAGCTATTTCCCTTTCATATTTTATAAAGCAGTTATTTCTATATCCGTGAAGGAAACAGAAAATTAATGTAAGTTGTGGCCTTTCTTGAGAACTTCCACCATGTTCATTTCTTGGCCTTTCTGAGCATCAAATCTCATCTGCTGTGCTGTGTACATCCTAGGACCAAGTGCAAAACTCCAGACTTCTGAGAGGAAATTTTATTTATTGAGCCGGCAAGAATGTATTGTGAGTCACTGTGTTTTTCCACTGTCTGCATTAAACTGGAGTGAAATTGAAATCATACTTCAGTCCTTATTTAAATGCCTTGGCAGGATGAAAGAAAGTTTGGCCTCCGCACTCTGATCGGCAGCATGCTGCTTGGTTGGTAGCTAGCACTCAGCCTTACTGGGTCCTCCCTGTTGTCAACAGGACGGATCTTTTCCAACAAAAACAACATCCTGTCAGCTACTCCTTCTTCCAGGAACCTGTCTTTGAACCCTGCAACTGCTCTCTTGCTCCAGGTTTGGGCAAGAAAACAGTACTGCATGAAATCTACAGAAGGAATAGCCATCAGACTTTAAATTTGTGCTTCCCATGGGCTGTATGATATTCTTCCCCATTCATAAGGTCATAAAGAGTGAACAAAATGCAGCCTTTCTCTTTACCTGTTAAGGAGAATTAGATAAAGGGGGAAAATATTTTAATGTGAGGAAGCCATAAAAAAAGAAGGAGATCTTATTCTAAGGAATCTCTCCAAATATCTTACGAATATGGTCTTGGGGGTGCAGCTACAGGAATCCCAGAAAGGAAAACTGAGTTATTTTGGACGAGAGAGCAACCAGGCAGGTAGCACAAAGACAATGCTTGGCTTCTTGCCAGCATTCTACCACTGAGACAAGATCCCAAACTTAAAGGCTCTTCTTAAGTGCATACAATGATATATTTCCAGATGTTAGAAAACAGCTGTGTAAAAGTGGAGCATTCTGGGAAGAATGAGAAAAGGAGGAGGGAATGAGGATGGCTGCAGATGAGGGGTCAGTTTCTCATTTCAGGCTGGACAGGTAATAGTCCTTTTTTTTGATTATCTCTTCTCTGGGATTCTGCATTCCTCTGTCTTTAGCCCAGATTTAGAAAGACATCAGAGAAACATGACCCATCAAAAAGAGAGGGGAAATAGAGCTGCTCATGGGTGTAACTATCAGAGCAATACCAAAGTCCTTCCATCAGCTCCAAGGAAGACTCAGACTGTAAGGGAGAGGGAGAAGACCAGGTGTTGCCAGCCAAGAAACATGCATACATCTCTTCATAAATGAAATACATGGCAAAGAAACTACTTTCTTTCACAAGGGGAAAGGAAAAGGTTGAAAAGCTGACCTAGAAACTGGGGATAACACACAATGGGGAACATGGAAGAGAGCTGATGACAGCCTTAGGCATGACTTCAATATAGCCTAATAATTTAAAGGAATGGATTAGTTGAGAACATCCCATAAAGAGTGCACAGTGTTTTCAATTAAAACTTAGGTATATTCCATAATTATAAAATACCTTTGGGCTATCCCATTTTCAGTGATGTGTCTTTATTAATCCTGTATATTTTTTTCACTAAGTGATGGCTGCTACTGACTGCTAAGAATGTTCTGCTTCAGTAAACTTTGATTTCACTTGCAGTTGTGCATTTATTAGGCAAGATTATCATCATCCAAGTTTCCAGGGTTGGGAATTCATTTGAAAAATATGGTCTATTTGCATTTAATTATCACATATTTACTGAGGAAAAATATAAACACGCCTGTTTTAGTCAAGGAATGGAGCCAGTAATGTACTGCAGACTTGGGATTGTGCTTTTTAATATAATCAAACTACTGTTATAAATAATTCACAGTTTCCACTGTGGAAAAAACTGAATATGAATTTCCTGATAGGTGGTTGTGGGGGTTTTTTAATGTAAAAAAAAAATGGACAAAATGCTAAAATTACTAAGATTGTTCATAGCACATGAGATATAATTAAAACTCACCTTGAAAGAGGATGTAAAGGAGAAAAGAATCCTCTCCATGAGAAGTAGCTACCAGCTCCAGCTGCTAGGAGAAGAAAAAAGAAGAAATACATTGTTATAAGACACCAAAGTAACACAACCAGACAACAAGATGAGGAAATGTCAAATTAACTTTTGGGAAACAAATCCTCTGTTCAAAGTTCACATGGTCCCATTCACTGCAGAGACACTTTATGCTGTCACCAGTAAAATTGACTCACAAAACGCAGATGAGGGATTCTGACTTTACAACAGACAGACAGAATTATTGAACTGCTATTAGAGAAGAGAAACAAATCTCATGGTATTTCAGAATTCCTGCATGAGTTATCTTCTTGTCCATCTGCTGTGGTGTCATCTGTACAGATTTTGGTGGACTCTAACTGAAAGAACAATCAGCTTCCTTTCAGCAGAGGGTTTTCATCCTTCCCTGAAGAGCCGAAGGACTGTCACTGACACTTGCCAAGCTATTAGTGAGTACCAGCACTCTGGTTGCACTGGGCTGGAAAAGATACAAGACCCTGCAGGGTACTGGTGGGCTGAAGGGTGGGTGCTTGCTGCTGAGCTTAGGAGAGAGGTAACCTGGGGGCAAGGATGTAGGACTGAAGTGAGAGGCTATAAACTGCTGAGAAGTAAAGCTGAAGATGCCAACAGGGTTTGTGAGGCATGTCAGGTCACCATGGGGGTGACTAGAACAAGATGAGCAGCTCTTTGAACTTCGCTGGTAGCCCAGGCACCAAGCTCACATGTAAACACATAGCCAGAGACCTAATCAAGTGTCTTCACAGCACCTGAGATCTACAAGGCGTGTTGGTGTGACAGACCTTCAGGATGCACAAGACATGTTGGCGTGACAGACCTTTCAGAGACCTTGGAGAACACCTGCACTTTCTCAACCAGCAGCTGCAGGCTGGGCAGGCCAGCCCAAGGTGTCCCAAGCAGTGCCAGACACCTGTGTTTAAGCAACTGAACCCCAACTTAGGCGAGGAGCACAGGTGCTGCTTGGTGGCCCCTGAAAGGGACCCTGCAGCTGGGAAGAACTCTCGTTAGGTGAGGAGAAAGGAAACATGCTGCATATCAAACAAGGTGGGGAAGCACCCCATGTAATGACAGCTGTGGGAGTGGCAGAAGACCTTCATGATAGTAGATTCAGAAGGCTGCACATATGACTTCCTCAGATATCAGTCATTTCAAGCTGATAGTTCCCCTGATGTGATCTTGTTGAATTCCAAAAAATAATTATTGCCTAAAACTTCCACTTTAGGCAAGTTCAAAGTGGATTTCTCCCTTTTTTAACTTGATTTAGAGACATTCTGAATGTTTGCTTGAAAAGCAAACATTGTAAATTACATACTGTAAAATATTACATATTGTAAATTTCTACCAGTTTCATTTTTTATTATTGAACAAACTAATATTAATTCCTATTCCTGCTACTGCAAGAAGTATAATATTCCCTTTCATTATATTGCTCTGTAATTAGTTTTTACTTTTCAGCTTCCTTCTTCCTCTTCAGATGGCTTCATTGTCACCTTTGTCTCATCTGTCTTGTACAGTTTGGAACTTAAGAATTTGGTATATCGAGTGAGACAATTTCTCTGCATTAGTATGTTCTTTCAGAGAAATCAATACTTAATGAGATTCTAATAGCATGAGACAGATCCAATTTCATATTTTTACTAAACATTTCAAGAGCTTCTGTCTTTGCCCTAAACACATAGTCCCTTGCTTTTGAAGTTACTTGGAAAATAATTTGCTACTTCTGAATTTGATTTCTTCTATCTGCCTTTTTGAAAATTAAAAATTGTACAGGGGTGTATATGTTGCCAAAAGCAAGTAAATTTATGCCATCAGCTTAAGATTTGTGACAACTAGAACTTCAGTCCTAGGTTTAAAAGATGTTGCACAACCTTGTTATTTTTCCACCTTCAATTCACCACTACTGTCAATAGGACTGCTTAGGTGTGTAAGACTCGTTTGTATGAATAAGTACTGGTAGCTATGTCCCATGAAGAAAACAAAAAGGCTTCGGGCAATTGGCCAGCTGATTGTTGATGACTTGACATTTATGCAACTCGTTCTCCCCATGAACAATAACATTTATTGTACTGAGAGTTCAGGAACTGAGTATAACAGGAACCAGCAGAAGATGACTAAAATTAAAGCTAAGCAGAAAGGAAGGCTGTAATGTAGAGCCATGGCTGTTATTTAATTTCCCTTCAGAGATGAGAGGAAAAACCAGGACCATTCTTTTATCCATTCTTCTTCTCTAAAAATAAAGAAAGAAAGAAAAAACAACAAAACAACAACAAAAAACCAAACAAAAACAAATGAACAACAACAACAACAAAAAAAGGAAAAACAAATAAAACCACCACCAAAACAAAAAAACCTCACAGATACAGATCACAGAAACTCCAGACCCAAGGTTCTGGTTTGCAGAGATTCAGCTTTTGCCAAATGGGCATAATTAAGAGTGTGGGATGACTCCAAATGAACACAAAACTGAATCTGAGTATGAAATATCTCATCCCAATATCCACTAAAGAGAATGGCATCCTGAGGACTAGAACACCCCCCATCTACATGCATACCACAGGGTTCAAAGGCAATTAGATACAGCATCCATGCAGAAAGACAGCACTGAAAAAAAATCAACTTTTTTTTTTTTTTCATTTTTCCTGAAAAAGTACCTAAAAGGTTAATTCCTATCATCTTGCTCAAAAAGGAACCAACTCCTGAGAGAGCAGATGGTCATTACTTTTGATGAACTTACTGTGTACATTACTGTGTACATTGTTGACTGACAGTACTGTGTAAGCAGTTTTAAAGGTTTTTTTAATTTTTAGATTTTCATTTAGAAATTAGAAAGAAAAAGAATTCAGTGGCCCTATATAACATCTAAAATGTAAATCAGATCCCGGTGAGGTCAATGCTTGGGCTTTGATTCTCTTTAGCAGGTCCAAAATTTCCACCACAGGGCTTTTAAAAAATCATGTAGAACCTAGGCTTAGTTTTTCTCAATATGATGAATGTTTGGCTAATTCACTTGTAATATTCAATCAAAATAGTTCTCAGAAAATAACTAACTGATTAGAATTGACAAGGAGTGACAAGCAGAACATAGACCTCTAACTTATGTCAGCAAATTAATTTTTCTGATTGCAGTAGTACTGTATGTAAACCCTAAAATGGTAAGCCATGGAAAATAGTCCTAAAAATAGAGGAATCAGCATTATTTTAATCTGGAATAGCTGGGATATCTTGTTGCTGGTTTAGGAAGGAGCTTTGTGCCAAAGACAGTTTTTCATTGCATTGTATTCTCTCTTACAGCATCTGGTTTGCAATATAGTGAAGAGAAACAAGACCGAGAAAATCAATATACAAAAGATTAAAGTCAATAAACCTATTCCTCCACCTGGAAAGTACCTTGGATATGTATGACTTCATATTTAATTCTTTTCCTGGTGGTCATTGGTAATTAGCAACATCCTATTCAGTTGACCACACAGAGAAGTGAGCACATAATTATATTGGCCAGAAAAGATAAAAAGAATCCTTCTTGTGGGCTTTCTGGTTCATTCTCAGCTAGAAAAATGGTGAATTCCCTGTCCTACAGCATTTCACAGTCCTGTTTTCACATGTTCTTGGGGGAAAAAACCCAAAACAAACAACTAAATATCTGTGAAAAAATAAGCTACAAAAACCCACCCCAAACAAATAAGCTAAAATTACCTGATGTCTTTTGATCTCATTAGATTGAGGTTGAGTACTTTGAGTCAATTCTTCTTTTATCAGCATGGTTCACAGGTTGCTACCAAACATGATTTAATACAGTGTATTTACAAATTCTCCCTCTCTAAAACAGAAAAGCAAAGAAAAGCTGTTAGAATGAGCTTATTCTTTCTGCATGCACACCAGTCCCACTTCAGCCAAGAAAAGCCTTATTGTTTAACAGATTGAGACATACTAAAGCAAAATCAAGTGACTTGCTGTCTGTTGGACAAACTATTGACTGGAACATTATAATTTATGCTGATTTCAAAAGGCCAAATCTTACAAAATGTAAATGAAATTCTGCTACAGTGCATTCAAGTGTGATTGAATGTAATAAGAGTTGGGGATAGTGGTTGTGCTGCAGCTTAAAGCCTTAGCTGTCTTGCAGCAATTACGAAAATCAAAAATTGCCCACTCTTTTCAGTTTCTGTATGACTCTCCAAACATGTGGGGAATGGAAGGGGGGATATTTCCCTTCCAGATTGTAGATTTTGAAGGGGAAAAACTGTGAAATAGAGCTTTTTCTCTAACAATAATTTACTTCATCAGATCACCCCACTCCTTAATTTGTGATTCAGGAGCCACAGCAACATTCACAGGACAGGGGGAAGTCCAAAGGGACCAAATGTGA
>VZRF01014966.1:317599-350367 GCA_013396875.1 Vireo altiloquus
AAGGGAAGGGAAGGGAAGGGAAGGGAAGGGAAGGGAAGGGAAGGGCAAAATTAATGGATTCAGATCAGGAAGATGCTGGATGACTATGGAGATTTGAGTTCTTTCAATCAGTTTGCTGCATTCTTCCCACCTAAATTTTTATCTTATTTCATGTAGGAATTGGTACCATCAGTCACCTGAGTCATTCTGCCCTAGAAGCTCCTCAGTGTGAAAGCAAAATCTGTGCAATGAGGCATCTGCAACCTGCTCCTTTTTCACTAGTGGTTCTGCTCAGGTTTCTGTTTATATGAAAGGAATGACAGAGCAGCCTGAGGAAACAGCCCTTTGTCTTGCAGCTTGAGAACTCATTCCTTACCCAGCTGAACAGAAGAGACCACAGAATGGACTTTGGTTTTGTCTATATATAAGTATATAGATGTAATATGTAAGTATTTTCAAATTACACTCATACAGAAATATATTTTATTATACTACCTAATAATTTGAATATATAATATGTATTATATGATATTAAATATAGGCAATATTTACATGGGTGTAATATAATTTTAAAATACCTAATTAATAAAAATAAATAATGATAAAAAATACTTTTTGTGTATTGAAACTCTGTTTCAGACACAGTTATTTCTGAACACGGGTCTGGAACTTGTAAGCTATTTCCAGCATGGCATGGGCCAGAAATGGGATCGAAACAGCATCACTTCTGAAGGTTCCTGGTGTGAAATGGTCAGCTAAGTGCTTTTCAAGTTGCTCTGATAATATGCATTATTTTTGCTTTCATTTATTTCTGGCATCTGGGATATTTTGCAAAGGAATACTGAGTTGCAAAACAACGATGTATATTATTAAAACCACTTAACCACAAACCTTTAAATCCACTGGTCTTAAAGAATATAATTTCTGAGAGGCCTAGAAATTACATAAAACTTTAGTTTCCTCCTCTGTCCATCGGTGAAGGTTGACATTGGACACAGGTACACAAAAAAATGGTGATGGCATGGAACAAATTAACATTTTTTCACTGGAAAAGTACTTGGGCAGGCCTGCAGTCCTTTCAGTGGCTGTATAAGCCCTCAGCAGCTGAATGAAATAAGATTACAACACAGTAGTTAGAGTTGTGCTTACAGCATTTCTTGGCTTTTGTAGCACACTTCAACTTCAGCACCAAAAATAACAAACAAGTCAGGCCTCCAAAACACACACAGGTTGTTTAAAAACTCTGAACTTTAAAAAAAACAAACCCACATCTGAAAATACTTTATTGCATTTTGTCATTTTAGTTTCACTGTACAATCATAAGAGGAAAAGCAGAAAGTTTAAACCAGGGGCAGAAGAAAACACTCCAGAAGATGAGGTCCTAAAAAACCAACCTAAAACTACAAAACTTTTGTTAAAATATGAGAGGAGAAAGCACTACAGTACAAGCTGGAAAGATGTGGTGTGAATGTATGAAATTCTTGAATGTGTTGACTGAGAACTGTGCATTGCAATGGGAGCTGGGACAAGTGGCAGAGTAGCAACAAAAAAAGGGACCATGGAAAGTATTGGGCTATGAGAAGGGAGGGGAGAGTTCTCTGCATTCCTCTCTCTTTGTCTAATTTCACTCTTTTTAAAAAATAAGTTCATCTTTACTCTTCCCCCGTTTCACAACCTCCCTTTCAGGAAGGCTCTTCATTCTGAGTTAGGAAGGGGGATTTGTTACAATTAACCCACTATAATTAATAGATCAGGAAAGGTGCGTCACAATAACTTCCATCAAACACTAAGTACAAGTAATTTGCAAAAATATTCCTTTACAATAGCATTTCCTATTCCAAGACCCACAAACTGGGTTATAAACAATAGGACACCATACCTCCACCTCATGAAGGTAATGAGTTTGCCCTTGCAACTCTTCTTTTGTGTGAAACCATCTAAAGGCTGAATTGGGGGTGTGTAGCAAAACTGAGCTGAAGCACATCCTCTTAGGGCTCTCCTAAACTCCACAGCCCTTCCCAGAGTGGTGCCCATCTGGGTCTACCTGTGCTGGCTTAAGGTAAGAAGGTGCTTTGAGACCCCAAAGAGGAGCTTTGTAGACTGACTGCAGCCTGAGGATCCTTGGAGAAAGAATTCTTGCCCTGGAATACTTGAAATGAGGGCCAAACACTGGAGATTAATCAATGCTGGCTGCTCACTAGAGTGGCACAGGCACCTTCCTAACAAAAGTTCAAGGCTATGACTATTCCACTACTCGTCTGGACTGAGCATAAATAAATAAATATATTCACAAAATGAACAACAGCAATAAACCCAACAGGACTGTACAAAACATCAGTGTGGATCAGAAAGGATCACCGTTGACACTGTCTCACTCAGTTTGGTTTTATAAACCAGTAAACCATGCTTACCAAACCAGTAAATTTAAACTTTTATAAAAAACTCCTATCTCTTTTTTATCTTATAAATCTGAAGAACATGATTGCTTGCTCTGAAGTATAGTAATATAGTAATGTAATGCAGTGTTTGATGTAACTAAAAATATTATTGCTTTAAAGAAAGCCTTCAGACAATATACCTCCTTTTTTCTCTTGGACTGATATTCCAAGATATACAGGGAGCATCTAAAATGACAAACAATACCTCAATTTACGATATTTTTATGTGATCTTTTATCAGAGAAAGACTATAGAAGGAAAATTATTTGTTTTCATTTACCCTTAACAGATTGTTTTCTGAGTCCAGTTGCTGAAGTAGATTATTATATTTTGCTTTCCTTTCAAAAGCTGGGTTAAAACCTGCTTAGGTTCTGTGAGAAATGGGTTTTGCAATATTAGATCAGTTGCAGCTAAAGTTCATAGATAAAATTTGTACAAAAAACCCACTAAGAATTCAATTAGAAAAGAGCAGAGGCCCAGCAGAGGTCTTGTCTGAAGAATAGCAGGAGGCTGCTGATCTCATAAGATAGAACATATTGTACTTGATCCTAAAACTGTTTAACAATTTCAATATATTAATTTTACTTCAGTAGTCAGGAGGACCCCCAGTCCTAGGCATATCCAGAATTTATTATGCTTCGATATACAAAGATAGAGAGAAAACCTCCTGTTCTTGTCCCAAAGAACTTGCAACCCAAGTTCACATTTTAAAAGGATTAGCATATGAATAGATATGTTCTACTTCATGTATATATGCATACTTGCATATATGCATACTTTTGAATGTATAAAATATCTATTTGCACACATGCTTCTTTTATTTCCTATGTTTAATGTCCTTGTCTAAGGCCCACAGAAACCAATGTTAATGTAAATTATTACATTTGTTTTCTTAGCCTTTGTGTCAGGCTAAAGGTAGGATACAGCTCTCTTGATTTCTGGTGACTACAACTTTGCCTTCTACATTTGGTCACTGTTTTAAATAACAAAACTGTTCTCAGGCAATGGGTGTAGGGCACCACTCATCTGATCAAATATCAGTGTCTGCTTTGGGATGAGATTAATCACTCTCTGTGCTCCACAGGCTGGGCAGATTGGGTCTTCATGAATTGTTAGGAACTAAGACATCCTTCCTGCAGCAACCTAAAGCTCTGTGTGCTGAAACCCACCTGAGGGTATTTAAGGAGTCTAAGGACTGAACTGGTTGCTTCCCCTGTTATTATTGTATACGCACAAAGTAACACAAATTGTCAATTATAAAACCTGTATATTTGCACGGGTGAAGATTTCCCGAAAAGGTGAAGGACAGGGTACTGCCACCTCCCATCAGCTGCCTCCCTTTCAAACTGCCAGTGCTGCTTGTTGCAAACCTTTCCCAGCTCTCCTTGCTGGAGAAAAAAGCTGTGTTGCTCTGAAGCAGCTGAGAAATACGTCATAATTTCCTGTTCCAGCTTCCTCCCCAGCTTGGTGCACAGAAGCAGAACGGTGCATGCCCACCCCCTCTCCCATTTGGGACTGTTCATTTATGCGGGAGCACACCCAGCCTCATGCTCACATGCCAGCGCACAAACCTCTTCATTTCCGTCCTACCTAAGATCCTGCATGCTGAAGAAAGACAGGGATAAAGTTCCAAGCCTTTATTTATTCAGAATACAATTTTGCAAGAGTTGCATGTGTAATTTGTCATGGGTGATGGGGCTGCAGCATTGGGCATGAACCAGTCAACCTATAGAGACCTGGCTTGTAGGAATTGGTGCACTGCTACACCTCTGCCTACAGAGGAACAGGCTGCAGGGATTTTGTGGCTATTTTTGTGGGAGGAGAGTGTGAAATATATAATTTCTATGGCATTATATCTATCAAGGCCGAACCTTACAGATGTAGTCTACAATATTCTGCTGGTAACTATTAGGTGTGCTAGGGTAACACAGAGATGAGTGTACACCAAACACTTGAGCTGCACTGATACTGAATGGATTTTTTTCACGTGTAATTTTAAACATACCACCAATTCACTGCTTTTCATTGCTTACAAAGATGCATCTCCACAACCACCCTGGAAAAAAAAAAAGACCGTCTCAAACCCTAAACACTCTTGAGAAAGGTATGTGATGGCTCAAGCTGCAAATCCAGCTCTGGTTTTCAGCTGGAAGCCAGATATTTGTTGTGTCCACATGGTTAAATCCCAGGAAGCAAACACATTTCAAGCTACCATCTTGACACTGTTTTCATCTTTGCTTTGCCAATTAAAAAAAATTAGTGTTAGGTCCTTAGCAAAACTGTAACACCAAATAAATATAATGTAAGGGCAGTACATAAATAAGTTATAGAAGGGCAGGATAACATCATAAAGGGAAAGTATTTGTGACTCATTTTTTCTAATTCTTTTAGGAGTTTTCTTAATGTGTAGTGCACAATTGAAATAAATGGAAACTTTAAGAAATATTCTACATAAGGCAGAGTCCAAAAATGTAGAAGGTTATGCAAGGCTAACTGTAAAAATAAGCAGACGAGTCCTCTAAAATAATATTGCAACATTTTTTGGCTTCCATTTATTGGTTGCCATAGGATTTTTAGTCAGTGAGCAACTGCTAAACACAAGGCTGCCTCATACCATGGCTTGGCTTTTAAGAGAAGAAAAACATTAACATTGTTTAATGAACACACTTGTCTGGAGAAGTACTAGTCAATGCTAGGAACTCATTTTCCTACTGCCTAAAACGAGAGAGGTTTGAAAGTGTTGTGTTTATGATGCTGTCCCCAGTTTGAATCTTCCTCTCTGACAACATGGAAATCTCTCTCCCAAGTAAAAAGCAACTTGTTTTTGAGGGAAGTTGTTAGAGGAGAAAGTCCAAGAACAAACAGGTTAAAGTGCCATGTACACAACAGAAAGGATCACAAGGCACTTTTAATGAGCTATTTGAGTTACGCCAGCTGCTTCTGGGGCCAGAGAGAACATCCACTGGTGAACACTAAAGGGAAGAAACAGAAAATGCTTTTCTAAAGCATTTAATTTCTCTACTGAACAGGTGGTTAAGTCTGTTCCATGTAGCACATCCTACATGGAGGGGTAACAAGAGAAAAATAAAATAGCGACAAGCTATAAAAAGTAAATAAATGCATTTGTTCTTGATTTTTTATACAGTCTCCCAGTATATCTTGATGTATCAACCTTCATCATTACTATTTTTTATGATGCTGATTTATTCTCTCTCTGCACTTGGGTTTATTTCTGTATTTTGTCCAGTGACTGCTAGATGTAGACGGCTTAAAGCAGCCACATGTGTCCATGGCTGAGCACTTACTCATGTGTTATATAAGGGTCAGGCTTCTTGGGCCTAAAACCCTTCTGGACCAGCAGCATTTGCAAGCTTGTTTCACAAGTGACCATTTCCAAAGAGGGAAGGAGAGTATTTTCCCACATAAATTACACGTGTATTTACATTTTTTTAAATACCCAAGGGCTGACACCCAGGAAACTCTCAAACTAACAAGAGAATCCTATTCTGAGACATAAGTTTATAAAAGTTACATTATTCTGGATCACCCTACATAGATGTCCATATAGCTGTGTCCACTCACTGCCATTTGAGATGCTTGAGAGCACCCTACCCCATCTCCATCTGTGTCTTCACAAGAGGTCCTTCTTCCATGGCCTCTGTCTCTCATCTGCAAGTCTTGTGTGGATGTCTTGGATATCCGGTGTATCTCAAAGGGAAAAAGACTTTTCTGTGTATGCAAACAAATCGGGCTCTGGCAAGTAGGGAAGATTATTCCCATTTAACTTGAGACATCTATGCCTGAGCTAGTCATGCTGAGCTCCTTTTATAGTCAGCAGAGAGAAATATAGTTGTCAACATTTAGCTGGACAAATCCTACCCCCAAATTCCACTTTGTAATGTGTAAGCCCATTACCTCCAGCTTCAATAGCATTAGATAATCTGAATCTTGTCTTTGTCCTCCCTATTACACGTAAAGCTGGCAGTGGGTTTCTCTGCCCCTCTGCAAGGAACTTGATTTAAGAGCTGAGCAGAACAAAGCTTGGGCTTGACTATACTGACTTCAGAAGTGTGGTCAATCTCCCCTGCTGTGCTCTGACAGGGTAACCTTTTCTTGTGAAAATAATCTTGGAACAAGCCTTAAAACTGCCCTAAATATCAAAGTATTTGGTCTAGTTCTGCAGCAAGAGCATGATGATTACACCCCAGATAATGAAGCCTATAGCCTATATACTAACCTCCTGAAAGTAGGTCTTTCCCAGGTCTCTGGGGATTATATCTGTTATTGATTCAGCTGACTGGAACTCACAGTAAATTGATGGTGTCAAGAAGTTGCAAAGAAGTACAGAAAAATGTGGTTTAGACACTTCTTTCCACTTCTCTGAACAATTGGCATCTAACAGCTACAATGTTGGAAACATTACTTATGGATGGGAGCAGCAACATTCAGAGTCTCTTAATCTCATCTACTATTAGAAAATAGATGAGAAGCCTTCTACCCTTTAGAAAAGTCTGGTGTTTCTGAGATAGACAGCCTTTGGATATAGTACACAACACACACATTTGTCTCTTACTTCTATGGTATGTTCACCATGGTGGCCTCCAAATGCACTCTGAGTGACCTGGCAGCACAAACCCCATGGTAGCAAGTGTCACTTACAATTGCAGTTGTCCTAAATAAAAGCAAAGTGTATTGGCAGGGTGGAAAAAAGATAAAATGTTTAAACAGAATGACCAAGGGATTTTCATTTTTGTTCTGTAATTTTAGAAAATAGATTACCAAAAGTCTACGATTGCTTGCATAAAACACCCTGTATTTGTTATGGTTTTTATCTTCGAGACTTATTTACAGGAAAGACTATCCAAAACCTAAAAAGTTAATTTCCTCAAAAATGATTAACTACAGAAAATGATGATGGTGATGTTGAAAAAGAACTGTAGAAGAAGGAGCAGAGCTTGTTAAATCATGGCATTTTGCAAATCAGTTGTACAATCCCAGTGTGCTTTATGGGAAATATTGGGTACAGCCCCCCCTTGCTCAAATAGCAAATAAGTAGAACTCAAAATACCACTTGGCCCTTGACAGGTTGGCTTGAGTATTATTCTGTAACGGGTCAGCAATGTTTCTACTACACAAGGGGGAAAGGGCATTATCTTCCCTACCTTTACCTAGGCAGAAAGACCACTCATAAGGGGGAAGAAAAAGAGGAAGGGCACAATCACTCTGCATCTCATGTGCTCTGAGGACATAAATGCAACTTTGACCTTGTCCTGACTTTCCACACAAAGCTAAATTTATCCAGGAAAAAATTCATCCTGCAGTAAAATGTGGGTTATCCTCATGGCCTGATCAATCAGTAGGGATGAAATCAGGCAACGTTGACTACTCCAGTTCTATCAGCCGCAGACAATAGCAAAATGTCACTGGATTTCTCTGAATCATGCATTTCATGTTGCTGATGTTCCTTTTTTAAATTAAAGACAGCACATTGAGAACTTTCTGACAAATCTCACTGCTGTCCTGAGGTTACATGAGATCACTGGTTATTCATGTTAGCAGCTCCTCAGACAGGGCAAAGACTTGATAATCTACATAGTACCAAGAAAATGGATTTGTCAACACTTCTCATCAAGTTGAATAGAAAAATAAGGAAAAAAAAATTCTTTTCTCTGCCATAAATTCTCTGTTGCAATCAGGCTATTGCTCTTCCACGTTCCCTTGACTGAATTAGAGAGTTTTTAAAAAGTAACAACTGGTAAAATATGCATGTACTTACTCATCTTGAGCATCTTGATTTGATTGGCCTTGATTTGAGCTACCAAGGAGAGTAGGCATGTTATGTAATTTTTGAAGCAACGTTTATTCTAATAAAAAGTTTGTATGTAGTAAAGTCCTTTTACCCTAATGCAGCTGGAGCCCTGTCAGAATCTCAGAATCCAGAAGAGCTGCAATTTTTACCCACAGATACACTGCATCTTACAGCAGCTCTAAGGGCTGTTTGCATGGATCAGACACATTTTTGCTAATGTGAAAACTAAAATTAGTAATTACAAACACTTAGAAATTACCAATAATCTTCTCTTGTGGTGATTATACCTAGGAGGAAATATAAATCAACACAATATGAAGCAATAAAATGCCCACTGATGACTAGTAAGCCAGAACTCTCCTCTTCTAGCAGGCTGATACTGAGCTTTTAAAATTAAACCACAAATGCATGGAATTTGACACTTTTTTCAACCTATGATATTCTAATTCTGATTAATTCTAATTCTGGCTAAATTTTTTCCTTATTTCCAGGGACTGAATTAGACCAAATTTTAACCCTGCACTGTCATGAGAGAAACAATGAACTCATTTGGAATTAAAAAAAAAGTCAGGTCTCAGCATGAGTAGAAGTCAGACACTTGGGCAGCTCTGCCCCATACCTTAAAGAATTTGGCTTGATCCACAGAGCACACTATCACTAGGTGTCCTCTCACTTGGTCTGTTCAGCCTGGAGAAGACTGAGGGGAGACCCCATTGCAGTTACAGCTTCCTTGTGAGGGGAAGAGGAGGGACAGACCCTGACCTCTTCTCTGTGGTGACAGTGACAGGACTTGAGGCAATGGCCTGAAGCTGTGTCAGGGAACATTTAGGCTGGATATCAGGAAAAGGTTTTTCACCCAGAGGGTGGTTGGGCACTGGCACAGGCTCCCCAGGGAAGTGGTCACAGCAGCAAGACTGACAGAGCTCAAGAAGCATTTGGACAATGGTCTCAGGCACAGGGTGTGACTCTTGGGGACAGTGCTCTGCAGGGCCAGGAGCTGGACTCGATGATCCTTGTGAGCCCTTTCCAATTCAGCACATTTTGTGATTGGGGGTTATGGATGGAAGTCTCTGTTTATAAGGGTACAGCTGTAGGAAGATATTTCTTTCTGTTGCCTTACTCCACACCTAGAGCACACCCCAGCAGATGGGGGAAACAGGCAGCATGGCTTGGTGTCCCATGGCAGCAGCCCCAAAAACTTGTGTGTTCTACAGGGTCAGTAGATGAGGCAACTGTTGGGGAAATGGGCAGGGCTGGCAGGCAGGGCACCAGCCAGAGCCAGCAGCCTCCCAGCAGCCAGCCCCAGCAATTCTCTGCTGACCAATGCCTTACACTTAGGTGAGCGGGCAGAAGAGGAGTGTTTATACTCTGTGTCATAGCATTCCTTCTTATTTTGTCACTTCGATGGGCTTTGAGAGTGCCAGAAGTTCAGACCTGGACTCCTCTGCAATGCAGGGCTGCCCAATACCCACCTGCAATAAATTGTGTGCTCAACACTGATGCCTGGAGATTTAGATGGAAAAAAGTCCCGCCCAATGGTAGCACCACAGATTTTTACAGGAGCCTTATCAACATGTTTCAGTCTTTCCAGGACTGACTCTGATGTCAGGGCGAGTGGGAAGCATGGACAAACAGTTTCCTTCATGTGCTGCTTTCTCAGTACACGTTTTGCCAGCCTAATCAGATGGAGATAAACACCTTGCAATAGACTGTGCCACTGACGTCAGCTTTTTGTGTACTTGGAATGATGTCAGCATCAGCTTTGCAATGCTTTAACCTCCTGAGCAGAAATAAGCACAGCAGCAACTAACCTTTCCACAAGCTGCCACACCAAGGTTATTCCCTTTTTCCCTGCTGGCTACAGATGCTGGCTGAAGGAGGCAGGAAAATCAGAACAATGAGATCCACTCCTATACTTGAGCCAGTTTTTGAGAGGAGACTAAACAAATTTAAATTGAGTAATATAAAGAATAAATGACATCTCTCAGCATGAGGCCTATCTAGGCCTTTAAGAAACATTCCATTCATTTATATCAGCACAAATAAGATCAAAATAATGTCTCAGAATTTACACTACTATTACTGTAAATGTATTTTTCCACACATTTACATAAATTCACCAATATACATAAAGCTTTACAAGTCAAATATGGCCTAGAGTTTCAAACTTGTGTAGAGGCCTCTGGTGAGGCATCTCTTAAGGATCAAAATTTCACTCTAATAGCCTACATTTGCTTAATTCAGATGTCAAAAGAGCCAAAATGGAGGCATGGAAACTGGTATCAAGAAGGTAACTGTCAAAAAGATTGGGAAAAGCTAAAGTCAGTGGCAGAACTAGCCTGATTTAAAGGTTTTTTTGGTTTCTTGTTTGGGTTTTCTTAAGAAATTTTCCTCAGCTGTTTCTCCTGTTCCAGGTGAATTACACCATATTACAGGTCATTTATACCCCACTTTTCTTACACTTTGATTTCAATTTGTCTCGTCATGTTACCAATTTTCAACATTTGCTTCTACTGAAATAATAGAAAAGTTACAAGCTAGTTAAGTTGTTAGCTAGACTATCACTTATTAAATTAGCAAGTTTTTCATAGAAATCTTAGCCAAAACCTTAAGAAAAAAGAACTGATTATTACTAATTCTTTTGGTATTCATTATGCTATTAGTCACAGAGCTCACTCATACATTTCCAGATTTCAACACAATCATTTCAGGATGAAGAGTATTATTTTTTTCCCTTCTTAATAATTTTTCCTTGGCATCACATTTCATCCCCTTCCTCTCCAATTGCCAGGAAAGCACAGTTTGGGATTCAAGAGCCTTGGGTTGGGCTTTTTTAGTTTATTTTTTCTTTCCAGAAACACAAGTTTACCAAGGTTATTTCATCTACAAGAGAATGCATTTTTAATTGACTTGTTTATCTCCATAACACATGCACACCTCAGCAAGGCTAAGGGATCAGGTTATATGACATCATGGTGCCAAAGGAATGATTGTCACTTGTTTGTGCAGTCCTGAAGAAAAGCCTGTAGCTTGAAATCACACACAGTGCTGCACCAACAGAATATATTTTGTCGTAAAAAAACCCCAAAAACTTTATTTTCCAGTTGAGAGGAGTAGAGAAGGAGGGGCTGGAGGGCTTCCAAAGCCTGCCATGGGGTCATATTCTGTGAAACGGTTTTGTTTGCAGACATGGCTTCTCACCCTGCACAAGTTGTGAGATGATCATCCTTTTCCCCAGGACTGAGAGGCAACTAAGGCTGACAGTCTGCTCAACAAAATCCTGAATCCCACTGCAGTTGCTACCCAAATTGAGGGTTGAGCAGCACTAAGAAAGCTGTCTCAAGCATTTCTGCAGCAAGCAGTGCTATACCTGTGTACTCGACTGCCCATGAAGCAGAAATAAGAAAAAAAGAGCCAGAAATCAGAATCCCAAATCCCCCTCTTGGGTTTAGCTTTAGGAACAAGGAAGCTCCAAAAACCAGACACCCTTCAGCATTTTACAGAACTGACTTCAGCTGCCAAAGGATTCCTCTGCAGCAAAACCAAGAAAGCTTTATCCTCAAATAAAAAATTCACTGCAAACGAGCAATCATTAGTCAGCTGCATTTTCCGTGTAATTACTGGCAAAGAAAAAGCAAGCGTGCAGGTTGCTGAAAAATAAGGTCTAACTACTTCCACCCAAACAGAACAGAAGCTGTTCACATAAGTTTTAGTGGGGGAGAGGGAAATCCTCAGTGCTCTCCTTCTCTCTCTGACTGATTACAATCTGCTTTTATTCTATAAAGCACATTTATTGTGGGAGTTTGATTTGAAAGAATTTCAAGTAATTTAAACTTTGGCTGCAGGCATACAGATCATTTAAAAACTGATCTTCAAGTGTTTCTACATATTAATAACATTTCTGGTTGGTGCTATAATCAACAGTTTTAATTTTCAACCTACCAGCTCAAACACATGCCAGGAATTACCTAGGATGAAATCATTTAGTTCAAAGTCAGCCAGGCTGACAGTAAACCATGTGCTAGCAGTTTTGGTGCAATAATCTTTATTTTGCAATGGGGAGTCTTGGGGCTGGGGGGGTTTCTTTAAGGGGGACTGTCAGACACCTACAGCTTTTTCACGCTACAGAAGTGCTGAAAATAGCCTGCACAATCAAATCAATTCAAATCAAACCCTAGTTCAAATTGTCTTTTTTTAATAGACCAAGATTCATCTGTCCTGCCTCCCGTTCACAAAGCACCTTATTACCCCACATGCTCTTATATATGATGTCACTACCTGCATCTGTTAATTATTAAGGTGAATGACAGAAACAGAAACGGAATGCTGGCCTTAAATAAAAGACATGAAATCAGGAGGTGCTAATTCAGATCCATCCTGTCTGGAACTGAGGTACAAATGAACACTGCCCCGGGATTTTGGAAAGTGCAAATACCAGCACACTCCATTTTGGTATCTCTCTTCATCAGCCAAAGAGCCTCCCACCATCAAAGTTCTCACCACATTTCAATACCCTTCTTGAAAAAGGTAAATGGGCTTGGTAAGAGGCAGGGAAAAGCCAAAATAAAATAAAATAAAAGCCAGTTTTATCCACGGCACATGGCAAAAGTGTTACCCTGCAAATAAATATAAGTGCTAAGTTTTCCCGGCTCACGGGACTGGCAAGAGCTTGTCAGCAACACAAAAAATACCAGCTGAATGATCCTAATGGAGCAAACTCCTGCAGCACCTCAGACATTCAGAAAGAATGTTCACCACTTAAGTTTAGTTAAATATGCACAATTTTATTTATTGAAGAGATTAGGACAAAAACATTAAACCAAATACATGACAAAGCACCAGAGGCAGTAAAACCCCACCATGCACATCACCAATCTTTCCTCCTATAAGGTACTTATAAAATAAAAAAAAGTCCTTCTTGACACAGCACCATCTTCAGAGTGTAAAAACATTACTCCTTTATATTCTTAGTTACCAAAATAGAACCAAGGCAGGTCAGCTGCAGCTAGCTTTGTCTCTTGATAAAGAACTGTGAAACATCCTCTTGAGAGTGGGACCATAACTTTCCTGCAAGGCAGGCAAATAGCATCCATACGTCAAATGCCAAGTAGCTGTACGCACATGCCACATACTATAATTAAGCACAAATTCAAGTAACATTTACATACTACAGAGTCCACATGTACCTACCCAAAAAACATGACCACTTCACAAAACGTATACAGGCAGTAATATCAGAACAACTGAGGTACTGGAAACACAAATATTTATGCCAAGAGATTTCAATATCATACAGCAATATAAAAGCAGTAATAAAAACATTTGCCAGTCTAAATCAAATAAAGCTATCTAGAAAAAAAAAAAGAAGCTAAATAAAAAGTTATTTAGGGACAGAAATACCTGAACAGAAAAGAAGTGTGTTAACTACAGCATGTAACATGTCATCCCAAGTCAACCCGTAATTGAAGTACTGGCTTAATACATCACTACTGTGACATTTTCTTCAATAAATAGAATAAGTCTTGACAATACAAAAGGTGCATATTACTGTGTATGTTTCAAGAGGAATATCTGTAATATAAATGTTCAGCTTATTAATACCCTCTTATTTCTTAGTCTGGACATAAACAAAAATCAAAACCAAACAATTCTTTTCCCAGGTTTAAAGGAATTCAAAGAAAAAACCCACAATACTCTTCCTCAATAATAAAGAGCCCTCTATTTACACATGGGCCAGTCAATAAAGAAAGAGATTGGTTCTCAGATGAAGACACCATTAAGGGCTTTCTGCCCTCTCTAGTCATATACGTGCAGCATGGCAGATATGGAAGCCAGTATCTCATATCTTTAAAAAAAAAATTATACAGTTTTCTTCTTTTCCTTTTTTTCCCCCCTATTATAGCAGTAATGCATCTGGAAGTTCGAGTTATAATAGCTTCCTGCAACAAACCATTTGACACAAAACAGAACAGCCTGTTAAATGACAGTTACTTCCCCTTAAGGGAACAAAGCATTAAAATGTCATTTCCTGACAAGAATATTTAGTAGTTTATTTAGAAGAAATGACTTGAAAATAGCTATCAAGAGACATGAACTGAAATTTTGCTTGTTTTTAGCACCCACTTTTCATGTCCGTCTTTGTGCACCTAATTTTTTTCTTATATTAATCCCATTAATTATTAGACATCTGATTAAAAAAGTTAGCCAATTGTATTTTCCCTGAATAATGGCTGAAGTTAAATATCTAACAGTGCGATGCCAAGATGTGAGCTGAGGCAAAAGTTTCTACTTGGTGTGAGTTACCACTGTTTTTTTAATGGAACAGAAACAGGAGTGATACAGCTGCACCAGAACTGGCATGTGCAGTCTCCTTGGCTCCAAAAAGGTGAGAAGCTACAATTGCTCCATGCTGCCTTTTCTCCTCCAAATCAATCTAACCTGATAGCAAGCTCCCCCCGCCCCCCCAATCTGTCCCCATGCTACATTTGTTATATTAGCTCCTTGTGGAGGTTCCTTCTCAATCTGAGGACCTCTGAGTGTCTTTTGCTACCAAGCTAGGCTGATGCAGGATGTGATTGAACGCGGTCAGGAAGGGCTCCTTCATGTGTCCATCTCCAGGTTGTGTACCTTCTGAACACCAGTCTTTGTGCTCAGTTAAAGAATGGGTCCAAGTCTTCTTCCATGTTGACATCAGGCACCAGCTGATCTGATACTTCCTTAGCACCATATCCTGAATTCGATACGTTAAAATCTGTAGAAAACCATGGATGGTCCAGAATTTCCTGTGAAGTCAGCCTTTCTGATGGCTCTCGACGCAGTATGCTACGTATGAGGCATTTTGCCTTAGGGGATAGAGTTTCTGGAATGTTAAACTGCCCACGACGGATCTTGCTGAAGAGGGAACTAGGCTCAATGTCATGGAAAGGATAGCGTCCAACTAGCATGGTATAAAGCATGACACCTAGACTCCATACGTCCGCTGCTTTGCCAGAGTAGCTGCCATTTGTGTTCAAGATCTCTGGACTCACATAGGCTGGGCATCCATGCTTATCAGAAAGAGAGTCATCATTTCCTCTTAAAATATAAGCATCTTCTAGGCTTTCCAATTTCACTCTAGTCCTGCGGGAAAAACAAACAAACAAACTATCAAGGTAAGCAAACATCAAACACAAATTCTGGCTGTTACAATTCCATGGTTATAATAGTCATACTCTACAAAATTTGACAACTGCAGAAGTGAATCAGTTTAAAATCCCACTTGCAGCAGATGTTACAGATAATTGATACTGTCTCTTCCATACTGGTTAGAGATATTAGAGACATACAGGAATACTGCCACAGAGACAGCTACAAGATTACAAATACAGTCATGTCCAGTAAACTCACTAAAAAGTTTCTCTTAAAAAGAGAAAAGGAAGTTCTATATTTGTGCTTTTGGTTAATCTTACATACACATCATTTCCAAAAAGACACACAAACCTCGAGACCTTTTCTGTGCTGGCTGCACTCTAATGCAACCATGTAGGATTCATGCCCAAATACAGACCCAGTCATAACTACACAAGGCTATTTTGACACCTTCACACTGGCAAAGCTGCTTCATACACTTGTAATTCCACAAGGTTTAACAGTAATAAAATGGTCACTCTGACCCTAAATGATCCCTCTGACCAATTGACATTTTCCTTTACCCCGGCAATTTAAAGAAAAATCAAGAAAAAGCACTTTTAACAGATTTCAGTCTTCCCAAATAGGCTTTTGGGCAAAGGGAGATCAGGTGAGCTGAAGGCCAAGATTAACAGCAAGCTTATCTACCCAGGCAAGCCAGAGAACGAGTTCCTCACACTGAAATGAACAGAGAAGCTGGCAAAGGAGTTGCAGAGATGACAGGGATGCCTTATCTAGATTGCAAACTCCTGCTGCCTGCAAAGCACTGCGAACTTGCCATTGTGCTGCAGTAATTATCTCTGCAAGAGAATTTTCTTCCCTTATGGATATCACACAGGAGTAGAAAAAATGATGCAGAGCTGCTTGTCATAGCACTAGATGAACATAACCTTTCTTTCCTTTCAATTCTCACTGCTAGGGTCTGTATCTATATTTAAAAATCTGTCCCTGTTGGAGGCATCCAAAGGATTACCAAGTAACCTTTAGACTATTTCCCAGCAAAGGATGGTTTTAAGAACAGAATCACTACAACGCAACAGAGCTTGTCCAGTGCCTTGGGATGGCAGAGTGACCTAGCAGTAGTACAGACTTTCCTTTCAACAATTTGGGGTCATATCTCAACTTTAGGTATTACTGCCCTCATACTTCAACCCCACAGATCTGTTACAATCACTCTCAGCCCTGTGTCATGGCCACGTTCCCATACCACAGACATTCACAGGCAGGGACTAAATTTCGTCCCAGAAAGCAGAACTTGCATCTCTTGACTAAAGCACGTAGTTTAACAGGCTTTAAAATAGACAAGGAGAGCCTTGTTTCTTAAATGTTTACTGAAGACAACATTGCTTGAGCTGCAAAAGACATCTGGGCCAGCTTTGGCTTAGACGTATTTCCAGGGCAGCCCAGCCCTATCTTCTTTGAACCAACAGAAGAGCATTTTACTCCGTGGAGTACTCCAGAGGCAACTGTGCCATAAACTTTCATGACACTTGGACCTTTTCAACAGCTACATACGCTTACTAGCAGAGGTGAAAGTCCCTCTGGCAATGCGCCCCAAATGAGGAAGTAATAAATACAGAACTCCAAATACCTCGCTCCCAAGCACAGTGTGTCAGGGCAGCTCCTTCTCTCCTGAAATAGGCCAGTGTTTGCTCCTCCAGTTCGGTGCTGATGGGCTTTGCTCAACACACCTGCTTCCTCATTAATTCCCACTGCCAGCCTAACAGTACTTCTGGCCAGAGACAACCCCCTCATTAGCACTCAAACAATACTTTACAGCAGCAATGCCTCACACAGGAAGCAGGCTGCAAGGAGAAACTGAACTACAATTACCAAGACCACAGAAATTTCCCTCTGTACACAAAGCAGAGGGTCCACAACAGGAGAGTGACTTGAGAAGAGTCCTTTCACAGTGCTCAGCTTTGACACATTCCAGCACCTGCACAGCACAGGGAGAGCAGCAAGGAGAAACGCCCAGAGGAAAAAAACATGCCAAAGAGGTCAGAGAACAGAGAAGAGGAAATGAAAGGGAAGGCAGGGACATGAGTTGTGGTTCCATTTGCATTGCCCACCTCAGTTTTTCCATAGAAAAGCATGCGTAGCAATAAAATAGTGAGGCCAGCTACTCAAACATGCATTAAGTCACTGAACTGCCAGACAGGAAAGCATCGACTCACTCCTGCTAACTAACAGAAGCAGAACACACACACAGGGAGTGGGGCAGAGCAGGCTATTTATAAACAACTTCCAGGAGGGAATTCACCCTCACACGCACACTCGCCTGCCACCCCAGTGCCAACAGCACAGGGAAATGTTGTTTACTTTCCTATCCTATTTTACATTTCTGGGGGTTGCCAAAGACTTTCAAAAAACAGTTCAATAAGAAGCTTTTATATTACATAAAATTATTGAAACTCCCTAATCTCTCATTTCCTACAACGGACACAGTACAAAACCATAGAGAGCAGACTGCAAGGTGTATCAAATATTCATATTTTTTTTCAAGAGAAGAAATAATTTCTTGCTAATAAAAAAGAAGCAGCACACGAAAGCCATATCCCCATCTTGCTTTCTTTGCAAGGTGCTGCAGCCTCCACACGATAGAGCGGGTTTTGTTTAAGCAAGCAAATGGAACAACAGCTGGCCCTTATCTGCCTGCTCCTCTGTAAGCTGTGGGCAAATAAAGAAAACACTCAAACCGGGTTTTCATCCTGCTGAGCTGACAGGCTTTGAGGAAACAAAAGGTCCCAAATTAAACAAAAACACAACCTTCAGTCCTCTTCCTCCTGGTCAGCCCCCAAACCCTCACGACCAGAAACACGCTTGTGTGCAAGGTGCAAGTGGTGAAATGGCTCCTCTGCAAGCAGGCAGTACTCCTGCAGCAGCAGGCATGCACTGCCCTGGCAGACTGCAGGGCCTGCATCCCCCGGGCACACACTGCCGGCTGCATAGCCTCAGTACGGCTTTCTCCTCTCCCAGTTGCACCCAGACACAAGCCAGGTGGTTCCCAGTTTCATTTGTAAACCCGGTGTCTTTGCAGGGGATGACAACACAGGTTTTCTGTCCGTACAGCAAGGAGAGCACGGGAGCACAGGAAGGGTCGTCTGACTCGACACAGCTGGCAACAGAAAGAGCTCACAGGGTGGTTCTGCCAGCTCCCCTCACCACCAGCCAGGACTGGGGCTGGGCAGACCCACTGCAGCCCATTTTCAGCGACATGACTTCACCCACCTCAGCCTCACAGTCGGAAGGCAGTCTGGCAGTGCTACCACTGGGTACTGCGCAGGTGTACGCAGCAACTCTCACTCCCCTTTTATCAGTCACTTCACGTCTTTTCAGGCAATCAAAAAGGAGCAGCCTGGCTCAGGAGCTGCTATTTCCCAGCGCACAGCACCCCGTCTCTGTGAGAAACAGCTTCCAGCTCTGCTGGTCTTCCCTTCCTCCACATTTCAAGCATTGCCTAAAAGAGCTCTGATTTCTGCAAGTGAGTTTTTTGGGTTTGTTTTTTGGGATTTTTTTGAGAGGTGACAGCAAGCAGAGAGCATGGAGAGGATGGGAAAAAGGGGAGTCAAGGTCTAAATACAGAGAAATGCAGAGACACACTGAATGAGAAGCAATCTCTCAGAAAGCACTGAAATCAAATACCCGGGAAAAGGAATAAAAGCCAACAACAACAAACAGACCCTGAAAACTACAAGTCGATTCTGAGAATACAGAACCTCCACAGTTAAGGGTGGGGAGTGCATCCAACTGGAGTAACTGTCCAGAGTAACTGGATTACCCAAAACTTGACATTTTTTAAGGCAAAACCAAACACGAAGATGTGAAATCACAATCAACTTTGAAGCACCTTCAAGAAAAAGGATAAACAAAAATAATTCTCTAAAAAACTCTCATTCTCTAAATAATTAACACACATCAGTCAATTAAAGGATCCTCACAAGAGAAAAAAGTTTTCCAAAAGCACCAGCATTTGAGCTCGACAAACAGCTGCAACAAAATTAATCCCTGAAGTTCAAACGTAAGCTACTGCCACAGCCGGATGAGAATCACTTTGTACACATACTGTAGGGCAAGAAAGACTTTTGCCAAAGCTTACGTAATCACAATACATAATTTCCAGTTTTAATGCAAACCCCGAATAAGCACTTGGAAAAAGAGCATTATGAGTCTATCAGATCATTGATAAAACACTGCATTAGTTTAATGCATTAAAAAAAAATACAGCCCTGAATCATGGCTATTTAAAAAGGGGAAGCTATTCTGCCTATGAATGCTTTCCCATTACTGGTGAATGAAACCACAGAAGTGCAATCAGAGGGCAGCAGCAGCACTCGGACGGGAAATGCGTCTTTGTCCCCATAGAAACCATCAGGGAAACCCATGAAAAACAATACCACTCTGAGTTTCTTATCAATATGCCATTCATTACTTGACTGCATTCAGACTTTGCTCTTCAGTAATGTAACAAAACCTAATCAATTAAACATCTTCCAGAAGATTCTTCAATGCAACCTCCCAAGTTAGCACTCACCTCTGCCTTTGTTGCATATCCCACACTTTTTTTACAACAGATTCACATTATTCTTCCCTGCAGCGCTTTGGGACTACCAGCAAATTGCTATCCTGCCTTTTGACACTGAAGCCAGGGCTGTAAGAATCCAGCATTCACACTTGCTCTCCAGAAGCAAACAATCTCAGTACCAAATGATTCTATCATACTGATTCTACCAATCAGTAGAATTATTCAGAGGGCTCTAAACTCGGAAGGCAGGAGAAAAAAAAAATCTAGAACACTTAAAGCAGAGATAACTAATAGTTTGAGTGTTTCAGAGGAAAATATCTTCAATGCAGTGAATAAGCACTCACTAGTAAAGGAGCCTGCACCTGAAACAATGAAAGCAATTGCCTCTAGTCTGTCCCCAAAGCCATCTGTATGAGAAATAATACCCGAACAACAGCTCAGTCACCCTTTCCATTTCGGGAATACTAACTGCAGACCAGACCCACAATTTTTGCACAGCAACACTCCCCATATGACAGCCAAATAAGCTGCTTTGGGAAGGGGCTGAAGGAGCCATCCTGCTATGGACACTCCAGATACATCATCCAATTGTTACTTAGGCTGGGTCAAATTAGAAGAACCAGACTTACAGATTCTATGCAGCAGACTCAAGAGATGAGGAAACAACCATCATTGCCATCTAAATTGCCATTTTATTAATACAACTGCAGATAAATATAAAATGGCAATTTCTAAAGGTGCTTCCCAATATTCCTTCAACAGTAAAAACTGAAAGCACCCAAGAAATCTTATCTCATATTTCAATATTACTCTGACTGAGGCCAGAAAAGCCTTTCCCTAGGTAGAGGCACTCAAGCCATTGACTGCCCAGTAGACCAGGGACTGCTCCTATGTGGCCAATAATTTACAGGTCATTTAATCGAGGTCAGTTGCTCACACCCCATCATAAAGATGAGAAGAGCATGCATGCAATTAGAGTCAAAAGGGGGCAAAAAAAAATAAAAGGGAAGCTCAACATTGGAAGCAGTTATCTTTTGCTAATTGATTTTTTTTTTTTTAAACTAAGGGAATCTCTCCTAAATAATGCAGAAGTAGGCTGTCGTTAGGGAGCCAGTGAGACAGGGAAGGCGGTAACGAAACCCCAGGCAGATGATTTGCAGCCTGGTGCAAAGACTTGGTGCAAAGGTACACAGGAGCAGGGGGGAAATGTTATGCCATCAATTTAAAATCCTGCTCCTTCCACCAACAGATCCTTTTCCAGTTTGTAACAGCACAGAGCATGGGAGTTCACCACACAACATCCTACACAACTTCGGGGAAGAAAAAAACAAACTCTGCACAAAGGCTGCTAGACAAACAGTCTCTTGCATAATGAAACAGGCTCAAGGATATGTTTCGAAAGACAACTGCGACTTGCACGCAGCACAGGTTCACAGGATGAACCTTGTTCCTGAGGGAAGATTCCCTCAGTTGTACTTCTGCACAATAAGGAAGCCTCTAAAAATTACATCTCCCCCACCCTTCCTCCACAGGGATGCCAACAGCACAGTCAGCCCTGTCTGCACCCCCTCCTGACGTGCAGTACCCAGAAACTTAGAGCTTTTAACTTGTTTTAAGCTGGTTTGGGCTTTTGTCCTACAGAATTCCACTTAAAAATGCTCTGACTCACCTCCAGGAAGGGCTGGTGCCCCAAAAAAACTCAGCTTTACAACACTCAAATAGGATTGCTGGAAACAGCCTGTTCTGTATGCCATGTACTTAGTTTCTTCCATGCCCTTATTGTGTAAGCACAAAATATGTTCTCCAGAGAGTAGGTAGGTAGTGATGCATGTGCTGGGGTGCAGGTTGAGAAATCCAATGCAGACCCTTCCACAGAGGAGCTTGGTTACAATATCCTGAGCAATCCATTCTTTGATAAGGATCTGGCTCAAGGCAGCTACTTCACCACCTCACTTTTATCTTTTTAGATCACACTGATGATCAGAGTTTTAAAAGGCTGCGCTGTCAACCGTATGCTGTGTTCTCCATCTTTTCTAGGTCTTTTCATACCACACATGATGAAGTCCCACAGGGAAAGGTGACCACAATTTTATTTTGTTAACATAATAGCGTGCTGTGAAAACAGCCCTGCACTTTCTGAGCCTACGATGGGTGCTCAGCATCTCTAAGGCAGAGCCATGCCATTATTTCACAACCTTACTGAAAACTTTTTGCTTAGATGTCTGCAATACTGTCTCCAAGCAGTACAGATCTACCAAAAAAGCAGGTGCTTAAGACTAAATATGCCCCAGGTTGGCTCCTGTTTACAATCTCCACCCTTCCTCTCACTCCCAAGCCTGAAGTAATCTCCCAGCGTGATAATAAGGACAATTAGAAGAGAAGGCAGCAGCAGAATTTCACTCTGACAATCCACTGCAACTGTGGCTAGCTGGGCTCCGGCCTCCCTTCCTCACCCCCAGCACAGACATGCACAGATTCTACCCTCAGTTCTCCACTTTTAAGTCAACATGGACCATCATTTCGCAGCAAGTCTGTGGATGGAGGTTTTCAAGTCTTCGAAAGGACCTCAATTTGAGATGTCCTAAGACACATCTGCTTCCAGGGACTAAAAAGCACCTTTCATCAGAGAGATCAATCCCATGGTGGGCATCTCAGGAGAGGCACCACCCATGACTGGCATGACAGCCAACACAGACTACAGCATCCTGCCTGAACAGGGAGAGGGAAGACAAGGCCCTACAATGAACCATGGACAGTCCAGAGGGAAAATCTCCTGCATACTCCAGCACTGGGTACAACAGCAAAGGTTCTTGGCACTCATGGTCTCACTGAAGGGCCTTGAGCTGACTCAAGGTCCATTTGAGTACTCATCCTCATCCCAGGGCCAGCCAGAAACCAAATCTTCCCTGGCTTTTCCTTTAATTTATAACCTTAGGACCAACAATTAACCTCTATGACTACCTATGCCCTGAGGGGAAGATTTACAGACTTCACAGGACGGGTGTGATGTTCACCATCTGCAGCCACCCTCCCTCTTTCCTCCTGCTGGGAAGGACACCACACACCCAACAAACTCAGGGCTGCTGCCAGGAACATGGTGAGAGAACAGGGACTCAGTAACCAAACCACACAAAGGAAAAGGGGGGCACGAACCCTTCTGTGGAAAACAGTTGTGCAACCACTTCATCTTCTACCCTAAGCCTGACAGCAGAGATTTGCTGCCCATGAAGAAATTCACCTTCCTCCCATATTCTAAGAATAATAATTTCTGGTTTGAAATCTGACTTGTGATCCTCGACTACTGAAGAACTTGTGTTCTTTGGTCCTGTGGCCCCATTCTGGGTAGTGTAAAGTGCTTAAGTGACAAAATAGATGAAGACTGCTTTTATTTCTAAATCTTCGGGTACTTTAAGAGCATTCTCATTTTGTTTGATTTTCTTCCATTTTAGGACTCTCTTTCTAGGACTTGGGGAAAGCATTAACTTGCCTGTTCTCTATGGAATTGTAAGGGTAACAGCAAGTTCTAACACATTGATGAAAAATATGCTGACCACATTACAATTTGACAAATGCTGGGGAGAAAATTCACTACTAACTATAAAAAAATGAAAGGTCTACATGCAAAAAGGTTGGTCTCTGCATTTGTATCTTTTTGTGAGATCAGGTTTGTATCATGAGGATCACAAACAACATAATTAGGTCATGTTAAAGCATCATCCACTGAAAGCTGAGAAATTAAAGAGGAAAAAAATATTCTAAGAGCAGTAAGTAAATATACTATGCTAACACAGGCTTTCTAAATTAGTGTATTGTACTGGCTGCATTCCCCTGGCATAGAGCAAAAAGTGTCAAATCCTATTTATTTTTATTGAATCCCACCTGCCTCATATTTACTCAAAGAATACAGGAAAATTACAATATCTAAATATCAAAATTATTTTAATTTTCCCTTCAACAAGTATGATGAATGTACAAGGTCTTTAAGCTTCAAATATTACGACAGCTAATATTTTAATATAATTAAAGGCTTAAAAACGCACTAAAGAAATTAATAATTCCCTGACAGCAGAAATGTTCTTGTATTAAGCAAACCATTGAAACAACCAACAGAAATGCTTCATTTAATTCTGAGATCTTTCAGATGGCTCTTTCTCAAAGCATCTGCTATGTATCAGACTGATGAACTGCTTTATTAGCTATATACTGTGTATAGCACTATTTTTAGCACAACCCAAAAAAACCTGCCTGTTCTGCAACATCATTATGGGACACCAGCTAGGAGAAGGGCACCAGCTATGCCCAAGGGCCTACCATGAGGACAGGCTGTACATGGAAAACAGTAAATACCATGCCATGAACCCAGATAAAATACTCAAAAGGAAGAGCCTCACAACATCAACACCAACCTGGCTTAATATCCAGGCCAAAAAAATATTTAACAACATAGAAGAAAGCAGAAAACATACAAGACCACATGTTTTATTGTAGGCCATCCACTGTTTTGGATTCAAGTTTCATTCTGAAGTGTAAAGACATAGCTTTTGAAGTATTCAAGTATCTTAGAGGTACTCCAGAAAGTCTGTTGAGACTCAACATGGCAAGTCAGGGTTGTTTTCCATATTTTCAGTGTTCTGGAAGCCACTGCACTCATTTAATAGATGTGCTGCTGCTTCCTAACCCAATCTTACAAAACATTTCCAGCCATGCTGTAATGTCTTAGAACTTCTGCTTCATCAAAATCAGCTGCAGGTTTGTGGAGTTTAACTCTGAAATTTCAATACTGCAAGACTGGCTACTTCGCCTATAGTTTACAAAGGGATCCACAGACACATTTCCCCCTAAAAACCACAACTGCACTACCTTTTACACAAACAAAAAAATCCATGTTGCAACAGCACACATCATTTTTATGGAATGCGATTTACCCTATCCTCAAACTTCCTGCAGTTCAGGATTTAAAAAAACTGTACATTACCTTGAAACACAGACAAATTGTTTGTTTGCTTCCACACCGGAATTCTGAGTTTCATTTTAAGTGCAGATGTACTTACACACACGCCACAGTGTAAGACATGATTGCAGACTGACTTTGATTTAGCACATTAAGAGAACACGTCTAGTACTATTAGGACCCCTACAAAATGCCCAGCCCTACCAGCCTATAAACAATACTTAACTCCACCTGCTTACCTTCCAGCTCATTACAAACATTGTGATTTGCAACATCCAAACAACACGCATTTTTAGCTGAAGTGAAGAGCACTCATGGTGCTGCCAGATCAGGAGTCTCAATCTTTGCAAACTCCAGCTGCAATTTAGGAAATGGGAATGGGGTAGAAAAGAGTTTCAACACTGTATGCACTCACTTGCAGAACTTCAGGAGATCTGTTTTCCTATTGAACTACCAGGATCTCATTAGGATCAATGAAAGAAGATGTACTAAGAAATGCTTTAATTGATTTTCTTTTTTAAACAAATGGAATTCCTTCCTTCTAACCTTCACATTCCCTCTGGCTCCTCCAGTCTGGCAGCTCTCAGCTAACAGCAGACAAGCATCTTACAAAAAAAAAAAATTAAAGCAGCAGGTTTTCCATTCATGTGTTGCCTGCATGCTGGATTTCCCATCTTTTCTTCTACCAAAATAAAAGCCATGAGAGTCTTCAAGAAGAGGAAGTTTCAAAGTGGTAGGTACTTAAAATGAATTGCAGAAAAACAGCCTTCAAGGAATAGGAAAACAACTACGAAGAAAGAACTCCACTGAAGAGCAGGTGATGCACAGCAGCAGAGTTCACACGTATTTCTCAAAGCATCATTTTTATCTCTTCTCTCCCTCTTTGGTTCATTATGAATACAAAAGGGCAAGGGATGGTGCAGCACCCATCAGCCAGGCACTGCTGCTGAAGGCAGCTCCTCAAGGACTGCTCAGCATACAGGCATCCTCAGCAGCAGCCTCAGACACAGAGCAGCTCGGAAGGGTGCAAGCAACACAAACACCTCTGTGAACTCACGAGGACCAGGAAGATTTTTCAGTTCTAAATACAGGAGCAGATTGAAAGTGATGACTGATTACAGTATGATGATCAGAGGATGTGAAAAAGGCAGTCACTACTGTTTGGTTCTATTTCTATCTCACATTATTTCATCTCTGTTTATTTAGCAGAGAAAGGATTACAATACCTTCCTACTTACAAATCAACATTACATCCAGAGGATTACAATACCTTCCTACTTACAAACCAACATTACATCCAGAAGAAAACCGCATTATGATTATCTTAAAAATAACCAGCAAGTCCTATTTGACCTTTAAAGTGAATTATTGTATAATTAGAAGACAATGCTCAAAAGTGAGTAACAGCATCATTTTGCAGACAACAGCTAAGTTAAAAACATTCATAAAAGCCAACGCTGCTATTATAGTACACACCACTTTTCTTGGGTGGCTGAAGGATTTGGCCCTGTGCCTCCTGTGTTGCATTCAGTTCCTAGTAAGCAGCAGGGTAGGAGTTCAACAGCATTCAGCACAGGCCTACGTCTGCTCCCACTGCACTGCTCTGAGCTCATGCTGCCTTCTCTTGGAGGAGCTTTTCCAAGATCTGTTCTACTCACAAAACCCCACAGGTTTACATATATCCCCAGGAAGAAAAATCTACTTTAACATTAGGATCTTATCAGCTACAAGAGAAAACAATCCCCCTCTCAGCTATTTTGCACAAGTTTCCTTCTTATCTGCATCAGAGGTGCTACAACGGTGTTTAATTATTAAACTGGGACTAAAAGTTGCAGGAGTGCAGTTTATATCTACCTGCTCTGCATTTCTCTATGACTAGACATTAAGCTAGTTTAATTTTAGGCTTTTTTATTTGAAAAGGATGAGGGGGCAATTGGACGTTGAGGCTGTGGTAGAAAAATAAGGAATAGTTATTTGCTTTGTGGACAATTGTCTAAATTGAATCAAAAAGTGAAAATATGTCTTATTTTTCAAGCTTGAAAATAGATTAAAAGGAGAAGCCTATTTTGCAAAACTCAGCTTGCAATAAAATTCAGGTAGAGAATATTTAAATGGGATAGACGATCATCTTTATGATGTCATTTTTATTTTAAAACCAGGAACTTCTCTTTCCTGAATTAATTGTGCATTAAGTTTTTTTCTAATTTTTGGATCACCAACTTCCTGAGCCTGTAGAGAACTTCAACAACTTGGCTGTTGCTTCCAATTCCCCCAAAGAGAATCGATAGTCACTGGTTATTTTTAACAAAGCTCTCCAGTACATCCATTTCACTCTGCACCAGTTTAACAAGTTTTCAGACAATTTTTAGGATTCAATAAAAGGGAAGAACATCTCCCCATCCTCTACTAAGATAGGAAGAAGCACAAAGGCTCCACTCCCATTTAGATGTTTGGGGTCTTTTTAATGGTCATTTTCCAATTTAATCACTCTGTGAAAGCCTGACATTATTCTGACAGTATTTATTGCTCTTATACCTTATGTGGAAGTTGTCCAGTTTCCACTGGTAAACAAAAGGAAAGAGACAGAAAATTTCCACAGGTACAACAGTACAGATATCGCTCCACATCACAAACAGCACTTCAACAATACACCTGGAGCATCCAGTGCTTCTCCTTTCCCTGTCTTCCCATACTCCTTCCCCAAATCATTTACATGGGAAGGTGTGTAGGGAGGAGATATTATTAAAAAAAAAAAGTTCCTCAAGTACCACAACAGCTGATACTACAAACAAGCACCCATGGAGCAAGGCAGTTTGAGTACATTTAGTGACCACATAATACTCTTACAAGCAGCCTCCAGACCCTTCCAGCATGGAAAACAAGATGTTTTCTGTAGGACTGTTCTGAGGACACTTGACTGTTCTTCCTCTTTATGCCTCCTCACTGGAACGAGCCATTGCAGTCCCCTGTTCTCTTTAACATACTGGATGATCCTCTTTCCTCTTTTAACACCGGCAGCCTTTTTGATAGTACAGCTCTTACACCTGACACTTTCAGAGCTTTCCTGCAGCAGATGTCTCCCCATGAGGAATGAGCAAACTCCTCTAGGTGGAGATGAAGAGGCCAAGAACCGATGCAAACAGAGCTCTATACTTACTTTACTCCAAAACCAAAGCCAGAAGGTAAAATGGCACATCTGCCCCATGATCAGGTGGCAAAGGAAAATAAAGTGTACCACAAACAAATGGTACAGTGACAATGAAGGGCACAATGTCCTGCAACTCCATCTGACCTCAGGCACCCCCAGCCATAAAGTGCAGGAGATTCTTACCTTTCTTCATCCTTGAAAATAAACTTTCGCAGCTTGAGATCTCGCAGTACCAGTCCACCATCATGGCAGTGTGCAACAGCTGAAGCTATTTGATAGAAGAGTTTGGCTGCCTCCTCTTCTTTAAGCTTCTTGCAGGTACGAACAAACGAATGCATGTCCCCATAGCTCCTTTCAAAGAACACATATGCTTTTGTCTCCCCAAGAATTATTTCAGTAATTTGGTTGATATTTTTATGCGCAGGCAGACAAAAACATGGTGCTAATAACTCCTGGTAGCAGCCAATATCAAACACCTGCAGGAACAACGACAGTAAAGCCAGGGTTAGTGACATGAAGGACAGTGAAGTCATGGTACATCTGATTCTGCTAACAAAACCATCTCTAAGTACAATTTATGTTGCTGCCGAAAGCTACACTGATGTAAACAGGATGTCACAAGCTCACGGCACTGAGGACAAGACAAAGCAGACTGTACAACCCCACACAGAAGACACAAATAACCTTAACAGGAAAGGCTAGTCTTCAAAACTGATAGCAAGCAAAGTTAGATACGAAATCTAGAATGTAATCTAAATTAAGCTGTGAAGACCAGTGATGTATAAGGGCAGTACTCAGAAGGAAACGTGTTTATCTCCTATTTTACACCCAAATAAACTCATAAAAAATACAGCCAGTAGCTTTGTATTGAGAGAAGCTGTCACATTAAATCCACCCTGATACACATGCCTGACTCTTTTGATTTTATTAACCCATTAAAGCCTTAAGGATTTTCAGGCTTAAAGTATCATCTATTGCTATTCCTATTTACTTCCTGCCTTTCTTTCATCTCTGAAAAACAGCAAAGTCACTTTCACTTTCCAAGTCTCAGTTCCACAATGGCTGTTTATAAGATCAGAAGGACAACCCGGGAAATAGCTCTGCCTGTTGGAGCACAGACAAACACCCTTCAAAAGGCAAAGACAAAACCACCCTGAACTCTCTGCATTTCAATCAAGTGCTCCATTAAAAGAAAAGTGTCCCTTTACTACTAAGTATGTTATCACTGATCTTATGAATGAGCTGTAAGAACTAAAAAAGCTGCTGGGAAACCCAAATATAAAAAGTTACTATAATCTAGTGATGATGAATGAATCAGTATTTGAGTCAATTGAGAAAAGACCACATTACAAGAAAATGAAAGACTTCATTGAGAATAACAGAAGTCAGTGTGTGCTGAAAGAGACTATGAGCAAAGTATTGACAGGAGTGATTTTTATTTTTAATTATACCTGCTGCAGAGAACTACAAAGCAAGGATTGGCATTTCCACCGGCATAAAAATTCAATTAATATGTAACTTACTCGTGGGTGTTTTGTTACTTTGGTAAATGGAATTTAAGGTAGTCATGTGTCCTTTGAACAAAATATAAAAATGAAGAACTGGTCTGTTTTTAAACTTCCATTTTTTTTTTCCTTTCTGCATTTTAGCATTTGTGTTCCAATAGTAGGCATTTGTATCCTCTCTAAGAAGCAAATCTCTCCCTGCTTTCTCTAAAGCTTTAAAAAGCTTGAAAAATTGAGTGAGAAAGATACAGCTCAATCAAAATTTACCTGAGGCTTCAAAACCCGCATCATTTAATGCTTCGGAGCACAATCCCAATAAACTCCTTCCACAGAAAAAGATCCAAATCCCAAGGAACTGGGACACCCCCTCCTCAAGCACCTCCTTTTCCCCTCGCCCCATACCTGTGCTGCCATACCCCAGCACACGGAAAAACAACCTTAAAGGCAGACTGCCAAACAGACCCAGCACATTTTACGGGGGGAGGATTAGCAACGAGGCATTCTGGTGACATGGTGCACCAGGGAAGCAGAACCAGGGCAGGGAGGGGGTGTTGCTAAAATCCCTGGTGTGCAATTCATTCCAGAGGAGAATTCATTGACATTTGGATCTCGAAACTTGTAACTACTACATTGTAAAGGAACAGCTATTCTACAAGCAGCTGCTATAAAATAAAATTTAAGCAGGAATATTCATGTACCTCAAACCCTCACATGAAAAAACATCTTTCCAGAATTCTCTCCTAAACCAGATTATCGTAATATAAATTAGTTACATTTTGTGTTTCTCAGGCTATGTTAAATAAGCAGTTCTGGATATGTACCAATACTGTGTTTGAAAGGGGGGGTAGATAGGAAGCACTATCATACTGCTACAGTCTCAAATACATTCTATAAAGGGCTTCTTTGTATCCCAGCTTTTAAGATCCCTGGCCTCAATTCAGCAAACGTCCAATAAGCTGCAGTTTGATTTAGTTCTCGCTGGGAATTGGAAGTGAGAAGTTACCATTGTTTGGATGCCACAGAGCCTTGAAGCAAATAACGGCATCTGTACAGTCGGTGGGTGCAGCCAAATGAATCTTGAGAATCATCAGTATGTGTCTGTTATCCAACCCAGCGCTTCTGCAAGCAATCTCTAAGAGCATCTTCAGTAAGATACCAGACAGCAGGTCTCTTCGCCGGAAGGCTACTTGACAAATAGTTGTCATGATACTGCAGGCATTTTAGAGCGCACATTAAATTAAGCTGAGTTCAGGACTGACAACTGCATACTTACAAACTAGCAATCCAGGCTAAGATCGTATTTTTGGAGCACAGCTAGTAGTGCCTCACACATATGGAAAAACTGATACTATTCAAATGTCAGGATCAGCTCAAAAACATTCAGCTTAAATGGAAGGGAAAAGAATATAACAGGCTAGTCTTTGTGAGCTGCAGTTATACTGTTCATACTGTTATCTAAACAGTGCCTTAATCCTGCAAACCAAATAGGAAACAAAGAATCGCACAGCCCCAGCTTTACCACTTGCTAGGCAAGTTCACCTAGAATTTCATGCAGAGCAGCAGCTTTGTAGGATCTGTTTATTTCATGAAAAGATGCCAAATGTCCTAGAGTGCAGCACTGTACTACTGCACCGAGCTGGGCTTTCATTCTCGAAATTCTCATGTTCTGTTTCAGTTAGTAACAAAGCATCCAGTTCAGCATGCAATATTAGTTCTTTGCAAAGTCATGGGCCTTTTTTCCCCTAAATAATCACATGAAGTCCTAGGCTGCCTTAATATCAGGTTTTATAACTCAATCAGTAAGCATATTTAAATTGCCCTCTGAACTCCAATCTTCACAAATAGCAAGGAGGAGCAATTATTTTCACTTCTCTGCTGCAGCCTAGTCCATAACTTTTTATGAATCAAGTATGACAAAGTACGAAACAGTCAGCAACACTATTATTAATCCCTGGAATACTAGTAAGCTAATACATCTACTTTTCCAACTAAAAATTTGCCAAATGGCGTAATTCTGTGTTTTGGGAATAATACAAACACTGCAGCATGTGTTGCAAGGTTGCAATTTGCTAGGTAGTTATAACAACTACTACTGGGTACTGCTTCAGTCTGCTGGACATAAGTCTGTCACTACAGACAATGAGAATCACAATTTGGGAACAAAGGATAATATTCCCTCAGCTCAAAAAGAGAAAAACATCTCTCCACAGATGTGCATGCATGTGGATTTCTTTTTCCCACAGCTCACCTTTTAATAGTAGGAGCAAATTGGGAGGACGCAGAGGAAAGCCGGCAGGCTACAAAGAGTGGGATAGCTATTTTGTCTGCATTTCTAAAAACCGTAGGTGTGCAGGTTTTATTCTTGCTCAGTTGGGCAATGGGGGAGGATGCTGTTTGCAAACAACCTCCACCTCCCTCCCTCCTGAGGGAACTCAGGCTGATTAATTAGATGTGGTTATTTTTTTTAAATCACTTTTAAGACAAAGCTGATGGCAGTCTGCCCCCACCCCCTGCTTCTCCATCCTCTTCCGTACCCCAGCGCATAGAACTGAGGGCAGTAAAAATCGAGGAAGCCAGCAGGTCCCAACACCTTAAAATTAGCTGGGGATTCCCTACTCCATTTTGAAAAGTGAGAGTGGGGAACATGAGGTTTTTCTCCTGGTTTGAACTCACGTTAAAACCTACTTCAAGAACGGCTCTTTCCAGAACAATATCCCCCTGCCAATAGAAGGCAGACCTGGCTCCGGGCCACCGCTATAACGTGGCCATTGTCTGGAGAGAGGGAAAAGTTACAGGATGCGCCTTTAATCCTGTCTCCCTACCTTTTGTTTCTCCACTGTTCAATAAATGAGGTACACGGCCGTTCTCGCCCTCCTGCAAGACACGGGAAACCCAGGAGCGACAGGGGAGAGCCCGAGGGGGGAGAACAAGGAGAGGCATTACCTTGCAAACCAGCTCCTCGCCGCTGTGCAGATGTATGGCTCGGAAAACGTGGTCTCCCTCGAGAGGCTCCAACAATAAGTATTTCCCGATGCAAGAAACGCAATGCGACAAGTTCGGGGTCTCCGGCGGGCTCGGCGAGCCTAGATTCGGGCNCTCGCCCGTCCAGCTGCGGCTGCCTTTGTGTGGCGGGGGGGGGCGGGAGCGGGAGCGCGGCGGCGGCGGGCGACCAGCCTCAGCGCCGCGTCCTGGGCACAGGGAGAGAGCGCTCAGCCCCTTTGTTCCCGCCGCCGGCCGGGCGCGCAG
>VZRF01014966.1:354451-572748 GCA_013396875.1 Vireo altiloquus
CCCCCCCAAAAAAAAAAAAGGGAAAAAAAAAACCAAACCGACAATAAGAAGAGACCAGGGCTGCGGGGAAAGCATAGCTCTGTCCCAGAGCTGCAGCCTTCGCAGGGCAATGCCGAGGGACTGTCAGTGTCTTTGCATGTCCTTTCCCCACATCAGCACAGGGGAGGATCAGAAATGGGAGAAGGGTTGTTTTGGGGCGAAAACCTGCGAGTTTGGGTGATGACTGTGTTCAAGGGGTAGAAAGAAGAAGTGAGTATGACAATAATGAAATAACCAATGGAGGAGTCAGTCCCAGAGGTACCTGCTTTGAGACAAAAAGAAATAACCTCTGAACAGGGCTCCAGAGAGACTAGGGATGCTTCAGTCAGGGTTTAGTCTTGACAGGGGAGGCTTCAGAAATGGCTCTCTCCACAGCATCGCACCTGCCTCATGTCTTGTACTGAGAGCTGTACATGCCCTGTTTTACAGTTACAAGATAAATACCATGAGAAAAAGGTTGTCATGATTTTAAATATGGCATGGAGAAGACGAGCTTCTGGCAACAGAGGAGATTTGACCTGGTGAGTATCACTTGGGTGGTGAGGAAGGACATAGACCCAGTGATCTGCAACAGCCTGTAGGATGACCTGCACACCCAGTGTTTGCTATTTGCTGTAAAATGGGAAGGTGCTTTTCCTGCCTTTCCTCACTTATTCCCATCACCTCTGAATACTTTGTAACTTTTCAATACCATTTTTAGAAATGAGATGAGCAGTGCCGGATAGTGAATCATTGCAAATAAGGACAAGCCATAAAGTTATGCAATACATTCTCCAGTATCACATCCTGTGATCCAAATCAAACATTCTTTTCTTAGTAGATGGCTTTTTACACAATTTCTCCCTTCCTCTCCCCTTGCATACTCCTTCTGACTATGACAAAGACCTAGGCTCTTGCATCAACCTTTGTTCTGTAAATAAATGTTTTCTGTTTAACTTTCTTAGTTACCCAGCATCAGCTGGAGCAGCAGTCCCTAGCAACTCTGGAAAGGCTACCCAGAGCCTCCAAGCCCAACAGGAGAAAGGAGTGAGAGGAGAAAGGAATGAAAAGTCTAATTCCTCCTGCTTGGAAACTCTTGATTTTTATTGGAATCGGGATCTAAATCTGAAGAAAGGGTTCAATATTCAAGTTTGGAATGAAGAGATTATAAATTTTGAGTTCTGAATTAAATCTACACTATAAGGCATAGAAGGATACATGTAGTGTGGAATGACATAGTTACCTATGCATCAGATGAGTTTTACTCTTTCAGAATATTTTAATTATTTCACTCCCTTTGCTATGGAATCCCTCCCCAAACCTAAGACTTTGTAAACTTTGCTTTTGCTGTCAGATATGTTGATGAAGGTGCTGCCATTTCAGTCTGGCGTTAAAGTAATAAGCTCTGAATGAGCATATGCCATTACGTGCCTCATAGAGACATTAGGTGTACATAATTCTGTGCCCCTGATTGTAGTATAAGTCTGTGTCAGTCAGCTGAAGTTGTAGAGGAAGATCAAATTATAACATGTGAGATGTGAAAATGAATGAGATCATAAAAGTCAGATCAAAGTCTGAACAGCAAGTCAGTATTGAAGTTTTGCCTAAGTGTGGCCAGTCTCCCATAGTTGTGGTGCTTAGTGAGAGAGATGTGACTTGAAACACATCAGCCAGGATGTCAGGGCTAAAGGGATGCCATTTGCTGGTCCAAGCTTAAATGTCACGTTCACATTGAAACTCCTGTTTGAGTAAACTGTGTTGGTAGTGGCAAATACTTTTTCGTTATATTTTCTCATTCAATTGAATGAGAGAAATTTTCTGAGTATGCATTATAAAACATTTACTGAATCAGTGGTACCTTCCAAAGAAGTAGCCAGCAGATTGGCACATGACACAACTATCCTATCTCCCCATGATCTTTCTGGAGATGCATCAACATGAAGTTAGTTGGGAAGGATTCCTTTTAGGACTGTTTACTTACTGACTTTTGCTCTTCTCACTTCATTGTGCTGATCTACCTTGTCTGGAAACTGTCACCAAGAGACACAATCCAATTAGAAATTTCTTTATCTTTTGAACAGATCCTACAATTATCTACTTCTTTGATGATGTTGTCCAGTACTATAGTGCTGAGTTCCCTCTCTGAAATTGCTCTTTCTGCAGGAAATGCAGCTGCAGGAGGGGAAGGCGGGGAAAGGGGGGAGGCAAGGGGGTGTGTGTGTGTGTGTGTGTGTGTGGTGTTTTTCCTGGAGCCTTTTTCCTACTTTAAGTATCCCAGGAGAGTCTATGGAGGAAGCCTTGCATTTTCATGCTATGGAAATCATCCACCAAACTCTCCCCTATTCTATATCCAAGGTTTATGTGCAGGTAAACAGCAAAAACAGGTGTAGAAATAGGAGTTTCCTGTTTCAGGGACTAAGAAAAAATTATTAAGTGAAAAGTGTGTCATAAATCTAACCTTGTGTAAAGAAAAGTATCTTTTCCTGTAACTCTGATTTTCAATCTGTTTTATCTTTTAACATCTGCTTTTGCAAATATGGTCTCTGTGTGGACAGGAGCCAACCCTCCCCTCCAAGCCAATAGCAGTCTTTCTTCCATTGATGTCAATGAGCTCAGATCAGAGCACAAGTCTTGTGAGTGATCAAAGACAGTTCAACATTTAAAAGACTTCCTTTTCCAGGTCAGTCTGCTCCTTGTCCCTTTGCAGAAAATATATTATCAGTGTACAAACACAAGCTAGAACAAAAAGGATAATAATTTTTGAAGTGGCAAAAGAAAGACCTTAATTTTACTTTTTTTGCTGATTTACAAAGTGCAGAGCTGAGCCTACTGGGAACATTAAACAACTATTAAGTGCTGAGAACTGTCATATTGAGAAGACAGTCTTATTTCAGCAAAATTAATCTAAATAGCTAGCTCAAAATATGCTTGCAAGTACTTCCCCACCAGTTGTCAAGGCTGGATCCCCATGCCAACTTGGAATATGTTTTTCTGTTTTTTGTAATTGATTTTGCTTATCATTTGCACTATAATATGTTAGTAGGGAATGCTAAAGAAATTGATAAATCATGGGATGGTAAAGGGACAAGTATTTTCTCCATACATCAAAAAGGCAATTCAAAGCATCTCTTCTTTAAAAAATCTCGTGATTTTGACCTTTGGTTTGTGCATCCATTTTTTTTAAAAAATGAGCTGCTGTCAAGAGGTAACTTGACAAGAAATGTACCCATTTGCATGAACTGCACGTGTGGGGCTTACGTGTGTGTGAAATTAGGATACAATAAAGTATGTTAGAATAAATACCTACGTGCCATATCTGCAATCAGAATCAAGCCTTAGGCTTCATTCTTCACTCAGACAACAAAAAGAAAAGGTATTATTGAATAACTCAGTGCAAGATTTACAACTGACTGCAGTGCAATAAAAAATAAAAAACCACTCTAAAATATAATTTATGTACAGAAGCCAATTAAATGAGGTAGAGAGAAGCAGGTCCAACATTTCTGCTAACAACCTTCTTGTTATATTGTACAATAATTGCAAAGAAAAAAAGCTATTAACCAAAGTGCTTTGAGGTTTGCCATTATATGTTTATTAATCTGGGACCCAAAAAGTGTCTTAGTTGTCTTCAGAACAAATTTCTATGTGTGGAAGAATGTTCTGCCTAAGAAGCAAAGCAGTCCTCAACTCAAGAGTCAGTGATCTTTCTCTGTGGTTCTGGATCTTAGTTATGTATTAGATATTTCCAAGCAATATTACATTCTCAGTATTACATTCTCAGGTAATGACCACAGTATGTTCCCAGCCTAATCATTCCTGGTAGTTTACAAATCTCCATCTGTTGAATGCGTTGCTGATGGGTTTCAGCATTAGCAAAAGCAAGTTGACCTTCTAAATCACAGCACTGCCCTCCAAATCTGACTGTCAAGGCTGTGGGCTGTTGGCTCCCACAGTTAAACCTTACATTTCTCTGTTACGACTAACTCTTATTATTCACAGATGGCACCATTCCCAGAAATTAAAAAGTGGTTGTGTTGTGTATATCCATACCAATGTTATCCCTTGCTAATTGAAATCAATCTTACGTGGTGGAATTCTCCTCTGAACATCCCCCTCTTTTAGCTCTATGAAATGACCTGAGGAAAAGCACTCCTTCACTGGTCAGACCTAAGTGCCATTCATTTCCTATTTTCCGCATTTTAAGTTATACTGGTATTGATAAGAGAAGGAAACGTGGCGGGGAGCATATTTATTTTTATTTCTTTTGTAATGGGCCAGGTGAGTAGAGCACAGCCATGGACGTAAGATCAGGAAGAAAAGTGCTATCTTTGCACATTCCAGGGAAACCCTTATATGCAAGAGAAGATATGAAATGCTGTGACTAGTTATTCCTAACCTTTTAAGATTGAACATGCTGCAATCAGTTTCCATTAAGGTCTCTTTTCTTTTAGGGATGCATAACACTCATTTTTCACTTGAGGAATAAGTTTCCTTGGGAAGTTGTTTTCCAGGCAAGGACATGACCTGAACCAAATACCTCTTAAGCAGGTTTTGCTTCCTCAGTTGCACCCATCAGCATGATGCTGGTGGAGGCGAATGTGAGGTGGAAACGTGACAACTGGATGTGCTTCTAGGAGCTGTTCTCCAAAACCTCATTGTAATCCATTGTGTTGACAGCTTTTTGGGTAGCAGTGAGAAATAAGCAGGCTCCCAAAGCAGAGCTAGAAAGAAACACCACCCCCATCATTCACAAAGCCCCTCTTGATGTGCACAAGAAACTCCCATTTGCTAAATTTGGATCCTATTCTTCACTCAAAACCATCTTTTTTTAAATTTACTTAAAAATGTATGTTACACCTACATTCAGAGATGTGAAGGGATAAACCACCTTAAGACCATTTCTGACTCTTCAGCATGGGTTGTTAGCTTACTTGGAATTGATTCCAGTTGAACAAAAGCAGGACTTGAGAAGGACAACATAGAAAAGACATCCAGCTTTATCAGAGGGAATGACAGATGTTTGCAGTGGTTGCTTATCCTTAATGTAACTGAAGTGATGTGCCTTCAACTTTCCATTGGACTTCCTTGTATATTTTTATACCAGAGCAAAACCTCCCCTATTAGGCAGTGTCCGTTCCACATGAAAGCACTTACAAACCATAATCAAGTTACTCCTTAGCTTTTGCTTTGATATACTAAATCTAAATAGACTTACCCTGTGGAGTCATTCCATTTTACTGCCAATTTTTTAAATCATATTCTTGTGATTCTTCTCTGAACTACCTCCAATTTGCCAACATCCCTCCTGAGCTGCTGATATCAGGACCGACATTACTCCAGTACTCCAATATCAATGTCAAATGCAGAAGTAACAGAAGCCCTTTACTGCCCTTTGGTGGATAGCATCTCTGCACACAGAAAAAGATTGCACTGGCCTTCTTGGCAACATATTTTCTGAGGGCTCTGGGGCTCATGTGGGGGTCTCTCAGGACCCACAGTTTATTCTTCAGTTTCAGCTTCCCAAATAAGGACTCTTATGTGAAGTAAGGCCTGAGATACTTGTTCTTAAATAGATCCTTTATGCTGGGTGATGTGGAAAGACCTGGTATTTCTTTTGCACCTGCTCCTCAAGCAATGCCAAAAAGGCATTGCCCACTACTTCCCACTTCCAAATTTTGGTTGCTTGAAAAGTAGTATTGGCAAAGATGCTGCTTCCTTCTGTATTGCTGGAATCATTGTTAATTAGCACAAGGCTGATAAGCAGTCCCTGCAAAACCCACTCTTTAAGCCTCGCTTTAGGTTAAGCTGGATCCCATGCTAACCAGCTGTAAAACAAGTGGGTCGTCCAGGAGAATTCATCATGTTAGTTCTAATTTCCATCAGAATCACTCATAGTACTGTATGGCAAATGCATCCAAAGTAAAAGTATAAAATATTACCACAATTCCTTTTCTCCACCAAATTTGTAGTCTTATAAAAATAGCACATTAATTTGATAATATCTTTCTTCTATTAATGTGTGTTGATTGCCATTAATTAAATTTCACTGTTTTAATACTTTATTAATTGACTTTCCTATCAGCAACTCCATCACTCTGCCTGGAATAGACGTCAAACTGACAGGCCTATAATTACCTGGTTGCCCTATTTTGTCTACAGAAGTATTGGCAAAATATTAACTTTCCTCCAGTGCTTTTTTAGATGAATGTTGGTTTTAGCCAGTGTGCATCTTTCTCAATTGTGGCTTTTTGAAGGTCTAATGAAATTTTTCTGAGTTGCTGTAAATTATTATTCACATTCTTGTTGGTTTAAATTTTCTCCTTCAGGCTGGCTGATACATCTCTTAATTTTTTTTAGCTTTGTAGAACAGGATCTTTCCTGGGCAATGATATAAATTTTAATGGTTAGGACTTTATCCTGCTTGCATGTAAATGTAAATTGCATTTTAAAAGCACAGAAAACAAAGTCATTGCAATAAAGTCATTATGACTTCCACCTAAACAAACTCTAAATTTTGTGATTAATAGTTCCCTGTCAGGATGAGGTCTAATGTAGAAGTTTCCCATGCCAGATACAGCTCTCTTTGAGTCAGGAAGTTGTTTTGTGTATTTTTTCTTGAAAATCCAAGAATGCCTTAGTACTTGCATCATGAGACATCCCTTTGCTCCCCCTTCAGATTTATCTTGCCAAGACTGAAAGTGCCATATATAGTGAAAGGCTTTTAAAAGGCTAATCGTGAAGGTCACCCTACACCCAGAGGTAGGGCTGGTTAGATGAGCCAATTCTGTGTTGTTTGGAACAAAGCCTTGCTTCATGCTACGCTATCAGTGTAACCATGCTGCTGGCACTGAAGGCTGAAGTCTGTGAGAGGACTAAAATCAGAGAGTTTTCCGTGAGTGCTGGCCTGGGTATCATCAGAACATTAGCCAGAGTGAGTTATTGTCATGATTTTGGCAGTTCTGTGCTGCTGCTGCCCAGGTGTGTCACAGACTTCAAATGATAAACATCAGATCTGCCCCTATCTGGAGAAGGAAAAAAAAAGATCATTTAATTGTCCTGCATCTGTGCTCTGGCTGAATGTAGCAGAGGTCTCTTTCAGGTCCCATGGAGCATGAAGAGTAGCAGCTCTGCAGGCACCAGCCTGTGCCTTTTTGTTTGCAAAGTGCTTCCTGTTTGGATTTCCATGGGCATTTTTTTACCCTCCATTTACTTAAGTGATGACATTGACCAGACAAAAAGATATACGATCTTACTTAAAATGAGCTTTTCTTCTCTTCAAGCATAGGAGTTTTGTAGGTACACTAAAACCATAAAACGACCTTACAAGGTCAGACCAGTGGTCCATCTCACACAGTGTCTCTCTCACACACAGGGCAACAGCGAATCTCCGTGGCAGAGGACAAGAACAGTTCAAGCACAAAATGGCACAGCCTCAAGTGGTCTCTCCGGCTCCTCTCCCAGTGACTTGCAGCCCACTTGCTTGCTGAACCAGCAGCAGTGCCTTTCTGTTGGATAGCCATCAGTGGATTTCTCTACAGCAAATCCTTCTGATTTGCTGTAGAGCCCTCATATGCTCTTAGAAACTGCAGCACCCTGTGGCCAGGCATTCTATAACTTAATTGTATATATGAAGAACTCTTTTTTTGAACTTGTGTCATTCAAACCTCCTAATTTCATTTGATACCCCCTTGTTCCTGTGTTAGAAGAAACAGCAAATGGTAATTCTGTACTTACTTTCTCCCTGTCATTCATGATTTTATAGGCTCTGTATTATATCCCATCGCTTTTCCCAGCTGAAAAATCTCAGTCTATTTAATAATTCCTTTTATAAAGGATCTCATTTCACTGTTCCTTTTCTGCTTCTGTGATACCCTTTGGGAGGGGAAACCAGAATCCTACTCAATATTCAGGATACCTCAACTGTATGGATTTATAGTGACACACGGTTCTGTATTTCTTTACAACAGTTGTTGATACTGACTTGCATTTCTGATCACTACTAATTGCTATGCTGGATGTGACAGTCTATGCCTATGGCTGTATTAATGACTCCAGTGTTTCTGTATCCCCTTCATGATCAGAGCCCATTGTTGGGTCATGCAGTTCAGGTTATTTTCCTTCTTGTGAACTGCTTTGCATTTATCAATGTTGAATTTCCTCTGCCATTTTGCTACCCAGTCATTCTGTAGCATAAGGCCCCTATGCAGCTCCTCAGTGTCAGTTTTCCTTTTTATTACCCCATACAAGCAAACAGTGCAGGCACGTTACTTATTCCCATTTCCTAAACATTTTGAATACTGCCTACAGGACAATATACGTATTAGACGTTCAGTGTTGGGAGCAGCTGGCACCACAAAGTAATGCCAGAGCCCACCTCCAAGGGGATGCAGTCTGGGAAAAAAAAGCCAGACTAGAAAGAGTGAGCTCAGCCTTCCTGCAGGCTTTTTGGAGGTTCAGAGGTAGCCTTGTTGCCTTTTCTTCTTGAAAATGAAGTACGTAACTGAAGCACGTAAGCAGAAATCAGAATCACCCTGGGCTCCATCAGTAGCCAGCAATGGCCCTCCTTAAGGATAATTAAAATACTAGGTGAGGTGAAAGGAAGTTTTCTGTCTCTTTCCATCAACAATAGGTGAAAATTCTCTGTTGTTAAGCACCTGATTTAAGTATCTCAAGTTATTATCTGGGATAATTCCGGACTTCAGTTTGTAGGCTTTCTTTGGTGAATTGTAGACTTTGCAAGCAGAGGGAAAGCAGAGTTATACAGTGTCACTTAGGCTGAAACACTGGCTATTTGAAGCATGTTATAGCTGATCTATAATTCACATGCTTATTTTGACAGGCTGGCTCTTGTTAGTTTTCAATGGGTGTGGGAGGAAATAGCAGTGCATAAAACTTGCACATTACTAATACCATTGCCATATAAAACAAATATTTGAATAGGAAGTTTCAGAAATGATTCAGTGCTCTAACTACAGAATATCCTACAGGAATTTTTTATAGTAACAGAATTAATGAAAAGCAAATCCTATTTCACCATGGGCATGGGGTGGTCCCAGTGCAGCAGAGCCAGTGTGATACTCCATCTCAGGGATAGGAAAAGCAGCCTCTACAGATTGCTGGCCCCCTGGGTGACTGAAGCTTGCTTTGAAAGGACTTCTTGAGCTGAGAGGTTGCTATATGCTTTTTAAGTGACTGCACCAGATCGTGTGTGGGTGCAGCAGACAGGGGCTAAAAGCCCTGAGCTGCAGTACAGAAGCATTTGAAAGACACTCTGTTGTTGCTGCTCTACCAACTGCAAAGGAAAACTCTCTTCCCACCCCTGCAGACTATTCTAACCACATCCTTTGAAGGTACTGAAGTTATTCACTCACTTAGCCCACAGTTTTCTCAACATTAAGTCATAACTTGAAAGCTATGGGATGAGGAGATAATTGTTACGTCAGTAACAACATTTCATTCAGACATTGTCATAAGCAAAGGATTCCTAGGTGCTGAAAATGTCCTATGACCACCAAACAAAGAGGCCAAAATATAACTTTAAAAATAACCACCTTTGCACCATGGATTTTTAGTTCACTGGGAACAATTTGCACGAAGCTTAGTCTCAGATCTCTTTCTTATCTGCAGTATGACTGTTCCTCTGTAGTTAGGAACAGCCTGCAAAGTTTGACACAGATGCTGTGTCTTCTCGTGTTTTGTGCTGACTTCATCACAAAATAACTTGAAGCTTTCTCAGTTTGTGTCACAGATCTCTACTGGAAAATGGGGGAGAAGTGCTTTGTTAACTCCTGGAGAACTGTGATTGTTTCAGATGCAACAGTAGAAAGGAGACACATGAATTTGTGAAGCTGAAACAAATTTGATACATCCCTGGCGCCGCTTTGGCAACCCTTACTATGTGCAGTGACACAACATTGTCTGTGAACTTCAACAGCTTGACAAAGAAAAATTTCTATTATTTTCAATTTCCCGTAACTTTTAAAATGTTGATGAGTGTATGATAGGTTTTTGACTCTAGAAAATCCACCTCAGACTGGAGAATCCCCATTGTCTTTTAGAAAGAGGAAAAGCCTACGTGTCATGTCTGCTTTGTTCCTAGAATCACTTTTAGACTGAAATGTACACTACTATTTTTTACTTGTATCTATTTTAATGATCACATATATATGGTACGGCAACAGGTGCAGTTATTTATATACATGGAAAAATATGTTAGATCTCTAAGTTGTTCAAGATCTTAAAATAACTTGTGTCCTAAAGGAATCTTTTCTGTTAACCTTAGAAAAGGGTGGAGGTGTGGGGAGGAAATGAATGTAAAGTTGTTTTATTTGTCTCACAAGGCAAGAATGAATAGCTGTTGTCATCTAATCTTTCTGTGTGGGTCTCCAGTCTGTTACTTCCTGGGATTTCACGTTGGTTTTTTTCTTGGCTTCCTCAGCTAAGGTGGGCAAATGATTATTGAACAGAGAAGTTTTACATTTTAAAAGTGCAATGGTCTTGAGAAGCAAATACTTTTTTCCCAGTCTTAGGTATATGGAAATTATTGAAAACAATACTAAGACTAAAGTAAAGAGTTGTCCCTTAAAAGCTTGTAACATCCTGCAGCAGTGATGCAACAGTTCACAAAACTGACTGAATAGCCAAGTGTAATTCTGATCCCTCTGTTTTGCCAGGCTGTGACACTGGCAGACTTCCAGAATAAGCCAATTTCAGAAGAGTGGAGCCTCTAAATATGATCTTCTGTCAGTCACAGAGATTTCAGCTCCAGGAAAGGAAAGATTCATCTGGCAGATTATAATCACTAGTGTACGAGATGGTGAAAGAGGTGATCTTTCCCTAAGTGGGATGCCAGCTACTCCAGGACCAGTCAACACCTTGAACTGTGCTGGGAAGCGGCGGTGACTTAGCTCAAGTATCACTGTGTCTCATCCCACTCTTGTGATGCAAACCACTGTTTTTTCAATAGGTGCTACAACGGCAACTCCCAGCCTGTGCTGAAACAATTTAAATGCTTCAGAGTTTCCAGAGCCATCCCCAGTCTGAGCTTTCACAGAGAGAAATCAGCAGTGAGGCTGACAGTCACATCTGATTTTTGGGCTCTTGCTGCAGGACAGACCGGCCATCCCCAGACCAGTACCTGTCTCTCCCTCCCCTGTGGGGTAACAGCTAGAGGTTTCCGTGGCTCAGCCTGGACAGTGTGTAGCAGTACATCAAGGCTTCAGCTTGCAAAATCGTGGTCAGAGGGAAAGTTTATAACCAAGAGGTGCAGTAGCATCTCACAGCTCCCCTGATGTTTCTATCTCCATAGGATGCAGTGCCAGCTTGCAGAAAGAGGGGAGTCTGGGAAAAGGTTGGTTGTAAGTTACAGAGGCAAGTTCCTCAACATAAGGTGTGGGACCCAGGACCAGAATGTCTGCATTAAATCAAATAACTCTGATACACTGGCTAGCTGTGATAATAAATAGACCTGAATGTATTTCAAAACAACTAGAAGACTGTTGTTATTTAGGTAGAGTGATCTTTATAACCTTTATCTAACCTGACTAATCAACCTCCCAAATTTTCTTTCCTTTCTAATTTTAGAACATCATATAAAGGAGTATATTGTGTCTGTGACAAACCTGAGTCACTTGGGTGGTCCCGATAATGGGATACTTTGTTAGATATGAGCTTTGGTTTTGGTGCATTCTATGGCTCCTGCCAACACCTTAAGAAGATTACCATTTCTGGTAAGGGCTCAAAACATTAAAGGAAAACTAAAAAGAGAGCAAGTTCTTTCAAGAGAATAAAGCTGATGCTGTGGGCTATTGGAATGAACTACATCAGCTTTCAGAGATTAAAGAGAAAAACTGCAAAGAAGATTTACCAGTTGAAACTCTGTGTCATTAGAGATCCCCTTTTTTGCCATCAAAATTAAATTAATTTAAAAAATGAAGCTGTATGTGTGTTTGCTTAGGAGTAGGAACAAGCAACCATTCCTCCACCTACCGATCAGCTGCTGTTTTATATAATGAATGACTACTCATTTTTGACATTTTTGGTATCTTACCTAAATTTAAAAAAATGAAAGGGCAAAACTCATTCAAAGAAACAGCTGCCCATCTTGATACCTGTAATTATCTGTTATAACTTAATATTATAGGCAAAAATGTAATAGTCTGGCAGTCAGTAGCTCCTTATTACAATTATGAGCAAAGTTAGTTGACTGATATTAAGGTTGACTAACTGTGTTAGTCAAGGAGAATGTTCTTTTTTTGTTGTTTAAAACCTTATGAGACTCCAAAAAACTGAATTGAAAATACCTCTAGCAGGCGTCCGTCTCAGCCTCATTTTATGTGTTTCCTTTTGGAAAATTTCAGTTTAAATGGTGCTTTGGACAAAAAAAAACAAAACAAAACAAAACAAAAACAAAAAACTCACCAAAAAACCAACAGAGTCTGTGTTTGGCCTCATGTGTCATTCGTAGCTCTTTAAGCCCTGTGCTTAAACAGCAAAAAGAAAGCAAAAGAGAGAATTCTTTCTCTTCCTGCTACTGGAGAAATATTTTTGGTGGCCCCATGAAAAAAACCTACCTGGCCTACCCTAGTACTACTAAAATATGTGACCTAAGTCCACTGAAGAGGTAGTGACCATGTTGTGCTCAGAACTACTGAGGCTAAGAAGGATTTTCTTCACATTACAGAAGATGTTGTAGAAGCACCAGACAGGAACAATTCCCATTTCTCCCTTCTGGACTCTCCTGTCATTCTACATTATCAGATAGGTATAAAATGACAGTAAAGGTGCATATTTCTCTTGCTTTAATAAAGTGCTCAAGTTACTGAAGTGTTGATCTTCCTCTGCATTTTTCTCAATGTTTCTTGCATGATTATCTGTGAAGAGATAATGACAAAGAGGTCAAAATGAGTTTAGTATAAATTTTATACAAAGTACAGATTTAAGGTAATTTGTTAATAAAACTGAAGTCCTTACTTTGAACAAAAGGGCTAAAAAAATTAACCTGCACAGCTGTACAAAATGGAATTACTAAGGGAGGAACAAAGCTAAAAACAAGTAGAATTAATATGAAAATTGCTAACATTTATATATGATAAAACAGTATTCTTAAAAGTTTTTTAAATCCTCTTGAGGATTTTAGAGACTAGCAAAGTTATCTGCAGATATGACTAGCTTGGCTCACTGTGAAGAGTGTTCAACTTTGTGCTCTTAAAGAAGAGGTCACTGTTTCAGTGACAAATAAACTACACCATGTACTGAAAGTTCAAAATATTTATTGTATTTACCAGTGGGTAGGAGGAAAATAGTACATATAGCAGTTAGACAAAAAATGTCCCCTTCAAATTTAATGACATACCTCTCTCAAATTAAAGGGTCATATACCAGAATACATGCCAGGAAAAGTTTGGATAAAAGATCAAATCTAGGGTAGATTGATCAATAGTAGCAAGGAACTTGCAGTGAAAATTGCAGTACTTTAACAACTCGAAGGCTACTTGGGGAATAAGGTAAATATTCTGAAAGGGTGGGTTTTTTTAGAAGGGAATAAAGGAGATTTCAAAGTTAAGTCTCTCAGCTTTCTTATTACATCGTGTTTACATAATCATATCCAGATGCTTTAGGCAATAGTTGCTTCCTGTGCTTACAGTTCGCTGTTGTCTCATCATTCCTTTATTAATCTTTGTGAGGATTAGCAAAACAAACAAGATAACTGTGAAGCTGAAAGCAATTTCATGCTGCTTCCTATGAGAAATTGTTTCCAAGGAGCAGTGTTATCTTTTTACATAACCTGGATTTCCTCACAAAATGTGTTGGGAATTTTTTGGTATAGGTATACCTTTCAGTCTCAGAGGTAGCAAGGCACTCCTCTTTTCTCACTCTCGAGCATAGGTAAGATTCTGCATGCCCACAACTCACAGCAGGAGCAAGGTATTGGCTTTTTAAAGTCTTCCATCCAGCCTTTGTATGCAAGGCCATGCACTCCCACAGTGGCCTGTAGAGAACAGCACCTTTCACATTATTGTATAGCTAAAAATAGGCCATACACTTACTATAACATGACATTTACCAAGCAGCTATTTCCTCTGCGTGTCAGCAAAATAAAATATACATAAATAAAGGGTCTTCTACACACTGAAAATAGCACTGTATAATCATCCCAGTGCACAGGATGAAGTTATTGTGCAATGACAGCACACCTTGTTGAGTGATAGTACAGAGCTTTTGCCCTTTGCCTAGCAACATACCAAAGCATGGGATCAGAGTCTACACCCTGTCTTATTGCTCAATTAGGACCTGGCAAACGTCCCTCGATGTTACCCTGGCCTATATCCACATATTTTGCTAACATATGTAACTTTACGTTGATGTTGTTAAGGATAGACACGGTTACATATCTTCAGGGTCTGAGGCTGTTTGTGTCTCAGGTTCTCTCGCAGGAATCGGAGCCATTGGAGGAAGAGAGGCTTTCTTGTCTAATGCAGCACAGGAAGCGTTTAACAGAAAGTCTTAACTGTTGAATCAAATAAATTAAGTTGAATATTGCCACCAAAGAGTTGCAAAGTAAAGAAGAAGTTGCAATAGCCCCTGCAATCTCCTTGTTAAAGTAACCTAAATATTATGTATTTAAAATTACATTTTAAATGGAAAATATGTATTCAAAGCATAATAGCCTAATCTTTAGGAAAACCTGGCTTTTTTGTTTTACTGTAAGTGTATGCAAATGAAAGGCAGAGATTTTAAAGAACTGTCATCCCAAGACTGTAATTATTCAGGATTAGGTGGTCATTCAGAATACCAAGGAAGTAGGATCACTGCCTTTCTTGTCATGGGAGCCACCATCTCCTTCCATTTAAGTCAGAGGAATGACCACCTTGAATCCAACCTCTGCGTTAAACATGCTGCTGCTGGGAATTTCCTCTGCTTTAAGAGCAATTCAACAGTAAAGCATGTCTCATTTTTCTGAAACAGTAGTCATACAGAGTAAGGAGTAGTAAAATATCTAAAAATATTCTAATATATAGAAAGACTAAATTGCCACTTCTTCTAGGTTTATCCTTGATTTTCTCTAATTAGTATTTCTAAAATTGGCTTGAAATAATTTTAGTAGTTTCCTAGTAAGATTTGACCAGTAATTAAGGTGATATGTCCTCTATCTTAAGAATCAGAAGTACTTAATTGTATGCTAGGGGTTTTGAAGTGAATTGGACAAGATTTGAAAAAACAGAACCCCAATCTAGTTCCCTCTCCTCTCCAAACTGATTCAACTGAATCCAGCTGTTTCTCCCAGTAGGAGCAGAAGCTTAATGTTCTAGCTCAACGTTCTGAAAATGTCTCCATAGATATTCTCTTGTATTTCAGAAGATCTAATTGTAAAAGGTTTTTTAAAGTGCCTTTTTTTTACAGTTTCCACTGAACGATGTTACAAGGCCTGGTAATCACAGGACCATCAGCAGAAGTCCCAGAGCACCAGTTCAGCCATGCCTTTGCCCTGCACGGAGCTCAAAGCTGGAGTGTTGACTGTGTTTCCCTAGGACTGGGTGATAACCTGCCTGAGTACTGAAAAAAGCTGAGGTTTTCCTAGCACATGCATTAAAGGAGACCCCAAATTCCTTAAACAAGGTCCATCCCATTCATGGGACAGAAATGTGTAACAGGCAAAGTTGTGTACAATCAAAATGGACTTAAAAATAGCATCTTTACAAAATTATGGAATAGTTTTTAACAGTAAACAAGAAATAGAGGAGAACTTTTCAAATGAGTTCCGCTAAATTTTCAGCCCTTGCAACAGCTCAGTGAAACCTTGCCAGTGAGGCACTAACTGATAAATAGATTCTCTAGCATCAACTAAGGCACAATCTCACAGTGAAATTTTTGCAACTTCTGTTTTGTTTTGTGGATGCTCTGTTGTGTAGTCAGGAAGGAGTTCATATTTCATCCTTATTCCCATTGGGAACAGCTAACATCCTAGCTCTGTCCTACGCAGTTCCATATTTTCAAAACACTTCTAGCAATATGATAACTATGAAATTTCTATTTCTCTGAAATTTTTCAAGAGATCTAAAATGTCTTTGTGATATAGGCAGGCAGATAGAATGATGGTAAGAGTAAGGGACAGGTAAGTGCATGATGGTTACATTAGCCCTTATTCCTAGAAAACTAGATTTAACAATAAAAAGAAATTATGAAATAATAATATTTTGCAGAAGCTTTAAAGATTTAATGAAGAGCAGAATTTGTGAAAATGTAAATACTTAGTAACACCTAGAAGTTGTTCCTGAAAGAAACTTAGATTTTTAAAAATTTGAATAGAGTGCTATTTGAGAGCCTACTCCTACAATCCTGTATGAACAGACTGAACTTGCACCGGTACAATCATTACCTTTTATATGTTTGAATAAAGGTTTCTCTTGCAAACAAGCACATGGTGTTTCCTTAACAAAAGTAAACCTCCACACTCTGGAGGATTTGAGTGTTTATGTGTTTATATTCCACAAGACCATCACTCTCATGGATGCACCTTTACTTCAGCTTGTGGAAGATGTAACTTCTACACCTGTCTTATCAAGGGGATTGCAAAAAGCTGGTGATGTGCAGAGAAGGAAACCATAATTGCATCCAAAAAGTTGGAACCATAAAAATTACCTTCCTATGTTGCAATTAGTTTTCTATTTGAAACCAGAAAAAAAATAAATTACAGGCTTAAACATACACTCATTAGAGCTGTGCATGACAGTCAAAACCCTTTCCTAGTCTCATTAGAGTACAAGAGACTGTTGTGGCCAGATCTTTCAAAGCAAGGTTTTCAAATGCAAATTACCCAAGTCACTGAGAAACCTGATCCTCAGAAGCTCTAAACACCTCTCACTTGCATCAAAATATTGAAACTGCCAGATATTAACATTGTAAGGCTTTGCAGCATAGAATTTTCCATCAAATTTAAACAATTTCAGAGTCAGCATCAGTTGCACCACCATTACCACTCCTGTCATCAGTGCACAGCTAATCAAAGCTCTTACACAGGAGCAGATATAATATCCTTGTTTGAACATCTTCAGAAAAAGAAGGGAGAACAAAAGGACCAGCATCTTAGGAGAGATAACAGACTCTGCTAATGGCTGTATCCCCTTTGGTGTGTGCCAGATGGGCAGATGGGACACTGCCCCAGAATTCACGCGCACGCCTTCTAAGAGCCCATGTTTGCTTAAGTGTCAGAGTTCATCTGGCCTCACACGGGGTGCATGAGTGCCAGTTCAGGCTCCACAGGCTTGGACTATGATACTTTTCTAGAAAGAAACTGTAGTGTGACCCCTGGTTTTACAGACCCAGATGTAATTGTAGGAAGCAAAAAGGAATGTCTTCCTTACAGGCTACATTCTCACACACATCTCCAGCATAAACAAGCCATCTGAGGGCCATCATCTGCCCCTACAAGGAGATGCTTGCCCTGTGTGTTGAGACAAAGTCTAGAACTGCTTTGTGCATCTTATTAATCGAAGAATCTTACTCTAGCAAGGAATGTTCTGTGTTGACACAACTGGTTGTTATGATAGCTCTAGTTCCACATCCGTCCTTTACACAGGTGCAGATTTAGATGTAAGATAGCTGTGTGCAATTAGGCTCTCCATTGGCATGTTTTTGCATCATGTTGCGGTGGTTTCACTGTCCCCATCTTCCTTCTTTGAGTTTGAATCTGTCTTCTAATAAATACTGAATATTTACAATACCACTCAATTAAGCATGATTTATAAATTCTGTAGCCAGCTGAACATGGAGGTTACCACTGTTGTAAGTGACCCCCACGAGTTCAGTGCTACTATTCACTTTTTTGATTAATCCTGCCATGTGTACACATTTGCACTATCATGGCTTTAAATAGGATCTTTGTCACATGTTAAAGAGGGCAAACTTTTTCAGCCTCCATGCTTAGCTTGATCTTAAAAAGAATAGAGTGCTGTAAGGGAAAAATTTACTCAATTACCAGACATTCAAGACTTCCAGGACTGTTGCACACTGCTGAAGTGCCGAAGTGGATAAAGGGGTAAGTGTTGGTGTTTTTCCATTTCATTGTAAGCACAAACTCTTTCTGAAGGCATGTTGCAGTTGTTTATGCTCTGAAGAGAGCAATATTTTTAGCTTTTCCACTTACAGTACTGGGATGTATTGCAAACTTTTTGATTAAGCATCACAGGCTACAAGAAAAGCTTGGAGCTGTAATGCCTCTAGCACATTTTTAAGCAGTTACCATGCCAACCGTAAAAATTATGAGCAGAATGAATACAAGAAGTCTTTTCGAAAATAAAATAGTGCAAAGTTAATGCAGAGCCCAAAGTTTTGGAACGTGATATTATATTGTTGGAAGATTTATCATGATCCATATATAAACCTACTGGTTGTTTCAGGAGCTCATCAGCTGTCACTAACTTAGTCTGCAGACCTGTAGAGCTTTCATTCAAAGCATAAAGCATCTGTTTTAGCCTTTGCAGAGTTTGGAATTACTGCAGAACCATGAGCAAACTTTCAAGCAAAGAATCACTCCAAGCTTGAAAACTGTATGTTTAGACACATGTTAAATAGTGCATGGGAATCATGGGATTCCACTGAAATTCCCAGATAAGATCTCCATAATGCTGGATGAAGGTTAGTACGCACAGAGAGGAACAGATGCAAGCTGTAAGGTAAGGACAGGGGGAGATCACTCACCAGTTACCTTCAGGGGCAAAACAGACTCTACTTGGGAAAATTAGCTTAATTTATTGCCCATGAAATCAGAGCAGAATAACAAGAATCAAAACCAAACTTTAAAACACCTTCTCCCCACCCCTTCCTTCTCCATAGTTTCAGCTTTACTCCTGATCTTATTTCCCTCCTCCCCTCAAGAGGTACTGTGGGACAGGGTGAGTGTTGCAGTCAGTTCATCACACATTGTCTCTGCACTTCTTCCTTCTCTGGGAGAGGGAGTACTCCTCAAGCCCATCCCCTGCCCCAGTATGGAATCCTCCATGGGCTGCAGGTGGATCTCTGCTCCCCCATGTTCCTCCATGGGCTGCAGGTGGATCTCTGCTCCCCCATGTTCCTCTATGGGCTGCAGGTGGATCTCTGCTCCCCCATGTTCCTCCATGGGCTGCAGGTGGATCTCTGCTCCCCCATGGGCCTCCATGGGCTGCAGGTGGATCTCTGCTCCCCCGTGGGCCTCCATGGGCTGCAGGTGGATCTCTGCTCCCCCGTGGGCCTCCATGGGCTGCAGGTGGATCTCTGCTCCCTCACGGTCCTCCACGGGCTGCAGGGGCACAGCTGCCTCTCCATGGGCTGCACCAGGGGCTGCAGGGGAATCTCTGCTCCAGCACCTGGAGCACCTCCTGCCCTTCCCTCTGCACTGACTTTGGGGTCTGCAGGGTTGCTGCTTTCACATGTTCTCCATCCTCTCTCTCTCTGTGACTGATGCCAGGTTGGTTTTTCTCCCTTTTTCTACCCATGCTATGCCAGAGGTGCTGCCACCATCACCGATGAACTTGACCTTGGTCAGCAGTGGGTCTGTCCTGGAGCAATCTGGCATTGGCTCTATCAGACATGAAGGAAGCTTCTGGCAGCTTCTCAGAAGCCAGCCTGTAGCCTCACTGCTACAAAAACTTGTTACCCAAACCCAAAACATTGGGCTACCATATTTTCCAAGGGAATTGTTTCCAGAAATTCGGGATAGAAGGGTGAAAAAAAATCCTTCTCAAAGAATGTTTGCTAATGGCAGATCTGCAACTTCATTCCCCTGGAAAACAGTGTGTTTTGAATATCTAATTTGAAAAAAAGTAGGTATTTGTGGAAATCTCTGTAAAAGCACAGTCAGTTCCAAGTTCCTGTCATTTAGGAACACAAATGTATATCTATATATATATTATATAAAGAAGACATTTATATNGAAGACTGAAATAATTATTAATGTCAGGAAAAAATTCAGGTCCTAGCTCTTCCACATCCCTTGTTTGCAGCAAGGCATTGTTGACAGCTGAGAGAGAAAATCTCGGTGCATTTTGGCTGTGTTAGAGGTTCAGAGCAGTTGGGTGTGCACCCTTCTGGTCAGTGCAACCCACATACCTTCATCTGGAGACTAGAAATGAATTTGTCAAACAATTAAATATAATAGAATGCTAGTTCTTCTGGTGACACCAGAGATTGATCTAGGCAAAGAGGAGAGGAGCAGGAGAAATATATTTTGATAGTTTTCCCTGTTCCTTGCATTTCTATTTCAGGGTCAGTTTCACCTAAAGGTGACAGTTTTGTGTTTGTTAAGATCATTACTAAGGACTGATTGGAAAGGGACTATCAGGGAATGGGATGTGCCTTTGCCTTGGCGAACTGGACCCAACCCTCACGCTTGGGTTTGATATTCCTCTCACAAAGCCCTCTTACAAATGTACTTAAAAAGGAAAGATATAAAGTCTACAGTTCTTAAAAAGCTGTAAATTGAAAATTGATTTAAACTTACACATGTACTAATTTGCTTATATGTTCTCGGGCATTTCAGTCTGAGCCAAAGACAAAAGTGGAAATGCTGTACTTTCCATATATTTTCATAGTATGTTGTTCAAAAATCTGTTATATCCATGCTTTAATACCAATCTTTATGAAATCTCCAAAGGAGCTCCTGTAATAGATCTAGAAATCTTTGAATGTTGACTAAAGTTATTTTTGTAGATTGTTTTTTTTCTTCAACATCCTGTTCCAAAGATGTCATTTCCTAACAAATTTAAGGGATAACTGTTCCCTGCAATGGTAGGAAACAAGAACTTCAGGTATTCTACTGTGTTTATTTCAAAACAAGGGCTTCAGCTCCTATTAAGCAGAAAGGCACCTTTGATGTTACTTTATCTTTGGAGTTTTGATATGGGATATTTGATTTTGGATACTGGTCAATGAGATTACTTAGGATTCCTTCTATGTGATCAATTCCAGGCCACTGGCAAGGTCTGGCCTTGGGTGGGCAGTTTTGGAGTAAATTTACATAGTTGGTAAATATGTAAAGTGGCAGAAAATCCAGCTGCCTTTCTTTATTCATAGGTTGAGGTGGAACTGGAGGAAGAGGAGGCAGTGGTGGTAAGTGAAGGACACTGAATTTTGCAATAGGTTTAGGAAGACAGCCAACATAAAGAGGAAAAAATGTGAGCAGCAGCCAACACACAGGCTACTTTACTCAACTTAGATGAATGTTGATCTGTGTCTTGCACCAGGTCATGTAAAGCAAGAACAAGGATGACATTTCCAGCTATTCCCTAGTGTAAAATAATTGTGGTTTAACAATCCACACAACATATGTGACAATAATTAATTAACAGTTAGCCCTTTGTAGCGCCCACAACTCAATTCTTCTAAGCGTGGGCTTGGTGCCCTCTGTGCATTCATTTACCAAAGCCTCTGCACTTGAAATTCAAAATAATCAGTTTACCCTTCGATAAGTTAATCCTCCTGCTTCCTTCCACCTCCTCTCTCCCAGACCCCACAAAGCCTCAGAAATTTGGGTTATGGAAAATTGCCAAATTGAACCCATTTAGGCCTCAATTACCAAAGTCATTGTATCCTAGGATTATCCTGGAGTATGAGCTGCTCCCTCTTGTCACACCACATTGCACCTACTGTGAGTCTGTGGCTCCATTGGTCTAAGCTAAATTTTACTTGCTGACATAGCCCAGTAGAAATGAGAGGAGATTCTGGCCCCAGTTTTAAATATTTGAACAGGGTAAAAGCCAAGAAGGGTTGGAAATTATTTAGCCTGCTATTAGGAGATATAATTAGACATACTTGGGTATAATTAGACTTGGATTAAATAAGGGGGAAAAAAAGCAGCATGCGAAAACAGTCTTGCTAACAGTAAAATCCCTTATACATGGGAATAGGGTGAAAATGTGTGAAAACCACAGTGGAAATGAAGTAGGTGACAGCATAGTTCTTTTATCTCTGGTATTATAGAGGGTCAGTTTATACCCTTTGTTTGCTGAGCCAGGAAGAAAGAGTGACATTGGTAAACCACAAGCAGAGGCCATAGTTTGTGCTCAGGGATGCCTCCATACCTGAGGTACTCCCATCTGGCCAGGGGCTGTTGAACGGGATGTGTCATCTCTCTCCAGACCCGTGTGGGTTTCCTTGTGTAAGGCACAGTGTTATATTAGGTGAGATCTACAATGAGCCTTTTTTACTCCTTCAGCAAAGGTGAGGTTGTTTCTCAGAAGGCTCCGTTAGGAGAATGGCATAGGAAAGAATGATGCTGCTGCATCAAGCAATGACCCAGAGGAGAAAATCCTGAGACTCTTATGGGGATATGCTGAGAATTAAGACTTTTTAGCTCCACACAGCAAGCCATTCACAACTTAAGCCACAATTTTGGAGTTCTAGTAACTGAGGTTTACAAAGGTCCACCGCAGATATTTCCTCAGAAGGTTAGCAAAAATAAAAACAAAACTGCATAAAGAGGATTACTAAGGTGGAAAAATCAAGCGCACAAAATTTAGTGAATTCAAGTAACTTAAATTCAACTGTGTGCGATCCTAATTCTATCCTTTTGTGTGTTTTGATACAGTCTTTAATTGCATAATCACACACTATTTGGTGAATAATTCCAGACCCAGGGCTGATTTGGGATTGTGTGAAGTAAATAAGGCATGAGACCACACACAGTGAATGAAGTGGATAAAAAGGAATATTGAACAGCTGCCTTGTTTACTGAATACCACCCACTAAATGAGGCAGTGATTCTGCAGAATTAAAAAAAAAAAAAATTGTACATGATCAATGTAATTAAATACTCAATCATAATGCTTAAGAACAAGGAAGAGCGGAGAGGCTGTATGGGCAAATCAAGCCCCCTTCCCTAAATCTGCCATTTAGTCAAACCACACTTGTTTTACTATTTTTTGCAGGTGCCAAGAATGCCTGTTCTCACTCTCTCCTCCCAGTGACCACAGAACACTTCTGAATCAGTTAAACTAAATCCAACCTACCCTCATTATGAAAGCTGGAATTTCTTTCTCAGCCTGTTTTCACTTTTCTAGTGTTACAGCAAGGGTGAAGTTCCATGACTTCATGACTAAGGCTATGTGTATGCCACATACAGAACAAAGTGCATTTGATCTGACATTCAGATAGTGAATGTCACTCAGCACAAGTAGATTTTCTATTAGAATGTCGGCATATCGCTGACTGTCAAACCTTTTTTTTTTTTCTATCTTCTAAAATAACATAAATCTTAGGATGCATCATCTCCACAGATATTATGATTTATCACTCAAACATATCATAGGAAAGTTTCACAATTCCATGGGGACAGGGATGTTTAGGGCGGATCTGGAAAAGTTAGCAAACTTCCTACCAAACGTGTGGGTTTTCTGAAAGCCTTCCACTTCAAAAGCACAGAAATATAAACACACAAAAAAATCACTCCTGAATAATCAAAATATTTTGAATCTACATGCTTATAATTTTCAAAATCTTTACCCAGGCCTGATGACTTTTTAAAAAATAAAGAACAAATCCTAGAACAGAGCTTCCAGCATTAAGATTAATACATATCTTTTCCTAGATTCAAAAACGACTGCAGAATTCTCTCTATAAAAGATATGCAAGAAAGTATAACCCAGTGTTGGAAGCGGGGGCCAGGAAGCCAGCTAGGTGTTCCTGTTTGTGCCAGGCTTCTTTTCTGGCAACCTGTGGAAATCATATCATCTGGTTTTTGCATAACATCCTCCCTTTTAACACAGAACCAATGTACTTCATAACGTTTATAATGCATTTTGAACTCTAATGAAAGTCATTACAAAATTGCAAAGTATTCTTAAAACTTGTCCAGAGCTGAAAACCCATCCATGTTGCCTGGTATTTTCTTCAGATTTCACTGGGACTGAAGAAACCATTGATCCTGATTTCCTAAAATATTTGGCTCTTCAAGGTGTAGAAGTGAAACTTTTAATCACTTGTCATTTTAAGAACTTGCAACATAAATAAATTTACACATCTAATTTAGGGACAAATACTGAGTATTTTTCTTGACCTGTTGTGCAGCACCTTTATAGATCAATGTATTACCCTGTTTAAGAATACATTGTACATTGAGGTACTTTGCTTCTCAGAAGTTTCTACCCTCCACTTCAGAGATTCATATCACTTCTAGGATGTGAAGAAAATCTCTGGGTACCTCTTGCCTTCCTCACAGAGGTGTTGTAAGACTTAATGTGGTATTCTTTGAGCTGCTTGGATGAAAGATGTTCAGTGAAGATATTTTTATGTCTCATTAAGCATGAAAAGAAGGATAAAGTGAAACTAGGAAACAAAGAAAAGAGAAGAAAATGTCACTCTAAAGAGTATATGAGTCAGTAGTGTCAGTCAGGCCAGTTTGTCGGGTAACTGAGAGCCTCTTCATGTTCTAGAACTTTGCTGCGAGGAGGTGCTTAAACAGACCCTGTACCTATCATAAGAATACACATGGTGCTTGAAATCCCATCTTTGCTCAGTACCCTCACATACAATACATCTTTGAACTGTTGCTGAATGGATAATCTATATTTCATAATTCACACTGTCAGTATTTCCTTTGCATAATTATAACAGCAGGAAATATATAAGGCCTTTGTGGAACTTGAAAACTCTATTGCCTTGGGCCATATTTAATGTGTAATAAATTATTCAGCAACAAAGCACTCTTCATTCTATTTACAGTAAGTTAGAGCTAAGTGTGTGAGGTATACATAACTAACATGAAACAGAATTCACTATCGCTGCCAAGGCTGAAGTTTTTTCTGAAGCCATTAGTCTCATATTCAATGAGCCAAATCCCCATCAGGTGAAAACTGACATAACCTCATTGAATTTACCTTGGGAGTGTGAAGGGTGACCTCTCTGATCTCCATCTGAGAATCAGAAAGGCCAAAGGATAGGTGGTGTGGAATCTCTCATTTAAGTGGATTATAGGATATTCCTTGTGTTTACTTTTTTTCATATACATATACAGCTCTCGAATGGCAGTCTGTCAACAACATTGTTGGAAAGATAATACTAGTTTCTCTGACTGGATCCACCAGTCTATTTTAGCATATGCCTCAGCTCTGTTTATGGATAATAACCAGAACAGGTGATGCACCATGTCCAGCCTTTGCTCTTGTTAAAAAGATTTTTTATGTTCCATGGAACTTTTTTATCAAGATCGACATTTTAGAGACCCATTTGATCCACAAAGGTCTTCACATGCTCAGACTGGGCCTGAAACAACATATACATACATATATAATACCTTTCTACTAATGAACAGGCCATCCACCAGCTACCTTAATGTTGCTCCAGATACAGCTAGCAAGGTATGTGTGCTACAAAACAGTGATGTAACAGGCGAAAATTTGCTTTATTGAGTTCAATGTAAAATTACAGAAGTCAGAATTAGATTTGGGTATATCAGCAATTTTAAGAAGGTCAAAGTTTTTGTGACAGATCAAAGAGAAAAAAAGACATCTATTTTTTTTTGTCTTAAATATACCAAATATTTGTTAATTGCTTTGTTCCCTGAGTCTCATAAAAGAAGAAAATAAAAGTCTTCCTGGTATATGTTTCTAGATTCACAGTTTCCCTCAATTCTCTGCTGACACCCAGCACTGTTCCTGTATCTGCAGTCTTTGAATTTCTGCAGTAACAAAAGCTGACTATTTTACCTCTGACTGGTACAAGGAGTAGGGTAAAACCTTCTTAGCAGCACTCACATTTCCTTTACAGTTTCAGCATATTATTGTACCTGACTGTCTTCATTACTGGGCATGGGAAATACTCAGCCTTGCCAGAACTCCTGCAGGCGTTCCACCCAAATCCTCGTGCTTTATGAGGCAATTTGATGTCCCTGATCATTAAAAAGATGAGTTATAAGCAAAACTATTGGCTTGTGGAAAGGAAAAGAGGCAAGTTTTTTGTGTGAAATGGTCAATTCCTAGATGTTTCAGTGGACCATGAGTAACTTGATTTTTGCCAGATCCTGAATAAGAAGAGGTGGAAGTCATCTTAGGAGAGAAAAAACAATCTTTTCATGTTCAGTGGAGTCAGCCTTTCTGTGTGCATGGTCAATAGCCTGGGCTCCTTAAAAGATGGAAGCAGCCTGGGTTGTAATCCTTGCTCAAAGAACAATTTCATATTTTTGTAATAAGAACTAAGTTCATGTCTTCACACTAGAAAGTAACTTTTCTCAATTGTCTTTAATGGATCCAGGCCCAGGGGAGTACCAAACTGACGAGGAGAGAGGTATCACTCTGCACCCACACCATGGCATTCTACAGGTGGGTGCTGAGTGTTCTTCTCTAGTAAGCAAAGGTGTGGATTTCAGCTCCTTCTTTAAGCCAAGGAACTCTGCTTGTTTAGTTGAAGAATAAGTTACCAAGGAAAAATGAAGTCTCTGTCTCTGGCAGAAGCAAAGAGCAATCCCTTGGGAGACAGAAAGGGGTTTGTTTAGGTCATATATCACTGTAGGCTGAGTCCTGAGCATACAACATGTTGAGTTGCTTAGCACTTGGAGAAAGGGATGTGGCTGAGCATGGAGAGAAAAAGAACTGACCACAGCTAAATTTATCACTGGCTCATACCTCAGCGAGTATGGTCTTGGGTTTTCCGCTGAAGCCAAACTTCTGGATCTTTCTCTCTGATGCACCCTAAAACACCTTTCCGTGAGCCCTTTCTTTCAGACCTTATGTGGCATGAGAGGCAAGTTTTAGGCCAAATTTACTCCTTAAAACTTAACTTGAAAAATTCCAAATTAAACATTTTGTTTTCCATGGAATTCTGATGGCATATAACTCGACTGTCAGCAGAAAGGATCCATTCAGTGCACACTCATCTTTGATTCTGTAGCTTAAATTCTTGCAAGACTTTTATTACTAAAGAAGGATTTGCTAGTGTAATATGTGTAGGAGCAGATCCACTAAAATAATAACAATAATAAGCATGCATTTTGCTTTTATTTGGTCTTACAAACATGTATAAGTTTCATGGAGTCAGCTCAGCAAGTTTTAAATGTACTTATGTAAAGAAAAGTGTCTGTCTACCAAGTTCATGGTGGAAAATGAGAATCCTTTGCAGCTGTTGCTCTGTTATTTACAATACAACTTTGGATCAAAAGATGGGTTTTAAAGAATTCCTAATGCTTTATTCTGCTGCCAAATATGTTCAGCTTTTAACAATGTTGAAACAGGCATTTCTACAGTGGCAGTTCCTCTAGGGTGATAAATCCCAGTTTATGTTTCACAGACGGAAGGTTTCCATGATCATTCTGCCTGTGTTCATAAGCCAGGATTCAAAAAAATCACACAAAAACAAGGACTAAAGTCATATATGTCATATGTTGTATTTGCCCTGATTCTCTTCTACTCTCTCTAATTAAAGAATGGGCATTCTTTCATTAAATATCTTCTATTAAACATTTCATGTTCATTACTAAATGCTCCTTTCAACTCACAGGCTTGGCATCAATGATAGCTGTAGCCAGTGATTATGATCCATGTTTCTTGTGATTTTTTGCATACTGAATCCTTTCTTGCACTTCTAAATTGCTCAGAGTTTGTTTCTGTCTGACTTTGACAGTGCTTTGCAAGAAGTTCATGTGCTGGACAGTGTGATTGGTAAGCTGAGATTTTGTATGCAGCTCTCTGAGCTGTTAAAGTGCCACTTTCTAGTTCAAATAGAAACACATCAAAGCGCTGTGTGTACTATTGTTTTTCTTCTCTACAGCTAATCCCTGTGTCTCAGTGGTGCCTTTCTATTACACTGATTACAAAACACAGTTTTAAGTCAAACAAGATTAAAAAACATAGCACTGTGACTCCCAACCTAATTCCTGACAAATCTGTGATGCACCAGATGCTCCTTCCCTCGGGATGAAATGATACATGGCTCTCTTTGGTTTATCACTGCACAGACATGTTTACTCCACCCAACTTGCTCACATGGGGTAGAAGAAAAGGCTGTTGAGGGTGGTGTACTTTCAAACACCTTCGGGAATGAAAACAGGAGCAGTCAGATTTCTTACTTCTTCACCTTTTGGTGCCCTTGTTCACATCTATTTTATTTCAGTAGTTTGGAGGAAGGAAGGAAGTGGGTATGTTGAGGTTTTAGCTGTTAAATTGTTGGAGCTAATGCTCATTCCCCGAGCTAGTCAGGAGAGCCTTCCTTGCACATAAAAGAAGGACAAGAGCTGTCAAATATCATGATCTAAAAATACAATGAAAACTTCAGCTTTTGTGCTGTGAACTTCTTAAAGAAGCCAGGAAGAAAGCAAGTATAATTTCAAAATAAAAGTAAAATCCTTTCCAAGCCATTTTTTCAACTCCAATTGCAGGAAATTATAATTATTTATAGACTTCATTCAATTAAAGTCTGTGAAGTCCCTTAATCTTTGGTAAGCTAAAGAAGATCAGGAGTGCCAAGGTGGTTTCTTTTCCACATAAACAGCTCCTGAAGGGACAGGGATTGGCAGGGACACCATGTGGCATTCTGCAACTCATGGTCTCGCTAATATTTCAGGAAATGTGATACATGCGAGTTACAGGCCTGGTCCTGCACCTATCAATGTTAGCAGCAGCATTACTAATGATTTCATTAGGAGCAGGACCAAGCCTGCTCTCGGCATTAGACATTCTCAGTGCTTTAAAAGTGTGCAGAGAAGATTGAGACTCAAGAGGCAGCTCTGCGTCAACAGGATGAGTGATCCCATTTGGGTGTCTGTCCCTGTCTGTGCAGGGGGTTGTCATTTGCCTCTCTGTGGGCACAGGGACCCAGACAGACCCACTGCATACAAGCAGTGATTTGCCCTTTCTACCTGCAGCCACCTCTGCTCACACCCCAGGGCTGGCTGAGGATGGTGTTGGTGCTGCAGCTCCATGGGACATTACCAGTGACTGATAAAAGAATAAACCCCCACTGTAAGTATGGCACGAGGCTGTTTGCCTGACCTTCCAGGGTGATCTTTAATACTTATTGTTGACTATAAACTAAGTAGGCATCAGGTACCTGGCAGAGGATTGTTCACCTAATCTACCTGTTACAGCTCCACAGCCTGGGGCTCTTTCAATAAAAGCCTGAGCCTGAACATCACTAAGTGGAGTCATCATACAAACAAGCTCCCTTACACCCCTCATCAGTTAGGAACAAAATAAGCTGCAGCAAAACTTTCTTCTGTGCAAGCTCCTCTACAACCTCAGGCTTCATTCAGTCAACACTGATCATAGAAAAAATATTTAAGAATGGGAATAATATTTTTAAGTCTTTAAGCTCCATCATGATTTCATCAGTAAAATAATCTTTATCACTAAGTATTAAAAAAAAAAAAAAGGAGAAGAGTCTTGTTAGCTGTTGTTGAAACCTAAGTGCTATCAATGCCTGTTCAAAACTAGTTAAAATGCAGTATTGAATTCTCTCCTCCTTGGGTAACTCTTCACCCTTTTCCTTTTTTGACTATATATGGTTATCCTACATGTTTTAAGTTACAGCTAAAAGAATCCCTTTGTTTAAAAGGGATGTTTATTTTATACTCATGAGGTAAAAAAATCACTAAAATTATATACTTTTCTTTGTGCTGATTGCTATTTTTGGATTTAATTTCAGGTCCAAATCTCAATCTAGCAACTGTGTCCTAGGTCTTTTCTGAAAAGTGGTTGAAAATTCAAGATCCCCTGAATCAGCAGCAGTAAAAGGGTACTTCAGATAATTTAGCCAACACAATTGCTTCAGCAAAGGTCATGAAAAGTGTGCCTCTGGATCATTAGATTGAGCCAAAACCTAAATGTATTCATCTGTACAAATACTAGTGGAAAAAAAAAATCCTCTTCATACAGTAATGACTAAACAGCAACTGGATCATTTGGAATCATCAAAATAAAAGCAAGGGAGCTAAAAAAATTACTTAAGCTCAGTAGAAAGAAAAGTTAGAATTTAATATGAATTTAATATGAATTGGTGATGTGTTTCACAGAATAATATGGTGACAGCGAGCTAGGAAGGGAGAGAAACTTAAAGAAAGAAGCGCTTTTACATTGCTGTTCTGTATTCTTGGTACATCCTTTCTTAACATAAGTGTTAACACTAAATAGAATGCAACATGGTGCCAAATGCTTCAGAGTTGATGTGGACTGTGAGTAGGCTCTGTATGTAAATGTATCATTGCAAGGATATGTGAGAACAAACCGCTCCGCCTACAGAGAGAGGTGTAAATAGATGCATATACTCCACACAGGACCTGATGATAGCATGATTTCCATCTATAATCATTAAATGTTCTCAGCCCTGATTTCAAATGGACTTGTCCATACTTTCTGAATTTTCGGTAAAGATATTGAAAGCCTGTACAGACTGCCTGAGACAATTTTGCAAAATGTGAATATAACACTTTAAATCTTCCTTGTATGAAATGTTCGGGGGAGTACAGCACAGAGTTCGAATAAACCTTCAGAGTCACTGATGACACATAATGGTAGGAAGGGATGGATTGCACTATAGGTTAAACAAGTGTATTTCAGTTGGAAAAAACCCAGCAATTAGAAAACACTTTCCTTCACATTATTGAAAATGTGTGTCTGCCTGCCTTTTAATTACAGTGTGTGAGACACTCTGCTGAATCACCCAACTTGGTATGTTCTAGAGAGCTTATTGTCATCATCTCCCTCCATGGACTCCATCTCTCTCCTGATAAGGGAGAACAAAAACAAGAGCTATGATCTGAGGCTGACTCATTAAAAATTTCACAGAGAGACAATGCATTATAGATTTTCAAATCATTAGCCTAAGCAAATATTAGGTTGCACACCAAAACAAATAACAAACTAGACCTATCATCAGATGATTGGTCTCAGCTTTAAGTCAAGCCCTTGGAAATCATACTCAATCAAAACTCTGTCCCCTTTGTGGAAAAACCATTATTCTGCACCATCATGTAAGAGGTTAAAGCAGGATTTCATTTGCTAGGAGTTTGTCCTTAATACATGCAAAATTGAGTGGATTTGGAATGTGACCTTCTGTGAACAAAGTCACAGGAAAACTCTTCAGTTCATGAAAGATAGAAAGTGTGATGTTAAACTAGATTAACAGCATTGATTTGGAGACCATAATGTGACTGTGTTGTATCTGTGCTGCAAGATGAATAGTACTTTATGTGTGGAAAAGTGGTTCTGGTATTTTCACTTTAAAAAGTAAGTGAGTAGCAATGATGGTGTTTGAATTCTGTCTGTTCAAGAACTGCTTTCTGTCTGTCTTTGAATTCTCATCTCCCTATGCTCAGGTTTGCTCATGGCCATCTCTAAAATTTCAATGGCAAATGAATAAATTGTACTAATCTCCTCTAATCTGCTTCATTTCTTTATGACGAAAAACTTTGAAACACATAGACAAATTCCAGTGCACACTAAGAAGACTGAAAGACACGTGCCAAAATTAAAGAGAGCTGAGACAAAATTTGCAGATTACTAGAAGTGAATAGCATAAGTAGCAACATGTCATTTAAACAATGGGTACCTCCTTTTCATGAGTCAATGTATGTTTTCATCTGCAAAAATGCAAGTGATATGGGATTGATTCTTTTAAAAAACTGGAAATTACCCATACTCTGATACTTTTCCTTTTGTGTCAAGATTCTAAGATGCATACAGAGCATTCTGATTTGCAAATTTTTGAAATTGTGTCATTTGCCTAGAGTATTTGAGAGTTTCTTGCTCTCCTTGTGATCTTCTTGGCAGTTTTCATTGTTATACTTTAAAACTATACAGTTGAAATTTTATTTTTTTTTTTAAATCTTTTTTGTACTTGAACATCCTGGGCCATTCATGGTGGAAATGGTATCTACAATGTATAGAAGGTGAATACTTGTACTACCTTGCTACTATGACTTTAGTTTGGAAGTGATCCAGTACTTAATTCAAGTACATTTTTGAGGGCTGAAAGAACATGATTGTACCTGTTGACTCCACTGAATTTCCTAGCAACCATTGTTCCTTGTTTTTCCCCTTGTATTTTTTTACATACCATGTTTCCCCAGCTTCCCGTAAATTGAAAAACTTTCCTTTCTTGGGAGCTAATGACATCTAAAGCATTAAATCTGAGTGGTGGCACAGACACCAGTCTTCTAGCTTGTATCGATGAGATGCAGGTAACAGAACAGTTACACATAGGCTGTGGGGAGGAACTAGTCAGATACAAAGCACATTAGTTAGTTATGTTGCCCCTTCACACACTATAATCCTGATTTTGATGTTATGTTATACTGACCTTTAATTTTACTGACTAAAGAGAACAATTACGTAACGGAGATCAGCTAAACTAAACAGAGCTGAAATGTGAAGACATGGAATCCAGACCTAGAAAAGTGCTAGTAGAGAAATATAAATGGCTACTCAAAAATTTTGCTGAAGGACCAGTTTATTACAGTGTTAAAATGCTTTCCATTAAAAGAGATCCTCTAAATATGATATAGTTCCTTTTAGTCTTCTGTGTTAACAAGATAACTTCTTACTAGTTTCGTTAGAAAGAGAAACTAAATGGTCCATGAGTCCATGTGGATGTGAGAACAGATGGGCAGAGGCATGTATTAGTGCTTTGTTTCCTTTTTTAAATTTACTTTAAATACCAGCAGGTGTAATATGCTTTTAAGTGGAGCAGGCCCTGATTAGCTGAAAATAGATAATGCTATTTAAAAACGTGGCCCTTCAAAGAGCAGGTAGTTCTGGAAGGGCTCCCAGGGTAGAGTGGAAAGGAGGTCTAGGTACAGCTGAATAGCTGTCTCTGAAACCAGATTAGTCTGGGTTGGGTCTGGGATTTCCTAGTGGTTGAGTATGTTCCTAAAAAGTTCTTTATGCAATGAGGGCAAGAGGAAGAGGACTGAGGACAGGAAAGAGGTACGGAGGTGGTTGCAAGATCTAGCTGAACACAGAAGAGTTCTTCTTTTAACAGGAGAAGTTGAGAAACAGAAGAGTGTGGGACCACAGCAAAAGTATCCCATGTCACCTTAGAGCAGTCACGGGGAAGCTGCATGGTCCTTCTCTCCTGATCAAGCTTGTTTTCATCTTCCAAAGACTCATTATGTCCAATACCCTGAACGCCCCATACTGTACATTTTCTTCCTTTTCCTTAAATTCTATTTTCAACTACCAGCTACTTGCTATTTTTTTTTCTTCTGCCGTTCAGTGTTTTTAGGATGAAATGTTTAAGGTAAGAGAGATTTGAGCCTTTGTGGGCTGAAAGACCCCTATCAGTGAGGATATGGTGGGAGAGCAAGTGCTGCTGAGGGAACACAAGCCTCTCTCCTGGAACTAGCTGTACACATGCTGCACACTCTGCTTCAGGACATCACCCTGGAAAGCTGCCACCCAGCTACCTACAGAGCTTCCCTAACTTAGCCTTGCTAGGAATCACCCTTTTGGTTCCCACTTTATTTGCTTTTATTCCAGCTGGGACAATTCTCTACTACAGCTTGAGCTCAGAGCAGAGGCTGCCCACTGAGGAAAAAGAAGGTCAGAGGTCTGATTCCAGGGAGTCCAGATTTTCACCTTTTTACTACTGTATGCAATTAAGTGGAATTTATTTTTACTGTAGAAGAAAGTAAAGGGGTTTGAAGTGTCCTTTCTGCAAGAGAGCATTAGGCTCTGACAGACAAGCTGCTCTGGGAAGCTCCATGAGCACTTGAGACTATGAAGAACTCCCAGGCTTCTGTTTTGTCATTTGAGTTATAAAGGTCAGGCCACGGGAAAGAGGAATGAATGAACATGCAGTGCATGTTCTACCAGAGACAAGTGGGAATGCACTTCTTTACGTCTTCTCTCCCCAGCTTCTTTTTGAATAGCTAGCAGTGTGCCTCAGAGACCATCTCTTGGACGTCATTAGGGATTTTGCTCTCTGGCAAGAGGGCAGTGATTTAAAAGCCATTTATTTGTTTTGGGTTTTTTTATTTAGAGAATTCAAATCTAACACTGGACTAAGTGGGAAAGGAAGAAGCATTGAATTAGTCTTGCACACCAGACAGAAATGTTATCAAATATAATAGTTTTGTGTTGTATTAGAGAAGCCAGTTGTTGCCATCCAGCAGCAACACAAGTAGTGTGTGTTGCAGATATCCTTGCACCCTCTACTCCAAAGTCTTTCCCAGCCCCAGCAATGCCCTACTCCATAAGTCGTCATTTCTAGTGCAGTTTGTGTAATTTAAATATGCTAGCATTTTTAGAACAGACTGAAAAAAATCCAGTATAATGGTGTACCTACACGATTTTAGCTACATATCACTTCTGCATGTTATTTTGGGCCATTTTCATTGTTCTGTATTTGCTGTTCTATCGACTGCCTTGACTTGCAGATACATTTCACTACCCATTGATTGTATTTAATGTTTTCCCTCTTCTTTTCCAAAGTTTCTGTTTTTCCACTTCATACTCCTTTCCTCCATTTACTTGATTCTTGTCTTCAGACCTTACGTCTTTCCTGATATCATCAGCTTGCTTTTCTACTGAAGGATAGGAACTGTCAGGGCCTTAGAGATTATCTCACTACTTTCAAAAAAAAACAAAAGTTGGATTTGCCTGTAGTTCTCTCTCAGTTCTTTTGTCTACACATCAGTCACGGATCAAAGTCAACATGATGAGCTAGTAATGTTAATTTGTTTTTACTTTAAAATCAAACCTTCTTGTCTACTTCCTTCAGAGTTTCCATCTTGAACAATGTCTCTTGAACAGTTGCTTGTTATGACTCCTCTGTAGACATTCATAAGAGTTAAAACACTAGATATTTTTCCTGAAACAAAAACTTGCTTACACGCCAAGGAAAATAACCATTAAGACTACGTGTAACAATGCCATCTGGTGACTCCTGCCATAACAAGCTTCCTCCTCTGTCTCCCACTGCTTCCCCCCTCCCTTCATCATTCATGTCATCACTCATTCCCTAACTCTTGTTTTCCTTGTCTTTCCTCTTCCTCCTCCTTCTCCTTCTCAATCACAGTATTTTTGAGAGCTGTAATCACCTTTTACTATAATAATAGGATCATATAATCACAGAATGGAGTGGAAGACCTTAAGGATCATGCAGTTTCAATCCTCCTGCCATAATGTCTCTTTTTTTACTCATGGTATCTACCCATGGTTATGCATTTCCACCACCACTACCACAATATAGGCTCAATGCTCGATCCTCTCTCTTTTCAGTCTGGATTTGCTCTCCCAATTTGAAACTTTCTCAAGCTTTTGTACTCAGTGTTCATCTCTAATGTGGCTGTGCTGTGTATCACCTTGTAGCCCTGTCTCCTGAAAGGACAAATCTTTATATTGAGTTATATTTCTGTTTATAACAGCAACTACTTTCTACTGCTTCTCCTTTCCCATTACTCATGTCCTCTGGAGTCCAATGCAGAAGATACCCTATTACCAGGAAATAAAAATAGGAAGGAAATTGTATTGGTACAATACTGGAGCCAGGGAGTCATCAATTTCTCAAAACTTATGCTTAACTAGAAAGAATCAAAAAGAGCTATATTTTTTTTATATGAAAGACGTAAATGTAAAACTCTTCTACAATGAAAGAGTTAAATCTCTTGCCTCCCTTATTTTAAAATATACATTTAAAAAGGTTGCCTCATTGTGTCTCATAAAGACCTAATTGGAAGAGTTTTCTGACTATAGATGACTGAGAATAAACTGGCAGGTTCAGACAATAAAAATATAGCATAATTTTATTCATGAAGAAAAGTAACCAATGGAATAGCTGAAGCTAGGGAGTTGAAGGCCTTTATTATCACTTCTGAAAAAATATGATACAGTTAAAAATTCAGGCCTGAAGTGCTGAAGATGTATTCCTGACAGAAGCCATGGACTATGCAATGTTAAGGACGGGAAAGTGGTTTTCATTTTTTTGGCAGATCCCAAATCAACAATCTCGGGCACACAATGTGATTCTTGGGGCCATCCTGTGCAAGGCCAGGAGCTGCACTCCAATGATCCTTGAGGGTCCCTTCCAGCTCAGGATGTGGAGTCTGTGATTCTGTGAAATAGAGCTCCCTGTGAAGGATGACCAACCACCCACTTTGCAAATTGATAACAATTTGCTGTGCTTGGCTTTGTTTTGCAATTTAACTTAACTGCTATGCACCGTAAGTGCTTAAAAAGCATAAAAGACAAGAGGATATTACAAGTATCCAATGCTATATATTACATTTGCATGCATACCAGGGTATAAATATGCAGGGCATGTGCCTGGACTATTAATCAAATTCTTTATTAAGCTCTTAAAACAGTATGCATCTATGAATAATGCATTATCTAATAGCATATTGTTCACCTTATTTAAAAACATGGAGCTATCCTGCATATGTAGAATTTTATCCCTTGCATGTAGAATTTTGGGGATGGTTTTCACAGGAGATTTATTAGAGTGTCTGAAACAATTCTAATAAGCAGTGAGCCATTGAATCTGCCACTTCATGAATAGAACTGGTAGTAAAGCACCCACACAGCTGCAGGATCTATCTACAGCAATAATTTTAGATCAAGTGTTTTGTATTTGCTTACAAAGCACCCTCTGCTGTTTGAGCTGCTACATGCTTTGTAGATGAAGCTGCATTTTGGAAAGATCAAAAACCTTTTTTGTGGGGCTCTATAAGAGTCACAAAAATATCCAGAGAGAACCTTATCAATCTTGCACCTAAAATACACACTGTTTGACTTGCATTTAGAAGTGTCACGGGGCTAGGAAACATTGTCATATCAGTCGCTTGTTTTCTCATCCAAGTAAGAACAAAGTTGAAACCCACTTAACAGTAAGGTTAACAAATTCATTAGATGGGACAAAACCTTCCATATTTGATTGCAAGTTCGGCAGAAGGACAATGGAATCTCCCCCACTGCAAATGCAATTCCTCATTTGACATTTTTATCTCACATGAGAGGACAATGTAGAGTGGACATTCACTGTTTAACATAATCATTATTTCATGGTTGTGGCATGAGTGTTTAAGTTTTGCATGGATCTTTCCTTGGGAACTGGAGTCTGGAGATGGACTAAAGTAGAGGTTTTTCTGTACCTTCTCAAGGGATGTAAGTGCTGGTGTATACAGCTTTTTTCAAAGCCTCCCTGAAGCATTGTGCTGTGCACCTTGCTTCATTTGTGTATCTATTTCTGTGACTAGCAGGAGAATCAGTGGGACACTGTGCTAGAGAACAGGTTCCAAATGAGAACAAAACCCAAGATATTTTACACATAATAAGAGGCCAAGGTTGGATTAGCCCTGAAAATGAAGTGCAAAGTCTAGCTGAAAACTGAAAGAGTAAATCTGAAAAAACTAGGTAGAGGAGATCTGCTATGACTGGATAATATGCAGAGAAGGAATCTTATTGAAGTTGGTAACTAACTGGTATATGTTGAATGTCACTGCAATGAAAGGAGCAAAGCAGTTACTTGCTTTAAAAATAACTTACTCTCCATGTGGACTTCAAGGGCACTTGCAATACATGTTGATATTCCTTGGTGTGATTGAGCATGTCTAATTAACATAGTTGCTTGGGAGTTTTTCTAAGAAAAATCACTTCAAAAGAAAAAGCAATTTCTGCAGAAATTGTAATATTCAGTGAAAGAAACAAAAGAATTGAAACAAAATACGTTGTTGAAGGCTATTAAAAATCAAAGCACTTCAGTTCCTTGAACTGAACACAAATGTAACTTCAGTTCATCTCAGATGCTGGGCAATACCATAGCAAATAGTTTGGTAAGGTTTAACTGTTCAAATTTGATTTGTGACTTTTGGCTATGAGACTTATACTGAACCTGGTAATCTCCAGGTTGAACACCTGTCCCAGAAGATGGTCCTTAATATGGAGCCTTATGCTGGACACCTGTAACCACAAATGATTCCTGACAATTTGGGTCAGCACATATTAAAGACTGGGTTGTCAGAAATACTCAGTACCGATCTAACTCTGTTCCCATTGACGTCACTGGGAGTAAGTCAATTTGACTTCAATTGGAACAAAGTCAGGGTGATGCTGAGTTGTTTTGAGATCTCCACCCTGTATCTTCCTCATTGCATTAATTAATTATTGCTCAAGTTGCAGCTTAATTTAATAATGTCTCCCAAAACATGATGAGCTTTGCTATATTTCCTTCTTTACCATCTCTCTGTCAGTTTACCAGCAGTGTGAAAACATAATGTTGTCAGTGTAACAATTTTCCATATTTTTCCCCCTAGAATTCACTTTTGTGCGATGCAGGGTCAACTGTGTATATGAGAAAAATTGGAATAACCTTATGTATATCTCATTTAGTCTACAGGTGTCTCTCTGTAGGTCACTTTCTGTGTATTTTGAGCAACCTGAATAATCACATAACTTGGTTGTTAATACTGTTAATACTGATTCAAGCAGTATTCTATAGGTAGAATAAATCAGGGAGCAAGTAATAATAAAAGGGGAAGCAAGATAAATAAAAAATCTGAAATGACAATATTTACAGAAACTCTCTTACCAATGTGCATCTGTTTGCTTGAAAAAACAAATCCACACACACACAACCAGTTACCAGGGATGTTCATGTCAGTTTTGTGTGATGGGTATGCTCCTTTTTTTCCTGAGCATTGTTTAGAGTAGATGTCTCTCTCTTTCAAGCAGTAAAATGAAAACCTCATCTTTGTTTGCACACCAACCTAGAGAAGTCAAGTTTTTAAAAGCTGACCCTGTTTATGACATAGGTGATGGGAAATGGTCATTTCTACTATTGTTATCTTGACCCTTGCACAGTTTTGGCAGAGGCCAACTTGGACTCAAACAGCTCCCAGGCATGACTCAGGAACCAGCACAGGCCAAAAATTGACAAAGGGAAGTATAGGTGACATCAGCCAGTTCTGGAGGCTCAGAGGTCTTAGAGTGTGGCCACCAAGCACAGCAACTGGGCTCAGGGACAGAGCATGGCCCACAACTGCTTGGCTACAGCCAAGATATGCAAATAAGCTAAAAGGGTGGAAAGTATATCAGAGTCAGCATGGGGGACGGTGTTACACAGCCTTGTGAAAGGCCCTGACCTGTGATTAATTTTTGTGAGGCAAAAAGAACACATTGTCACTGCAACAAAACACAACAATGTACGTGACAATCACAGCATTGCCTAGGCTGGGAGGGATCCCCACTCTCATCCCTTGTTCCTACCAAGTTCAGCACAGCAGGGTGCTTAGGGCCCCACATACCTCAGGTGTGATTACCTCCAAGGATGGAGTTCCCACAGCCTCTCTGGGAGACCTGATCCAATATATTTGACTATCCTTATCTTAATTTTCCCTTCTATCAGGTTGGAGTTTCCTGTATTCTAGCTAGTAACTGCTGCCTCTCCTCTCTCCAGTCTGCACCTCTGGCTCTGTCCTTTCTACATGCTACTAATAGATAGTTGCAGAGACCAAAAGGATCCCCCTTGGTCATGTCTTCTTAAGGCTAAACAAACCCCATTCCCTCAGCTGTTCCTTGTATTCTGTGTTCCAGCTTGATGGTCTGTCACTGGAATTGAAGAGCTGCAAAAAGACAAAATATCCGAATATGGTCTCACAAGTGCAAACAGCAGGGCAGGATCACTGCTCTGGAGCTGCTGGCTACATTTTTCTCTACCCTGATGCAGACCAGGATGTAGATGGCTACCCTTGCTGCAAAGCCACCCTGCTGATTCCTACACAGTTTGCTGATGAAGGGCTCACTGGGCTTTTTCTGCAAAGCTGCATTCTTTAGAAATCTTCTTTCTTAAGAATCTCAACTTATAAGGGTGACACTAAAATCTGCATTCCCCAGAGTCTGTACAGTGCTGCTAGTTTCCCCCAAAGATTTGGGCATTAGTGACCACATCCTGTTTCACTGGGACACCCAGTACACAGAAATAACACACCCGGTGAGTCTGCAAATTACAATATACAAAATCGCTCTGATATATGACCAACCATCTTACCAATCTTTCCCTTCACTCAAGCAGTCCTTGAATGAATGAAGTGAATCATCCCTGTGCTACAACATATGGAGCAATTCTCGGAGTAAGCATTCATTGATGTGGTCCATCATTCATAAAGCTTCCCAGTACAGAAGATGCTTGGTCAGTGAAATCAAAATTGATGATCTGTGTTCTGCAGCAGAGATTAGATTGATCTCAACCTCAGCATAATCAAATTACCATTGCACTGTTTTCAAAATGGGTAGAGTAGAGCCTAGTGTAATAAGGCTTTTCTTGTACACTTCAGGCTATTGATCATGCTAGTGCAAAGAGAGAGGAAGATTGGTGTAAAATGGTAGCAAATCAGAATAGTGGTGTTTTCCATGAGTTTTGATAACACAGGATTCTCTACAAATAAGATTGGACTCCTCACATTTTATTTATTAAGGTGGAAACAACTGACAGAGAAACTGATTTTCCAGTTTCCTACGACACTAAAGACTTAAAGCCTTAAAAAAAAAAAAATCAGTAAAACATGTGATTTTATATGTGAGGAAAGGCTAGTCTTGAAATTGCATGAATATAGGTATACCATGGCTAAACATCACCCTTTGCTCCCTTCCCCCAAAAAAAGGAAACCCAGACTTTCACCACAAAGTATTTTACCCAGGCATCTCAAAGATGCTTTGTGTGCTTTCTATATCCCTGGGAACAGCTGGTTTCCCTGGGACACCCAACTAAAAATAACACTGAGAATATTTTTTATTTCAGGGATAAAAGTATGTAGGCTTCTTGAATTTTACATTGCTGCCTTTTTATATTGCTGTGAAAGGATGAATTAAATTTCTTAGGACGGTGCATATTTGGAATACTGGACATGTTGGTGAGCCAAGCTAGAAAATAATACTATCTAATAATAACCCACAATCCTAACTGCAATTAACAGAAAACAGCTTCTCTGCCACAGGGCCAAATTTTGAGGACCTTGTCTAGATCAGTGTTGGATTAAGTCCCCTTTTCTTTCCTAAAACTTACAGTTTAAGGGCATCACAATTTATATCCTTGATTCAAATGAGATATTGTCAATAAAATGGACAAGAAAAATCCTTAAGTTTCCCTCTAGGCTCTATGACCCTCAATAGGCAAAATGAATCATACATTCACACCTGCACAACCTAAACATGCAGCAAAGTTTTTATCTGACTCTATAAGCAATCTCACTTGATTCCCAAGATATAGGTATGGGTGGTGCATAGGTTGGATGCAAAGGTAATTTTTTTGCTCTTTGAAGGAAGTCAGAAATAACCTCAGGCTGGATCAGTAGATAATGGGATGGCAGCATAGTTTCCAAACAAAGGCAGATACGCCTAAAATCTCTGACTGTTGCTTCTCTGAGAAAAGTGGCTTTAGATCTTCGATATGACTTATAAGAATCTTTTATAGAGGGAAGGTGCTGAAGGGGACAAAATGTCTTTTTGCAGTTCTAAGAGACCTTCAGAGAAGAAAAGATGGGGGTTCTTCCCAGGCAGGGACAGCACCAGCTGGCACAGCTTCCCAGAGATGGGGGGAGAGTGCAGGGCTCCTGTCCAAAAGGCATTGTCCTGCCCAGCTGTCATGCTCTTGCTGTTAACCAGTGATGTAAAATGAAGGCCATTCTGGTATTTCCACTTTCCTTTCCATTACTGGGTATCTAACAGCTGAGAGAGAGATATTCTGGTCTTAAGTGTGCTATGGTATAAAAAAGCTGCCAAAAGACATTATGGTTACACTGAGATTGATTGAACAATCTAAAATATTTGTAGTTCACTATTGCCAATTAAAAATACTTGCCAATTATCAACTGCTTGTAGCTGGGAAAATGTTCATTAGTTTACAAATCAAATTACGTGTTATATACAAATAAGTTTGTATTAACAAATTAGAAGCAAGTGATTATCCTCCCTACCTTTGGAATAGTTAGCTTAAAATGCTATTAATAACAATAAAAAATCATAAAGACCTGAAAATAATGGACACACAGTAAGTAGAAATCACGATGTGCTCACACTCTCTTACACTTGCTGAAACCTCCAGGGTAAGTGTTTACTAGCAAACAATAAAAAAAATACACATATAGAGAAGGTAAAATGATTTAATTTCATTACACTAGACCCTAGAGGGTTTAGTACAGTGATAAAATCTTCAATGAGATGATATTATATTTCTGTTATTTCATATTTGCACAAACACCAAGAGTGAAATTTTGTTCAGTGTTCTGTTTTTCAAATTGAATTTTTAAATCCATAGATTTCTGTTGCAATCAAAACAGGAAAGAATACAGCAAAACTATCAAACAGAACAACAAGCCATTATCACCACAAATAGATAATTTTTGTTGCCATGGGTAACCAGTGCCAGTAAGGTATTCAGGCACTGCAGCCACCAGCACTGATACCCTGCTCTGAAAGTGCTGACTGTGCATCACATTGCAAACTTCAATAATTATTACGTGTAGGAGGGTGGTGGCACCAACAGGATATATACTTGTAATGAGTCATTCTTTAAATAGCTTAATTTATCATCATCAAATAAAGGGGGAGGGATTTATCCTGTACAAGGCAGTTTGAAAAGCCTGAATTATTAATAAACAGAAATAACAGCAAGGGAAGAAAAACTGGACAAAGACACACATGCACACACACATAACATAAAAGCTTAATGATAATAAGACTGAAGGAAAGAGCTTCTGCAAAAGTAAAAAGCATTAACCAAGTAACTTACACAAGTATTGTCACAAGTTTGCAGTCATAATCCATGAACTCATAAATGTGTAAATATAAATAGGCAGCAGATAAGGTGTTGGTAACTGCAACTCAAGGACATCCAGACTTTCACAGACCACTGACACTGGATGTGCTCAGCACTGTAGTTTCAAATAGGCAGTGTTTTTTTTCTTTCACAGGAAAAAGTACAAGATCACAAAGACTAAGGAGAGTCATGGCATGAAGAGAAAGCATCCTGAGGAAACTTTGATCTTCTGGTGGGAAACGTTGATAACTCAATATATAATTCTCCTTATTCTGGGGCAAAATTGAATAGTACATATTGTTGCCCCCACACACAAAAATACACAAGGTAACAGAAAGATGGATGTGCACTGTGGGACATGCTCAGTCTTTCATTGAGGGAATTTCATAGTTCTTGTTAGGTTGATTTTGAAGCAGACTTATAGCAGGAATCAGTTTCAGGATGAAAGGCTTATTCCAAACTGACCCCAAGACATCAAACAAGGACAGAGAGCAGGTGACCCACAGTTCCCCTGACATCTCCTGCAGAGGTGCAGGGGAAGAGAATCAGAGGCACGAAGAGAACAGCTGAGACCTTGTTCCAGGTTCCCAGCTGAAGTTGTAAAAGACTGAAGGCCTTGGGGTGCAGTTCAGTTACCTAATCATAGACATGCTTCACACGCATGTCTATGATTAGGTATCTATATCTAAAAACCCCCAAGCAAAACAAAAAATACCTAGTTCACCACACTGAGGCAGATCAACACAGGAAGATAAGAAAACACAAATAATTTTCAACAGACATCCATATCCAATGATGAAGAGTCTATAGACCACTTTGTTACCAGGGCCTCTCTAAAGGACCGAGAACAAATTGCTAAGATTGGATGTTTTTTACACTTCCTTTGTCTCCTCTGCTAAACATACCTTCTTAGTCCCTCCATAGGGCCATGTAAAACAAGGGATTTCTACCCCCTTGCCAGTCCCCTTTATGGCTGAAGTCTGTCCTTCCAGGTTGGTCATCAGGCTTTTCTAGAGATTCAACTCCCTCTCCCAACAGCCTTTCTTTGTGTGTTGTCTAAGCTTTTGTTTGCTGCTGTTCTTTCAGACATCTCTACCCTGCATTTGCATGAATTTGTGAAAGTCCAGTGCTGGCTGTGGTGTTTAAGCAGCTGCATCACTGGCATTGCTGGCTGCATCAAATAGAGCACCTCTCTCTTATCTGACGTTCAACATACATAACGTATTCAGAAGATTCACCTTTTTCATCAGGACGTTATGTCGATTTCTGTTTCATTTGTGAGCTATTACAAGTATCTATACTGCTATGCTGCTAACAGTGCAAAGTTGTAAGTACACATTCTTTGTACTTAATTTCAAATTATTTGCTGAGGCAATTTCCCTTTTTTTTTATGTCTTCTGAAAGCTTCTATCCTTTTACCTGATGCTTTTTTTTTTTCAGTGTCATACTTAAATTTTATATGTGAATTCTTTTTTCCCAAAATCTACTCGACAGTGTTGACTAGGATTTGTGTAAAACAGATTATCCAATGACCTTCCCTGCACACTCACACATCAACCCAAGCTGGTATACGGTAAATTATAAATGCACCTGATGGAGCTTAAGTGTAAAATATAATTCTTTATCTTGTATGTGGGGATGATGCATAAGACAAAATGAAAATTCTTTTTAAATTGAAATGTATCCAACGTGTGCTTTCCATCGTGCCAGTTAGGCCAGTTAACATACTAAATTAAAAAAAAAAAAAATCTATTTGTATGGTCCATTTCTGCTACATCAATATTGGCTTCTTTAGTGTCTTTGCTGCCTTCTAGGTCAATTGGACCATAGTTTCCAACACTTTCTAAAAAAAATTCTCAGCGATTTTAAATTACACCAGTCTATAATTTCTGAGGTTTATCATGATCACATTTTTAAGGACAGGTGTATTGCTTGCCTTTCTCCAGTCTTCTGGGACTTTCCCTACCTTATCCTCTCCTTGAAAAAGTCACTGTCTCAGAGACTGCTCCAAGGGTATCCTGAAGTGCTCTCCAGTGACACACTAGGGCCTGCTGAGTTTAACACAACTATCTTATCAAAAATATCTTATTTTTGGTCATCTCTAGCCCATAGTATCAGTATTGAGGAAGCAGTGTGCTGTGGCAACACAATCATTTGTTCTTATTGGCCTAAGTTTTATTTACGTTCAAAATTATCATAGATGTAGTAGTCAAGAATTTTGCCACAAGCTATGGAGTGGAAAGCAAGGATTTAATCTTTTCTTTTTGAACTCTTGACTGGACTCCTCTCTTCTGAAACGACAGTGACTGTATTATTTATCCAATTAAGACTTGATCTGACTTTTAGTTTCTCTTATTATTCTTTTTAAATTTTGCTCACAAGGAGTGGAGTGTTGTAGCTTTCTCTGCATTACTCAGTTTTATCATTTTCCATGTAGAACTGGATAGCTACTTTCTTTTTGTTCTTCTCTTATTTCTGGTACAACTGGACTCTTAAAGCAATTTTGTGCCTGCTTCTTTTCTTCTTTCCGTTTTGTTTTGAGGGTTTTTTTTTGTAATTTCACTTATTATCCCCACTTCACACTTGCCCTTCATTGTATTTGTTTCTACTTTTTAGGTGATGCTTTATAAAACATTCAGATAATCAATGAGCAACTAATACAGCTTTATAAGTCTGCTTTTATGACTACTCTCTCTTATTTGCTTATTTTGGGACAGTTCATCATTGTACAGAAATAGCCTGATCTCATATGGTTTACTAATCTTCACATTACCTTATTAACAAGCCCTACCTGCGAGTCCTGTGGTTTGGGGTTTTTCTATTATTATATCATTAATTTTCTACCTTCCAAAACTTAATTTTCCTAAGCTTGTTTATTTTATTTCTCCATTATAAGTTTTAGCAAAACTGTTCCTCCTCATTTCACATTTCTGACCAATCACCTCATCATGAGTCTGTATCTAGGCTTTTGTGGCTTTGTGGAGGAGAACTCAGCAGACACTACTGAGAGGTGAACCTTAGAGGTGTCAGTATACTTTTAGAGTTAGAACCCAGTCATTTCAAACAGTCCCATTCTCCAGGCATGGTTTCCCCTGAATAAAATTCTTGAACTGAAATTATAGATACCCACATATATATACACATAAACTTCCCTCCTTCTTCCTTCACTTCACTTAAAAGTTTCTGGTTTAAACACAGCAATTACTTTAATGAGGCTATTGAATGACTATTATCTATTGCATTATTTACCTTTGATATCTACAGATGCTTTTGAAATGCAAACTACTCAGAGACAGGCACTGAAGTTCAATATATTTTCTTTTCAATATAATTTGAGAACCATGCACCATAAGCACACATAAGGAAGAAAAATGTTGCTTATCTCGAGCTGGAGACATATCAAATGGGAATGCAGCCCAACATACAGTTGGACAAACTTGCAAGCAGCTGCAAGTCCTGCTTGCCCTACTGGCCAGTACCTCCATTATTTCTTCTGCATAAGGAGGAGATTCCTCCCCATTTTTCAGGGTGTAACTTGGACCCTGTAAGGTATTAGAATCTTGAAAGAGAGATTTTATCTCTTTTTCCTAAGAGTTTGAAGGATGTTTTATCTCCTGTACTTCCTTTCCTATTAACCACTTTTGACACAGCTTTCCATTTCTTCCAGCTACGTTCCCTAATACGCTTTAAAAAAAAGAGATTTTTGATTAGGTGATCCATGGTGGACATTTAGCTTGATAACTCTCCTTTTTTAAGCATTTCTCTCTACTGAAAGATTTTCAGCAAATCCTCTTCTTGTATCCTTTTGGGCTTCATAATGACTATATATAATCTTAATGAGATGATATGACATTTAATCCCATTTCTTCTGTCTGTATTTGTTAAGTAAGCCATGCATTCCTGTAAAAGTTCTAGTGTTCTGTATCACCATGTCCTGGTGTCATGTATATCATAGCTTTAGAGATGTTCTAAAGCTTGTAGTTCTTTCTGTCAGCTTTCACACTCCTGACATTTCTGCATAAACATAGTTTTTCCAATTATTCTTCCTCTCAATTATCACTGCTGTAGTCTGCTACTTCCTCCCTTTCCTACTCTAAGTCTGTACGTAGGAATCTACCTTTTGATTCCCCATTCATATTTATCCCCAGTCCTCTTCAAATCAAATTTAAAGTTTTCTTCCATTTCATTAATTGCCATCTAAACATGGTTTGAGTTCCATCTCATCTTTCACAAGATTGATACCCATTTTAAAGCTCTTAAACTGTGAGTTGGTTTGAGTAAAGCACTCAGGAATTGTTCTATGTCGAACTTATACTTGTTTTCTTATTTTCTTTACTCCCTTTATGCCTATATTCAGTTCAAATCACTCTCAGTGTTTCTTGATTTTCTTTATAATTAAGGAAGACGGTTTGGAAACTTGTCATTGAGTCTGTGTGAAGAAGTAGATTTAAAGGTCAAAGAAGAAAAGGATTTTAAAAAGAAATGGCAGTTGCCATTTAACACAGAACAGAAAAAATGCACAATATCACCTTGCAAGATTTTATATATTAGTCACAGATGACAAGTGAAACAAAAAATGGTTGTTTCAATGTATTTAACAAATGAAAGAATTGCAAGGCTCTGGACTTGTAAATTATGGCAGCTAGCTATTAAGGCAAAATGGTAAATAGCTACATAGACTCTTGGGAAATAATTTGTTTAAATTGTGTGCAGTCATATTCAAATCAATATCTGAAAAATCCATTGGGATGCAGAGAACTGGAGTAAACCATAATTTCAGAGCAACTCAGATTATAGATTATTCTTTAAGGTTGACAGGAGATAAGACTTTCATATTTACATACATCTTTGTTTCTTCTATTATGAAATTTGGTCATATTAAATCAGTTTGGTTTACCATAATGATAAAAACACATTTAACAAATGTGTTAAAAGTACAAAATAAGACTGTTAATATTGGTGCTCGTGCTTTATCTAAGTAATCTTTACTATTGCCATGGGTAACAGTCAGCAGACTTTCATTATACCCTACTCTATAACTCAGTCATTGAAATTCCCTGCAAAAACATATTGGCCAGACAATTATGGACCTAAAGTAGAAAAATATTTACCAACACAGTAAACCTGGAGAAGAGCAATGAGGACACTGGAAAAATCTTCTTGTATCTTGACAGACGTACCACCTAGATAGAGATTTTTTTAACATATCCTGAATAATTTTTTGAAGAATAAATGTGTATGCACCTCACAAGCCGCCCCAGAAGGAAGAACTTTAGGAGCATGTTGACACTTAGCCCCATGTATGCACCCACCAGGAAGTTCCAACTAAGCACCCTTGAGTTTGTGATGTCCACATGTACGGTATATGTTTGAAGTGTTTTATAAATAAGATATCTGAGGGAAAGATGGCTAAACTTTTCTTTCATGGCTAATGAACTTGCAGAGCATATTCAGGAAATATGCCAGTGAAGTTTCTTTTTAAGGAATCTATTAAGATAATGCTATATTATTTTGCATGGGCCACTTGATTTATCCAATCAAAAGTTTTACAAAACTTAAAGTATTATTTGTGAAATATTTTCCTGAGACTTATTTTTCAGTATTTTACTCATTTCCTTTAGGCAGGACTGTGAATTAAATTTAGCATGAAAGATATGTTTGGCAATCAGAATTGTGGGCCCTTATTTCATAGGTAAATTGCTTTTCCTATCTACACTGCTGATACCTATCTCCCATATAAGAATAAGGAAATATGTCCTGTCCTGTAGGACTGTTTCCAGGCTTAATTAAATGTTTTTAAAATAACATATAATTAGCTGGTATCATTAAAGCCACTCAGAAGACAGGGAAACAAAACACAGTCCATTGCACTTTTAGCAAGGAAGAACAAGGTCCTGACTTGATAAAAAGCCTCAATAAATATTAGGAGAAAGACAATCTGTTTGTAAACAGACAAATATTGTCAGACATTCTATCTAATTTCAGTCATTATTATAATTAATTTACAAATATTTGATTTAGGTACTCTTATGTATACAACACACAGGAAGTAAAAATAGTGGGAAAGATCAGGGACAAGTAAAGTGCTTTTATGCTGTTCTGCCAAGTTTCACCAACCACAAGACTGCTTTTGCCCTCACAGAGCAATTTACAGGGCACATGCTGGAGTATTAGGACCTCATTGAATAAAATTCAACTGAGAGCTGTTTAAATGTGAATGCTTTGCCTACCAAGAGAAAAACTGAAGAAAGGTAGGTTGTTTGCCCCAGTTGCCTTCAGGTTTGCCAGACCTTCGTGGTATTACAAATGTGAAGAATTTCACATTACATGCAGAACATGTTGCCCAGACCCCCTTGATAACTTTAATATCAAGGGGCCAGGCTAATGAAGATCTCATGATAATGACTGGCAAGTAGATGGAAAAGACCATGAATGCTGAAGGATGTTCTAGTACACTTAAATTATGGGGGGGAGAAATGATGTGGGAAGGCTGATGTTTATATTTACGTTTTCTCTGTTTATTTTTATGGTGTCTGCCATTAGAGAAAGTGAGCATGTAACTTAGCAAAGCCATGGCCCAGCTTTCTGGCTGTACTTCTTCAGAGATGAGCTATTTTCTCAAGTTCCTATCAACCAAATCAGTTCACTACCAATTAAAAAAATCCACAGAAATTATACCTGTAAATTCCAGGCACACCATTTGCCATCCAGTTGGAACTGAAACAATGGCATGATAATAAAAGGACGTTTCATTATAAACAGAGCAGCATTTGAAGTCTCCCTGGACTGTCAAGTGATGAGTGCAGTATCATGAATGCCAACCCTTTTCTGTTGCTGATTTCATTACTTGTCTTCACTTGGGGATTATCAGGCCTTAAATTCACAAAATCCCCAAAGCTCCTTCAAAATATTTTCTGTCTGACTGAAGTAAAGCAACCTTCTACAGGACTGGTGTTTAGGGCAACTGCATGTTGCCTTAAACATGCCTGCATGTCCATTAAATACCTGCCTGGTAATAAATCCTTATTTTTATTGAGTAAATGTTTTTTAATCTATTTTTTGTGGTGTGTGGTGCTCCTAGTTCAGAATTTTGCGTGAGTTTATTTTTGTTGGCTTTTGTTGGTTTTTCTTTAACTTTAAATAGGAGTGACAAATCAGAAATAGAAATAAGTATCCAAGAGATAGAGCATTCGGTTAGTCTCAAGAGATTAATTATAGAATCTTTATCCTAGTTGTATATTAATGAAAGGATGCTAACTTGCATATCAATACCTTGTGTTTTCAGACATATTTTCCTAATGCTTTTTTTTTTCTGTAATTATAATGTGGCCCTATTTTCTCTTTTTCATATTTAGTTAATTTTAGTATTTTAATAAAATAAACATAGGTTTCACATTTCCTTTTTTTCAGTGTGAGTCCCTCATCTGCCCAGCTATTAGCTGATACTGAAGTCACTAATAATAAACTAAGGCTTATCATTATTCATTTGATAGATTGGAAAAAGGTCTTTTAACCTCCCTCCTTCATACAGTTAAAAATCAACTGCAAGTACAGACAGCTTTCCAGAAAAAACAAATGTATTTGCATTTCTTCATTTTCATTTAAAATGGCGTAGATGTCTCATTTTGCATCTAGATGTATCTTTTTTGACACGTACGTTTAGCAATGTACATTTATTTTTTAAATTATTCACATCCACACCATGGCAATGTGAAACTCTGGCTCTAAACATGGTAATTGGTCCCTGGTCTTTCACAGCTTCTTGCAGTGCTAGTTTTCTGAAATATTCATTTTGTCCCTGGGTTCCCCATTGTGAGTATTTATCTATAGGGGTATTTTCACCATGGCCTTCATTATTATGGTACCTCAGCACCTGCATCCCACACTGGGTTCCGAACCATAAGTCAAACATTGTAACTCATCCTTTAAAAGAGCATGAGGGAGTAATGTTTTCATATGAAAGGAGGAGCAAAATATACATTCCTTTTAGATTATTTTTATTTTTGATTATGAAAACTAACCAGCAAGGAGAGAAGACAAAACACATGGAATTTGATCTGTGAATTAATGACTACCACCTGTCTCTTGTGCTGTAATTTCAGCACCTTTCAAGACATCTAGATTCTATCTATGGCTCATGTTCTCTTCCTTAATTTTGTCAATGTGTAGCATTTATTTTCAGAGATAGATAGGCTTTTTGGACCGTGGATGCATTATTATAATTCAAGACAACTTAGAAATCATAAGAGTTTCAAAAAGGTCACGGGATCATACTTCATGTCACTGTTGTTGCTTTAATCTTGTTAATTGACAATGCTATAAAAATAATTACTGGAAGAAAATTACTTGTGCAAGCCAAGTGCTTAAGTGTTGCTTTTGGGGAACTGTGCTGTAGCCAGAGTTCACAGTGTTGTTCCCTGGGTGCTTGAGGGGAGCTAAGGGCTGCCCTGCATGTGCCTGCTGGCAGCTCATGCACTCCGAGCAGTGCCATGGCTTTCCTCCTGCACCCCTGCACCACTTTCAGGCACACGTGTCCCCTTGGCAGCACTGGCTGCTCTCTGAGTAGCATGAATGAACACAGCTGTGCAAAAAATGTTTTGGGAACTGTTATCTGCCAAAGGCTGCACTGATCAGCCCTCTTGCATTCAATAAAGATCATGTAACTGTTGCAGGTCATGCAAACCAAAACACCACAATATAGCAAATTTGGGTAAATGCTTAACCAGGTGGACAAGGCAGTTTCTGTGACAGGCAAGAAACTAGCCTGAGAAGTGTAAATACATGCTAGAGAAGCACACTGAAGCATACTGAGGACTCTCAGAGGAATTAGCAAAGAAAGTTTACTCTCTTGGGCTACCTGTGTCCAGAGGTGGGGAGCTTTGCACATCAAAAGTGTCAGGCTTCATGATCTGTTTTTCTTTCTAAGGGAGAGAAGACTACTGACCCCAGCTTCTCATTAACCAAGTGGTTCAAGAAAGGGTAGCAGTGTTTTAGGAGCTATTTAGAAAGGAGCAAGCTGGCATGCTGTTGCCTCACTTGAATCTCTACATTATATCCATTGTGAAACTAAAGCTAACACATAAATCCCTTTAGAATATGTTTGTTTGCTTTTTCCATGAAGAAACAGTGGAGGCTCAGGAACAACGAGTTCCTTTATAGAGCTTTGACAAACAAAATTATTGAAGTTAAATGGGGAAAAAACCCCAGCTTCTGAAAAAGAACACTACATTATTCCTTCTTATTCATGTAGGATCACTCGTGCTTTTCCCAATTTGTCTAATAAATGCGTAAAAATAAATAAGTCCTTTAGTGTTCTGGTTTGCTACAGATTTGTTCAAATGTTGCTTTCAACTCATGAGCAATTTCAATGCTGTAATGGAAAAGCTGAATCAGCTGTGAAATGTAACTTTTGACTTAATTATATTAATTGACATACCTATGTATAATTTTTTTGAGTATTTTGTATAATTGCTTCAAATGACATTTAATTTGTCACTTGAAGTACAATAATTAGAAACAGTTCATGAAAGAAAGTAATTTCAACTTCAAATGAAGTATTTCAAAGGTATAATTATTTTGAATGTTATAATACTGAATAGCTACACTCACAGGGCTGGGAAGCTGACACTGTCGGTGTTAAAGTCTATGGACCAGTGGGTCTCCTTTGCTACACAGGCCAAATACTCCCTTGCAAGATTTGGGTGAATAACACTATGTGAAAAGGAGAAACCACGTGTTAGTTTCTCCTCCCCCTAGGCTCTCTGAAGAAATTCTTGTCATCCAGACCTCATTAGAAATCGAGGAAAACATTCCATCAAACTCAATGGGAGCTGAATTGATCCACAAGTTTATTTTTGGCTACACTGGAGATGTTCAAGAGGTGAGTAGCTGTCTGATGGAGCAGCTGCTTGATTTGAATAGTCCCTGCTGAAACACTCCAGTGCAGAGCTGGGGTGGCTCCCAACACTCTGCACAGCACCAGCCTCTGCTCCTTGGGGAAAGCCTCCACCCCCACCTCACCTCACAAAGACATAGGAATGCAAGACAGAGGGAAGAAATTAGCAGCAGCCTTAATAATGTCAACTGGCAAGAACAGTGACATAGCTAGGAAGGTATTGCTCAACATTGCACAATACCTCTCACATAAATATAAATAAACCTAAACCACAGAAAATTAAAGCAAGAGAAAGGAAGGTGAATTTCCTCTCCTGCTCCAGCCAAAAGATCCAGCCATTCCAAAGCTGGAGGCTCCACTCATTTGCAAGAAAAACATCTGTAGCCCATGCCATGCCAGTTGGAAACCAGTTCCCAAGGCACTGGCAGGGAACTGTCTTAAAACACTTGGTCAGACCTCTGAATGGAGCCTGTCCCTTGGAAATCCAAGTGAGAAGTGGTTTTCTCAGCTTCTCAGCCTCAAGCACCAAGATCAGGTGCTGAAATGTGATGGGGCAGTGCCATGGGTCCTCTGCCTGAGCTCTGCACACTCCTGGAGGACCTAACCCATACTGACCCACTGAGTGTCAGGGACACAGCTGGAGTGAGGGAGTTCAGCACTAGGAACAGACTAACAATTTAAAGTTTATTGAATTGCTGAACACAGCATTCTGGTGAAGTTTATGCTTTAGCTGGAGGTACAAGAGAGAGAACTCTTAAAAAATATAAATCAGGTATAGCTGTATTTTAATGTAGTCAATCTGAATGTTGGCCTAAAAGCTTTAAAGAAACTCCTAGCATTGAAACCATACCTAGAGACTTGAAAACCCTGAATACACCCAGGATGAATTTTAAAACTGTATGTCTACTTTCTGAGAGGGATTTTTCTTTGGATGACAAATCAAGTAATAAGCTGTGCTGTGGGCAGAAAGTTAGTTTTCAGGAGCCAAAAAACACAGGTCAGGTTTTTTGGGCTTCTCCCATCAGTCTTATTTAAAATTACTCCTTTTCTCTATCACTAAGTAATCGCCTTCTTCAGTTCTGTACGATATGAGTTATCGGCACAGGGAAGGAGGAGTGAAAGGATTCTCTGGAAGTCCTCTGACCAATGCAGCACTCTAAAGCTTGTTCCCTCACCTCTTGTCAGCTCTGGCTAAGGCCACTGATATCCCATTAGGTGCCTAACAAATCCAGACTGACATGTAAATACAATTCTGTTCCTACACACAACTATATGTTTTGCTTCCTTCAATGAATTTGTAATAAGAATCAAGGTTAATTCTTTATGCCATGTGCAATCTGTTACATATCTTTTGCATAGCAAATATTTGACAGTAATACTTTTGTTTTGGCATCCACACCAAATTTACCCTATTAATCTTGATTTCAAAGGAGCAGGCTCCTGCTTTGTGAGGAAAGGAGAACAGGAACAGCAAATTTGGGGAGTTTTTCTTCTGAATAGCCTAGTAATCTTGGAAAAGCCTAGTAATTGAGCCTTCATCAGAATTGCCCACATAAAAGCCAACATTGGTCAGGAGAAGCAAAGTGCAGTTCAGTTATAGCTAAAGGCCGAAGTAACCAGGCAAGCTCAGATTTACATCACTGCGTTCCAACAGCACAGCTGCATCAAATTGCTCTCTTCAGAACAGGAAGGACTGGAAGCTTGATTACAAGTGCAAGAGAGACAGGGAAACACAATTTCATCTGTACATTGTGTATGAGATCTCTTTTTCCCCTCAGATAAATTATTAGTGGAAGAAACTACTCCACACTGGAGTGGTCCTGGTCGTCTGGAAACGGGTCTGGCTGTTTGTTTGTCAATATGATTGTGCAAAACAAACTGTGTTTTCAGAAGGTGGTGAACTAGAGGCAAAACAGTCTTATTTTTGTCCATGAAGGTTGAAATGTGTCACTCAGGTATCAGACAACAAATGGGAATAACCTATACACAATGGTTCAGGATCTTATCCCTCCAGCCTCTGACCTGCCTGACCTGATTCCTACATTTGCATATTGATGAAATAACTTTAATTGGCCCTTGTGCATGTATATGTCATAGCCAGTAGGACAACAGGTTCAGGACCTTTGTGTTTTTCTTTTCTAATAAATTAAGCCTCTACCTCTACCTTACATACCATTTTTAAAATCAATTTTTTCATTAATTGATTTTTTCCATTGATATTCCATTTTAAGAGGGTATCACAAAGGACTTTCAAAAGTACAGAGCTAAATATTATTTAGCTGTGTTAATTTAAAAGCAAAATATTACACTGACATAATCAAACTGAATTTGAGCAGTTGAATCTGACTTAATTTTTATTAGCCATTGTTAGTTTGGATTGTTATTATATTTTTGTTAGATTTTTGAGCAGTTGCCTAAGATTTCATTGTTTGTGCAACATCCAAGCATGAATAAGAACAGAAGGTTATAAATGAACTTTAGAAGATTAAACAACCCAACAAAACATAGGGACACATTAAATGGACAGTCTCAGAAGTGCTTTTTCTTTTGTGAACCTATCAAGTATCTCATAATTTCAAATGTTTATGTTTGATTTCCTTTTTTCTTTTTCTTTTTCTTTTTCTTTTTTTCTTTTTCTTTTTCTTTTTCTTTTTCTTTTTCTTTTTCTTTTTCTTTTTCTTTTTCTTTTTCTTTTTCTTTTTTTTCTTTTTCTTTTTCTTTTTCTTTTTCTTTTTCTTTTTCTTTTTCTTTTTCTTTTTCTTTTTCTTTTTCTTTTTCTTTTTCTTTTTCTTTTTCTTTTTCTTTTTCTTTTTTTCTTCCCAAGTCAGTCACTCTTGCAAAGCCAGCCAGAGTGGGATATGACATCAGTTAACAGGGAAGCCCATGGAGCTCCAGCTAGGTCATGACTAAACACAAAAGCAAAGACTAAGACATCTCAGCTTTGTGATTAGAGTGGGGACACAAGCAAAGTGCCATGCCAGAGCACCATGACTCGTGCCTCATTTCATTCAGTATTGATCTTAAAGGTTGTGGTGTTTGCTCTCCTACAGAAAATAAATAAATTTAAATTAGCCGACTTTCAACAATTCACACTGCAAGTATTTTGCTAGCATTCAACACTCTTTCTCACTCTCCATTTTTTTTAAATCCCATGCCTTTACTACATCCTGATAGTATTTCTCCTATAAAGATGCAGAATTTGCCAAGGAAATAGAGTTTATTGCTGTGAGTTGGCTGTGCTCAGCAGAGGTCTACACAGTACATCACTGTACTTCACGTACTATAAGCCTTTTAGAGTGGAAATTTACTGCAGTATTTCACCTTAAGAAGAGAACCAAAACAAACTTACTAGAACAGAAATTTAAAGACTGAACTTTAAAAAGAGGGGAGAGAAATAAATCTCCTACCACTCCTTCTCTTAAATGGTCAGGATCGTGTGAAAATCAATAAGCTGACCCCTTTCTTCCTTTTTTTCTTAACCCTGTAAAAAGTCCAGCTGCACCTTTGTGCAATTGTTGTAGGAAGAGCGAGCACGTGTGTGATGGGAGGGGGTCAGTGGGCAGTGAGCCACATCCAGCGGCTCCGAAAGGCACAGCCACAACCCCTGCACCATTCCTGGGGCCACCAGCTCCGTCCTGCCCTCTCCAGGTGCCCCTCTGCTGCCACACTCCTTGCTTACCTGAAGCATGGGCAGGCACAGCTGGAGCTCCCTCGCTGGCTCTGCAGAGCAATCCTCAGCAAGGCAAACACGATCTGCAAGGAGGAATTTCCTGCCTGCTGCACAGACTTGCTTTATACATAGGTTTTAAAGTAATGTTGGACAAAATTTCCTAAAACCTCCGTTTTCTGATCTCTTCTTTAAAAATTATATACATAAGGAGAAATCCAAGATGTCCAAGAGGTCTCACTGCAAAATTTGGAGCTTGTCTCTATTACAATAAGTACCAGTAGTCTATCCAAAAAAAGGTAACGTGGAGCTGCTGTCTTTACAAAGTCTGGAGGGCTTGTCAAAGGGCAGAGCATAGCTGAGCCTGCAAAAAATAAAAAGTTGAAGCAAAAGTGCTCTCCTACCAAGAGATATTGAAATGGGGGTAGGGAGCAGAGGTTTAGGGTTTAGGTAAGGAAACTGCACAGTCCAGGGGCAGCCTGGCTAACAGAGAAGACCTAAAATAAGCTTGCCAGTTGGGAAGGGGACTGTGCTGCACTGGTATGTCCCTGTGTGGAAAAAGAGGTTTCTCTGAGCTTGGATGATCTTGAACAGGGTTATTCATTCATGCCTGAATGAGTATGACCAGACCTGTATATTTGCCAGCAACTGTTTTTAAACCAATTTTCTTAATAAATAATTCACTGACATTGAAACTCTCCTCAAGAATGTAGCAATAGTGATGCAAGTCAGGAGTCAAGTGCCAGTTTTGGGATAGTATTTCTGGATTAAATTTTAGGAAGTGAGACTCCTGAATGTGGTTAGCCAGTGTAAAGAACATATTCTGAGATATATAAGAACAAATTCACCAAATCCAAAGGGAAATTTGAAGTTGAGCTTCTGTGCCCCAGAAAATTTAAATATTTGCCATCATGGGAATTACTCCGTTGAGGAAAAAATGTGCAGAAGTGTGTTTTGGTCCAATCTAAACCAGGACATTTAAAAAAAAATTAAAAATTACAAGTTTGGGACAGATAGTGAGTTGTTTTTCTACTCAGTCTAGCTGTATGTAGGTATCACTGATACGCTGCCAGCACATCCTATGGAGGCTGCATGTGAAAAGCATCGTTCTACCAGTCTTACTAAATAGCAAATGTTGAGATTTCGTATTTTAGAAAAACTGCAAGGTCTGTTTCCTTATTCTTCCTTTTCCCCTAGAAGTCATTAAAGTCAAAATTGGTAGGTTTGGGCAGAACACCGTGGCTCAGTCCAGAGAGTACCTTGTTGATATGCTCCAAGTTCTATGCAAGGCTGGCAGAAATACTTCTTGAATCCCTCTGTAGCTTTTATAGTACACAAACATTTTTTTTTTCATTGCAAGATTGATAGAAACTCTTTTAATTAAACAAACAGTTGTGCACAAAAGAACTGGAAAGCTTCTATTTAAGAGGGAAATGAATGGCCTATAAGGGTCTCTATTGACATGTGTATTACTGTGGCTCTGGGTATTACTTTGTTAAAAGGAAGGGTAAAATAAAATTTTACACTTATTTTTAATTAATGAATTAATGTCCAAGTGTAAGACCAAAGTGTTAACAGTCACAAAACAGAGGAGCAGTTCACACCTTTGGGAAGCTGACATGCTCTATGGTACCTTCCTGAGAACAAGAGTGTGGATTTGGGTTTGTTAAATACTTTTATTCAGAAACTTAAATGAGTGAAACTTTTAAAAGAAAACCACTGAGCAAAATAGCAAACTAAGTCTCCTCACAGAGCAACAGGAAAACGGCTAATAAGAAGCAAACATAATCCACCTATTATGTTGTTTCATGTCTTTATATTGTTTTTGAATGCCTTAAAATGCCTAAAAATTACTTAAAAACTGTTTCCTGAAGTAAAAGAAAATGTGGCATCAGAAGCATCATTCTCATTTCTGCTAAAAAGCAGCAGCTGCTGGCATGCTTTTGACACTTCTTAAATTTATGTTCAGTTCTGTTGATAGCAGTGAGGAAAACGATGTATTTTCAAATAGTAAGGGAGAAAATGTTAGTGCTACTGTAGTTTATGAGTCACAAAAACAGTGGTTAGTGGAAGTAGTCCGTGTGCTGCCTTGGCTTGTTATTGCCACTGGGAGGCTGTGGTATAACTGTGTGTTGGGAGAAGGATTACTCCAAACCATAATGGATCCCTGGTGGAAAGTTGGACATTATGTAAGGAATGAGAATTGTACTTCAAATATGTAACAGAGAGACCTTAGATCATAAACAGTATATAACCAGTGTAAACATTGGACATGAAAGAATATTAAAAAAAAAAAAAAAGAAAGAAAAAAAAGATTATTCTGTTTGTATAAAGCTGAATTCAATAACAGTAATAAGAAGGTGTTCTTTATTAGAACATTTTATACATTGGTTATACGGAAGATTTACTTGTTTGTTCTCTAGTTAGTTCTTCTGGCTATTTGGTTTGCTTAGTTTGATTCTTTAGGACAGGTTTTATGGGATTTATTGCCCCAGAATCTGGATTCCCTGGAGTGAAGAAAGGGAGACACTGAATCCCCAATTAGAGCTGGGAGGATTGTTAATATTGTTCGCTTACTGTTGGTACTGCTTCTGCCAGCACAGCCAAGGGATGCTCCAAGTCATGCCTTTGGATAAGACAGCAAAAAGAGGAGAAATAATAGTGTTGTTTTGAGCACTGGATCTGGGAGCATCACTGTGCTGTTGTGTTCCCAAAGGAGCTGCTGTGGAGCAGTGATGTTATGCAACCATCAGCCTCCACTGCTGCAGGACTTCTCACTTCCAAACCATTAGGAACTGCTTTGTCCTCAGCTGATTTCCTCAGTAAACTACATTGTAATTGTGGTTTACAGATGAATGGCAGCATTTATATTTGACTGCTTGCATTCATAACTTTATGTTGGTTCAGCTATAAGGCTGTGGCTAGGCATCAAGCAAGAAACTGCCTTCCTTTTGTGTCCTGGATGCTTGTTCTGGGGAAGGTGAAACCTGTGCAATAGGGAGTGGGTTAACCAAAAGCGTCTGAACTTGGTCAGCAGGGAGAAGCCTGCAGCAAAGAGGAATGTCTCTGTCCTTTGACCTGCCTGCAGAAGAGCAGGGAGCAATGTGCAGGGGTGACAGAGAGAACCCATTCCTATGGGCCAGGAAGGGACTGGGAAATTTATTGCAACTTTGGAAACTACCAGAAATTGATGGATGGAGCAAAGACTGGAGAGAAGGAGCTCTTCTCCAGTAAGCTAGAGAGAACACTTATTTTTGAGTCTTGCAGTTTCTTTTGCTGAATATCCCATATCTCAAGGGTTGTTTGTGGTCTTAAAACATATCTGTAGCAACTGGTCGTCCTCTTGGGTGCTTTCTTGAGGACAAGCCTTCTGGCAGGTCCAACAAGAGGACACACCACAGCATCACTAACACAGGAACCACTTCCAGCAAGGCATCCCTTGTTAGCCCGATGTAGGACCTATAAAGGAGGAGAGTGCTGCCTATTTTTAGCATCAACAAGCCTTCTCTGAAGTTTCCTTAAATGTAGATGTAGACCATGTCTAAGTAGATTAACACACAAACACAAAGTCAGGTGACTTTAAGACTCTCTTGTTCATCTGGAGAAAGCTCCAGAATGGAGAAAAGATCTGAGGGAAGGGAGCAGTTAAATATGTGAGCTGATATTTATCTTACTTAATAAAATTGAGCCTAGAAAAAAGTGGGAAGTAACTACTAGAAACAGGAAGATCTGGTGAGGAAGGAAATCACCTGCCCCTTGGGAAAGATAACTGTTGGTTTATGCATTGTGTTTTATTTTGGACTTTGTTGATTCCACTGTTATGTAGTGTTTGGATGAAGACCTTGAAAGGATTAAAGCAGTGATGTTTAACCTTTCCGGAGGAATTCAGAGAAGATAGCAATCTGGAGACACCATTCCTTCAGTAGCAGGAACAGTGTTACCCTTCAAAAACTGAATTTATGCCCAGAAAGAACTGAGAGATCAATAGAAAATAAGGTCACAGGGAATACTTGCTCAAACCTCTCACTTGCCTGAGGCCTACTCCACCAGCATTTTCTCAGGATGGTGAAGCTATGAGCAGCATACTGTAAGACAGTTCTGCTGTGATTAGATGTAAGGAAATACAGGGCTGTTGGTTGTCAAGGCACTGCTGGTATTTTAATTTGAAGTGTCACTCAGACTCCTCGAGTGGCCTTGCACTGATATTGAATAAAATTGGAGAGAAATGAGTTTTTTGAACAGAGAGAAGGGGTCCAGTGGGCTGGAAGCGGAAAGGTTTTGGAAGCAGGCATTGGGTTTAGAGGACCTAGCCTGGCCTTGCGACCCTGAGCAGATTTACCAATCTGCAATGTCCCTCCACCCTCACCTCCCTAAAACTATCCTTTTTGCATCAATGCAATTGCCTGTGCAAGGACTGGCACAATTTGATTCCCAATGAATCACATAAAAACTGATTTAATGAAGTGTCTCTTGATATTATTATTATTGTATTACTGAGGCAGGGTTTTTCTGCTTGCCTGGGGCTTTCTGAAAAGGCTCCATTGCTTTTCCACCCGTATTCTTTTCTAGCTTATTCTCCTAACATTGGTTTCTAATGAACCTTTGACATTTATCCTTATATTTTTCTACCCTCAAATTCCTAACTTCCTCTCTTTCCTGAGGTGAAATTTTACCATTTACTTTATGAGGTAAAGGAGGAAAAAAAAAAAAAAAAGAGAAATGCTCCAAGAGCTAGCAGCTTCTTCTAATTCTTTCTGTTATGACAATATGACAGATTCTTGCACTTCCCTGGCTCCCAGTGGAAATACCAGGCTCTGAGGAGACAGGAAGAGGGGGTATAAAGACAGAAGGCATTTACTCTTAGCAGTGATTTTTCTAATGAGAGTTTTTAGTGGTGACATTAACAAACTGTTCTCCTGAAGAATTTCCTAGGGGCTTCAGTGTCACTACATGCAGCATCAGGTGGGTGACAAGCTCTCACCGCCACCCCACTCACTGCAGGAACAGCATCCTCAGCAGGAGTGGGTCTGCACTCTCATTTTTGGCAGAGACATACTGAATGCTGAGTGGAGTGAGCAGCACAACAGCTTTCTTATAGATGTTTGTTTACATCTTTTACTTGTTATTTTCAGTGCAGGGGGCATTAAAAATGAAACTAAAAAAAGAAACAGCCTCATACTAAGGGATTTAAACATTTTTGCAGAGCTTAATTAAACTTCTAAATCTGTACTCTAGACAGTTAAGCCTTGCAATAGGTAAGATGAAGAGGAGAGAAGTCAAGGGATTAATCCAAGGTCAGTGGCAGAGTCAGAAGCAGCCCCCAGGGGGTTCACTCCTCTCCTCTGCTGGTGGTAAATCATTGACAGTAATTCCAGTCAGGCTAGCAGAATTCCCCCAGTCTGAGACCAGGGAGAATCTCAGCCATCTTTTTCTGGTCAGCAGAAAGCCTTTAGCTCCTGACGATAATTGTTCATGTATTTAATTATCATAACCCTTTTTTTGTCACAACAACTAGGATAGAGCTGATTTGGTCGAGGAAGCACAAACAGAAGCAAGGAAAGTCGATGCATAAAAAGAATAGCTGACTGTGGAAATGGGCCAACAGAGTGTCAATCTACCTGCCTGAAACCTCTTTGTAGGAACTTCATCAGGAAAAAAAATAAAGTAAAAAGATGCCAGATTCAGATACTTGGAAAATCTGTTTGTAAAAACCAAGGGCCCCGTGAATTTGTCATAAAACCTCTCACAACAGTCTGTGGTCTGTCTGTTTGTGAAATCAGCTAAACAGTCTGGATCCTTACACAGGTACATACATCTTGCACAGCCCCATCACAGGAGGAAGTGTCCCAGCTTGCCCTCAGGACTGGGGCACAGGCACACACTGCAGTACTGCAGGAGATGATATTGTGGCTAGTCCTTGGCACTTGAATTTTGGGAGCTATCTATAATTTGAATTGTGGTATGTTTTCTTTTGAAAGAGCTTCCAAGTTCTATTTTGCATTCTGCCCCAATCTTGGAAGTATCAGACCTTCAAACTCTGAGAAACCCATTTTCCATCTTGTTTGCTTGTGATGCTTATTATAAACCATACATTAACAAGTGATTAAAATTGCACTACAGCAAGTATGTAAGTGTAAATCTGAATGATGCATGATTACTGTGAGCCAGCAGACATGTAGAAATAATTGGCCTTTAAAGTTCATTAGTCAGTTTTATTACAAATAGTGCATTTGCATGATGTTTGTAAATTTATGCACCAGCGGCCAAAAGTGATGACAGCATTCCACTGACTAGGCAAAGCAATTACAAAAAGGACATCCATTATTTGAAATGTCTATGCAAAACACTTGTTTTAATAATTGGTCATAGTGTTTCAGTTCTTGGAATGAGAGCTGCTAAAGTCTTTATTTTACAGCAAGTGGCATAGCCAGACAAAGTGTCCCAACATGCTGAACTGTTCCTTCCAAATTGTTTTATGGTTGATTCACCCCCACTCTCAGTATCTGAATTAGATGTACAGAGATTCTGAATGGGATGCTGTTAGATTCACCTTTTCCTTTGGTGACTGAAAAGCCTCTCTGTGACTGTCACAGGGGATTTAGCTATATACTGCTGTTCTCCATACACAAATCCAATGAGAACTGAAAGCAAATGGGAGATTGTAGAGGTTATAGTGTCATTAGTACTGACCTGCTCCTCTCTGGGCCTGATGGGAAGAGTAGTAGTGGAGGTAAAGAGGAAAACAGTTTGAGGAATAACATGGATTAGTTAGTGAGAGAAGCTAAACCCCATCTCCTATGTATTTTCTTAGTTATTACTGCTATTTTTAATTTAGCACATTTACTTTTCAAATTCCAGAAAATGATCAGAAATTTCTGGTTCACTTAAAAGTTAAGAGATTAAGGTCTATGTGTGATTACACTGAAGTGCTGCATGTCCAAGCTGCCTCCAGATAAGGAGACAGCTTCAGCATCTTTTCCATTTCCAGGTTATCTGTGATTCCCAGCTAAGGAGCCACATACTTTGGGATACCAGAACTGATACATTACTGTCAGCTTGAATGTGTTTCCTAATCATTTGCTCATCTCAGCTCCAGCGTGAGACAATTAACACGCCATATGCTGTGCTCTCCATTAGCCAGTGTGTTTGACAGTGCTCCCGAATGCTGTGCCTGGCATAGCTCTTTATGTGCTTGTGCACAGCTGCATTAATAAAATCTGAGGAGTCAGGTGTGTGCATGTGCATATATAGCTGTACACAGGCGTGCACGGCAGCTCAGTTATAGAAATGGTAAACACTCGCAGCAGGAACAAACCAACGATGGGTGAACCACAAAGGGTTCAGTTGAGAGAAACTTATAAAGACTTGAAGGGTTCTTTGAAAGAGGATTATATTCTCCTAAGATTTCCATTATTTCACTATAATGGAAAAAAAATTTTGCATTAGGTTAAAGATCCAGTAGCATTCTGCTCTGTGAAGAGAATCTCACATTATCAAATCAAATACAGCCCTTCCAGTTAAATTGCTTCATTGCTTATATTCATTGAAATTTGAACTTTAACACGGAAAACTTCCAACATCTGGAAACCTGAGCTTCAAGAGCAAATTCCTAAATTTGTGATAATAGCAAAAATATGGGAGCTACTGCTCTGTGCTACATTTTGTTCCCTTCTTGCTGTGCACTGCATAGCTTTTTTTTTGCTGGCCAGCCTTCGCGTACGAAGATCCGGGGAAGGCCTCTTTTTCCTTTCAGACCTTCCAGCCTGCGCACTGGATTTTTTAGGTGAGACACAGGGCGCGCAGATCTGAGCCCACCCTTTAATCCCGAGGTTCAATCTGCCGGGCCAAAGCGATTCCGGACAGTGGCAGCTGAGTTCCTCCTCAGGACGTAGGCAGATTGCCCCCTTGCAGGGCTAATGAGCTCTGCCTGCCCGGGGAGTATCCCGAGCCAGGACTTGAACCCGGGCCCCGGCAATTACTGTGCCGTATGCTTAACCACTACACCACCGGGGCTCCCTCTGCATAGCTTAATTGTCAGGTAATAGTCATGCAAGGCATAAATGCCACCTGGCTGCCCTGCAAAGCACTCATCCAACCAAGTGGGCAAAGTGCTGTTGGCCACACCACACCCAAAAAGCTCCTTCTGTTACTTGAAGTGCTCACCTTTAAAGTAGTTTCTTGCCCATCGGTGCTTTGACTAATGAAGATGTTAGAAAGATATTCTTTACTCAGAGGTGAAAGAGTTTGTCCATAGAAATTCTGGATGCCCCATCCTTGGAAGTGTTCAAGGCCAGGTTCATTGGGATTTTGAAGCACATGTCCCTGCCCGTGGTAGGGGGGTTGGAACTAGAGGATCTTTAAGGTCCTTTCCTAAAGTCGGCCGCCGGGAAGGGGCCTGANTTCTGTGATTCCAAGGCACTCTGCAGTGCATGCTTCCGTGGCTCTCCCAGCATCATTGGTGCTTCTATGTCCATGTCACCTTCTGAGCTGTGTTTTATATTTCCATATGCCCTATAGAGAACTAGTAGGACTTTTTGTTTTCTGAGCAAATCTCTTAGGAGTCTTTGATATCAGAGTTGCTTTTAGTTTGTCAAATTACCCAAAGCTAGGCTCACTTGAGGTTAAGGACTTTTTATTTTTTTTTAAATAAACAGAAACTCCCTTCAGGGTATTCCATGGGAAGTCACTTTTCAGTATAAGGGTGAACTTTTCAGTCTGTCTCATCCTGGTCTTCTCAAGTCAAGTTTGATCTTCTCAAGTCTTCTTCCTGGTCCAACTACTGCATAGTCACAAATGCTCCAAGTCACAAAAGGGGTCTCAGTGGCCCCTGTATAGAAGTGATGGAGATGTCCTGGGCTGAGTGATCCGATACTGATGGATCACAGTGTGGACAGCTGCACTGTGCTGCCTGCAGTGCCTTTTGGATAAGCAGGCTTGATAAATTGATGCTTAAACCTGATGACCATTCATTTAATAACTAGGTGGGGTACAGAAAATGAATGCTGTCTCTTTTGCAAAAACAAACACTTTACTTGGGCATGAGCCACGACTGTTGTGGCTAAAGGATGACATTACATATTACTGTACATTTTGTGTTTTCACCACAAGGGAACAGATGAGTATCTGAACAAACACAAACACAGCTGAAAAATGCAGCCTCTCATTTCAGATGCTTTGAGTGTATTCACTGGGTAATCATCACAAGCAAGGAAAATCTTCTGCCTTTTTTTACCTTACAAGGTTTTCCAGAAGCATGGCCTTGTTTTAATCTCTAAGAAGCTCTTATCATAGGAGAGATTGATATAGATATAGTGAGCCATTTTAAGCTGATATTGAAGTCATCCTCTCTTAAGTTACTAACAAAATTCCACTTGCAAAATTACTATGGCTGTTTGTCTTTTTGTCTCGCTTTTATAGTAGGCTGCTCTTCTCATTTAATTCTCTCATGTAATAGGTGTTTTCTAATCTTGGCTTTTCAGTAGGGGGAAAATAATGTTCTCCAGATGAAAGATTTTGTCATGTGAAAGCACAATGAGCATCATAAACTCATTTGCTGCATAGATAAATTTTTATCAGGCTTGAATTGAATTGATTTTCTGATGTGTGGATGATTATTTGCTTTTATTTTTTTGTTGCTGTTGTTACGGTGAGCATTCTCTGAAAAGTATCTTCAAGTAATACAGCAGATATAAGAAGAAGAGAGATTAAAAGGACATGCTTTATTTTCCAAAGGTTAGACTGAATTTAGGACAATTTGTGAAGACTGCATTTTACCATGGAAACCTTTTATATACATTGATCTATTTAAGAAGGTTTTTAATGGAAAAGGAGGCACAGTTTAGGAATGGCACTCCCCAGTTTAGTGATCCCCCCTTCCCAACTCTCCAAAACCACACACCACCCACTCGCTGCCCCTGCTTTCTCCTTCCCACTCTGGGTCTGGACTTGAGAATTGGAGACACAGAAAGGTGTAAGTTATGGGCTGAGATAAGAACAGTTTTTCTGGAAACAGCAACGAGGTAATAAAAGGAACAGTAACAGCAGCAATATTGATAACAAAATTGTACAAATAAAAGGGGGTGATTTACATGCAAAATACTCTCTGAGCCTGACCAGACATGAGAGAACATGGCCACAGCTTGTGGCACCTACTCTTTGGGCTCCATCCACCACTCCTATTCCTGAGTGGAAATTGGAAACTTCTCCGAAGTTGCAAGGAGTCCTTTTCCCCTTCCTCTGGCTGTGACACAAAATGACATTGAATAAGAGAATGTCTTGACCACACCCCCTCCTGATGATCTGGGCCAGAACTGGAACAACTGCTCATACACTGTGCCAGTAACCACTTACCAGTTTTTGTAGGATGTTTTGTAACCACCTACCAGGTTTTGGTAGGATGTCTGGAAGGCAAAGCCAATACTTGCTAGTAGAAATATGAATAATGGAGTAGCCCATTAAATCCTATTTTCTGTGAAATTTCTGTTTAGACAACTAGGTGTAGCATTCCTGATAGATTTGGATACTGCATTTGCTGTTCAGAAGAAAAGTTTTTTCTCTTCATGCAGTCTTCAGCACACTTTATTTCCTGCTGTGTAATAATGATACCCTAAAATACCTCATTAATCTGGTTGGATACTTATCGTTCTCAGAGAACCATCTCTTTAGCAACCACAACTAGCAAAGAAAAGACCTTCATTTACTGCTATCATCCCAGTTTAAAGGAGCTTTTAATGTCTTCGCAGTTGCTCTATGAAGACTGTCGGGAATCTTCAAAGCTGTAAGCTGCTTTACCTTTACTTGTCAAAGAGGAAATAAACACACAAATCTATTTTAGTGAGTTTTTTGTGTCTTTTTCAAATAAAACCTTGGTATGTGCTGCATTCCCAACTGCCTTAATCACAGCTCTTGGGCAGACGGTCACTGTGTGCTCCTGCCTGCAGCCTTTTTGGGGCATCATGCTGTGTGTCAATTCACCATGTCCTGGCCAAGGCCATTAGGCCAATTGATGGCACTGCCAGACATAAAATAAAACAGCCACCCTGCAACTTGGCTTTTGCAGAGAAAAACAAAGTAAAACCAATTTGGTTTTCTTTTCCTTAAAGACTTTAATTTGAGGTGGGAGTCTGGGGAGAGGACTTGGGGTGTATGGGGTAAGTGGGGGGATGTAGGTCCAAACCCAGAGGCTGGACCTTACAGGCATCTTGCAGCCAGGAGAGCTCCTCTCTTCTTGGAAGGTCCACCCTTGACCTCACTACAACCAAAGTCCAATGATATTTCAAGCTTACACCACACTACTTCATCCTAATGTTATGCAAATCCCCCTTTTTTTTTTCTTTTGTTGTAAATGAACTTTGTTTATAGTGATTGCACACACACAAAAACCACATTATTGTTTCAGATTTTTTCTTTTTAAATTCCTGCACTTCTGTCCAGAAAACCCTATAAGAACAGAATGCAAACCTCTGGGCCTCGCTCCAGACCGGCAGCCTGGTTATAAAGGGGTGAAGGAAAGGGTTTTTGCAAACTTCAGTAAACAGTTACTTTAGTTAATAGTCTGAGTCTTGATTACTCACCCCACTGTGACTTACACTGTTTTTTGGGAGGGTTGTATTATATCCAGACTGAAGGCAGGAGGTTATGTTTCTGCTGAACTCAACAAAAGGTGGATTGTGCACTTATAGTACAGTTGCTTTGAATAGAATCTGGACCCATATGTTGAAACTGTTCTGGTCTCTAATTAAAGACTAGTATCTCTGCACTGCACACTGAGCTATTTTGAGGCAGTGAGAATGCCACAGCAGGGAGTGTACTTGGAGAGTTGGTACTGAAGGCCTTGTTACACCCTGCATTAAAGATATGTGAGTAACTGTGAAAGCTTTGAAAGCTTCAACTTCACCTGAAACTGTTCCTTTCTGCTCCCATATTCCTTTTTTTTTTAAGAACAAAAAAAAAACATCCCAAAAACCAACCAAAAAACACCAACAAAACATCACTAAAAAAAAAAAAAAAAAAAAAAAACCAAAACCCGAAATATTTCCAGTAATTAAATCTTGTGTTCAGTTTGAAGCCTCTTTAACTTCTCATTGAAAAAAAGCAAATAAAATGTAGAAAAAATTTTCAAGGCTTTCAAGGATATTTAGATAAGAGGTGTTAATTGTGTCAATGCCTCTGTCTAAAGCAGAAGGTGTCACTGGTTTGTATTTTCTGACTTCCAGAAAAATTTTTACCTTTCCCGATTTCCCCATCACTGCAGTCACTTGCACAGTTTTTCATATGGATCATTTGTAAATAGGACCAGTGTTAGAACAAGTAAAGGTCTTCTGGCCTGACTTCCCTACTCTAACAGGCTACTTTAGGACTCTAACAGGCTGAATAAAAGAAAGACTTTCATAGTTACATCCTCCAGAATATTTTTAGTTTGAATCATGTGAACTATGAGCTTGGTTAGCTCTAGCCAGTGAAAGGGAGTCCAGTCAAATCCAGCACCAAATGCAGAGACTGCAGAGTACCTCTAAACATGACAAAGTTTTTAGGTCTCTATATCAGATGGCTAATGCTATTTGAGCTAAATCAAATAATTTGTTTCAAAAGTGACAACCATGACAAAAGTCTGCACTTAATTTTAAATTTGTATTTGTCATGACTAAACTAGGAGTTTCTGGCTTTAATCAAGCCTTTTGCTGAATAAATACAAGAATATTTCATTATTTAGCTTTATAGGAACAAAATATCCTTTTTAAAATACGTATGGTCTTCTTTCAGTCTTCATTTTGAAAAGCTTATTCAAAATCTTTATATAAGGCAAGTTGCTCTGTACTTGAAGTACTTTGGCTGAGCAGGTTAGGATGACATGGACCAACATGCCATTTTTGAGGCAACCCACCTATCAGTGGTGCTTGTTCTGTATGTTCACAGAGTACTGGTGATGTGTGTCAGATCACCCATGAAGAAATTTGAGAGGGAGATCTGCTCCAGTTGCAGATGAAATATATTCTACCTTCTTAAGGGGACATCAGGTTCAGACTAACCTTCAAAGACCTTCAGAAACCTTCAAATCACATGAAAGTTAAGGATAATTTAGGAAATCTTTAATTTAGTTCTAAAAAGATTATTACAGAGATAGTGACATTGGTAAGAACTATTTTGATCTACTGAGCCAAAACTGTTGTACAGAATTTATCACCACTGTAGCCATTGCCTTTGTGGTTCTCCTGTATCTCTTCTTCAGCTTTCAGAGTCAGTCTTTTAGAAAGCAAGGCCACCTGACACATGGACAAGTGATATACAGGCTTACTTCGTAGCTGAAACCAGGATTGGTCACACCTGTACAAAAGTGTCTATGGTTTTTTAATCATTGTTTTGATTTGCATTTTCTGTGTGTTTGCTTGTTTTTTTTAACTTGCAGTGAGAAAGTTTCCACAATCTCATGCAGATAAGAAGCAAGGACACTAGAAATGTGTTTTGCATCCCTGTACTTGTCTTTCTAATCCTAGTTCTTTTGTCTTCTTTCATTATGCAGGACATTACACAGTCCTATTAATTATACTTGTCACTGTATTGTAATAAAAGCCTGTGATGAATTTTTATCCACTGCCTCACCAGACTTCTCTTTATTTATCCCATTCTGCAAGTAGAGCCTGAAAAATGGGTATTTTATTGAAAGGAGTCGAACTTTATTGAAACAGGTCGAACCTGCACCCCACTGTGCAGGTACCTACATTTTCACTTTGCTCTCATTCCTGTTCTACACCTGGTGTTGTACTGTCAATACACTTTTGCTGAAGAAACCATTCTTACCAAACACCAGATGTTAGATAAAAAGGTCAAATACCATGTGAGAGAGGACTAATTTCCATACAGTTTACATTAAAGACACACAGTCAAGGAGTGTCTACTTATTTTTATTTTTTTTTTTTTTTAATTCTGTAGATTATTTACTAGTGTTCTGCTTGTCAGTATTTTTTCATGACTACCCTGTGTGTCTCAACCTGCTGATAGCAAGAAATGAAGAAGATTCTGTGTTCAGTGATACAAGTTTATTTTGTTCTCTGCATTTTCACCAGAATTGTTCTGTGTTTCTGGGACAGTTGCAAGATGGATTAAGATAGATAAAATAATGCTGATTTTGTATTGTTTTGCTTTATCCTTCTCTCTTTTGCCATTTGAATAAAAAAATTAGAACCTGGAAACAGTAAATCTCCTGGAATATTTAGATTAGATTGTGTTTGGGTTTATTTTTTCATAGAACTCTTCTGGTTTTCCAGATCCTTACAGTAACTATATACTAACTCTATAGTAAGGGAATAAAATTTAATTACAGCCATTCATAAATCTGTGGCTTCCTAGCTGTATAATTTCCCACAACAGCAAAATGTATCTTTCATGACCATATATTCTTTTATATGGTTCTGTTTTTGCTAGGCTTGAGAATATTACTTGTGAATGCAGAAGGTGCTGTGGTCCCATTTCAGCAAGCTGCTTGGTCTAGGTGTGCAGTAGTTATCAGAGAAATGGATGGCATTTCACGGAATAAGGCTGCGTGCTGATGCATACTGAAATGTGCTGCTGAATTAGGGCCTCAGGAGACAAGGTCATGCTTAAAGGATTTTCCATTGCAACCTAAATAGTTGATAAACACAATGGTGAGGGAGGAATGTGACTCAGTGAACAGCCATCTGGGCAGATAACTTGAAAGCTTCGGAAGAGGAGGGATGGAACTAATAAGCTAATTTGCTAAAAGCTCTTCTTATGTCTCTTATGTTTGTGAATCATTTGCGGGAATCTGAGCTTTGAAAAGATGATTCAGAGAAGATGGTAGACTTGATGTACACCTGGATGAACTCCCTGGAAATATGTCAAGTCCCAGTCCATGGATTCTCTTAGTGGTAGGTCTGTGCATGAAGAGCAGGGCTAAGCAGTAGCCTGACATCTATTTTAATGAGATTGGTGGAAAGAACACAGCTTTCTTACAAGGAAGGAAAAGGAGGCTCAAAATCCAAAAATAAAAAATACAGAACCATAGGAACCAAATGTTGAACAACTTTAAAAAAACATCAACACTGGAAGCACATCCTTTGGAGCACCTCACCTTGAAGGCATCCCAGGACCTTTGGATACTGCCCAACAGGGCTGAACACAGCTGGGATTCTTCCTAGAAAGCTTCCTCCTCCTGATACTGTCCCAGTTTGGCTGCAGCCAAGGGCAGGTCAACCAGGACGCTCCACCTCCTGGGACCAGGTGCTGAGTTAGAGGACAACTTGACTGGAGACAGTGTAAATGTAAGACCAGAGCATCATCTGACCTGCCAAGGGCACAGGGGGCATTGCACAGGCAGCTGCTTTCAAAGGCCCTCCACAAAATAAGCAATGTTCTCCCTGGTGCTGTTGAGGAGAGCACAACATGCAATTTGTAGGACTATAGCAGAGGGCTATTTTCATCACTTATCATGCATAGAAGAGTAATGACTTTGCTTTGGGCTGTAGAAACATGAGTTTTCATCTCATTCATGTGCTAAAAAGACAGTTCAGCCATATGTCGAGTGCCTGCATACAAGGAGACAAAGTGAAGGCATTGGACATGAGCTCTACATAATATATTTCTGTATTATGAGAAGTAGTAAGTTAGCAGGAACAGTAAAGGTCTCTTTATATTCTTGAAAAAAAACCCTTAAAATATAAACATATTAAAAAATTCTAGCCTTTTTCTATTACTCTACCTTGTCACATCTGCTCCAAAGTTTGAATATTCAAAAAGGAAGAATAAATTGGCGGATTTTTTTGCAAGCATTAGCAATCCAGAACAACTTTGCTTTTAGAAATGATCAGTTCCATCAATGCTTCCTTGAAGACACAGTACTAACACCTGGGCTGTTTGTTTTTTGATTTTTGTTTTGTTTTGTTTAACTATGCTGGTAAAATAATGATTCAGATAGAGTTGCATATTTATATAATTTTGTGTGTATGTAAAATTCATAGACCTTTACTGGAAAATATTCTAAATGAGATTCTAGATGTTAAGTAGGAGAGGCCAAGCTGAAATGTGAAATCCAGCTTGCCTTTACTAGCTTTTGTTGGAAGTATCTGAGACCTCCCAGAGTGAAAGAGTTAGTTAAACATTAGCCACTCAGGTACTAGGGACAGTTAAAAATATCCTGACTGTAATAACTGATGAGGAAAGAGCACATTTCAGCTGTTGACGTATTGCATAACATATGTTAAAGACAGTACTTCGTTGTCACAGGTAACTGGAATCACCACTTATTAATTAAGAGCTTATCTGTTAAACTACTTACTTTGAATATTTTTTCTGTTTCAGGGTACTTTGCTGCTCACCTGGTAAATGCATTATACATAATTCTCCTCATTTCTATTCCAGTTCTATTTGAAACTACCATTATATGTTCTTGCAAAAAGCTAGACTGTTCCTCTTACAGAGCTATAGATTCTTCTCCTGTCTTGTTTTGTCAAGTGTTCTCCAAATCTTCAAAGTTTATAATTCTTAATTTGTAAAGGTTAGTTCAACCTGTGCAGACAATTAAATAAATTTTTTCTGGTCATAATCTGCTCCTTCTCCTCTTCAAGTACAGGAGATTCCGGTAGATAGGTTTAAAAAAGAAAGGAAAATAAATGAGGGTTCTAAATTTTACTGGTATTTCTTGTCTTCCACCGTAGAACATTCTTCAACCTTATTCTTTCTTTGAGCAAGAAATCACCTTTCACCCCAACACAAAGACAAAGAATAAAGATCTCTGAAAACTTGTCATGATTTTATAGGTAAGGAACTTAAATTTAGTCTTATGCAAATTCTTGTGATAAAAAGGTCACCAGGTGGCAAATGACTGGTCTGGGGACACATTAGTTTGAGGAGAGGAAAAGTTAGGTCCCTGAAAACTTACACTGCCTTGTAATGACTCCAGCTATTTTTAGATTCCTTAGCTAGTTTTTTTTCAGGGAAAACATCTACAATGAGAGCTTATACATTATGTAAGGTACCAAGAGAATTTGAATGAGCTAGGCCTAATAAACACTTTGATGGGACTTCACGTGCTGTTTAACCTGAGTTGCAGCATTTCTCATCAGAAGCAACCTGATTTTAGAGGTGAAAAGGGTGACTCTCTAATGTAAGGCCCTTGGGAAAGGACCCATCCTTTCTGGTTCAAATGTGTGTCATTTTGCACTCTGCATGAATAGCACTAGAGTTTTTTTACTATGTGAATTACTGAAAAAAAGAAAGGAGGGGGGGAGTTCAGAAGACAGCAAAAATAAGAAGTAAATTACTTTCTGTGTGTTAAACCCAATTTTATACTTGATGTCTACTTCTTTGTAATACTACAAAGGCTCTATTGAAATCATTGTAGAAGCCTCCATTTCAGGGTTGTTTTCAAGTGGGTTTGGTTTGGTTTTTTTTTAGTGCAAATGCTTCCAAGCATGCTGCTTCTATCTCTATGCTGATGCTAGTTCCACACAAATAACTTACTGTCTTTCTGCTTTGCTTTTGATCTGAAGAAAGGGTTGTTTCACACCGAAAGATGCTGACTTCCATCCTCAGTAATCAGAGTGGAACAGGTGTTCCTTCTTCCCACAGATTGCAGGTGTTCTCCTGGGTAGCTTTCTAAAAGCATTTTGATGTCTCCCTGATTGATGTTCAGACAGCTAAAGGGAGTAGTTTTGCAGTAGGCTCTGAGTTAACTGGACTGGACTATACCGTGGTTAAGCCTGTGAATGAAATCATTGATACTGTTACCAGGCTTAATTTTTGGTTTTAATACTGCCAAAACCCCTGACTTAAGACACTGTCCCCAAATGATGTCGTTTGATACTTCCCCAAGAGCTTTATTGTGGCAGAGGTTTTTCCTTCTCTGCCTCTACAGAGAGGATTAAAGGACTTTAAAGGCATTAGTCCAGATTTAGTACTTTCTATTGAAGATCTAGCAAGTGTGAAGAAGAGCTGAGCATAAAACAGGCCTTTTTCTTAGCTTATTAAGAAATGTTATGAAGACAGTCATTCTATTTCTTATTTCTCAACTTTTTTATGTGTATAAGAGGTTATATATTTACCACACACTGAATATTGTTTTATAGTGTACAGTATGAAACAAGCATCCAAACACACAAAAAAAAGTTTTACAATAAATTCAAATCATTTACCTTGTGTCTCTCTTAGGTCACAAATTTTTATGAGAAGAGGTACATACATTCTGTTAATAATTGGCAACATACTTTAAAGAAAGAATGTGTGACAGTGCAAGATGCAATGGGGAGTGGAGCTTTGTTTTGAGGGATTGCTGCAAATAGTTATACAATCAGAAGCAAATCAGAGATTACAAATAGATATTGATAGATCTTAAAAATTTTCTTAAGTTATTTTGAGATGGCATGTATTGTTGAAGGATGCTGTAGGAATGTGCAAAATAATTAAAACACTTTTGGGACTACTTAATTAAATGGAATAATTTTCTTCTAAATGTAGTATTTATAATTTAAAATATCTCATACAAGGATTAAAGATTTTATAAGGAATAGTAAAATGCAGAAACTGTGACCAAATAACAAAAATCTCATCAGGACACAAATGTATAATTAAATCTAATGTTGATGGGTTTTTACCTCAGAGCACTGCACTTGGAAAGTCTGGTTGCATAACAGACTGTGTTACGTGCTCTGGTCAGCCGACTTCATTCCTCTTCTCCCAAGCAGTGGAAACTGCAGAAGATCTAGTCTGAACTATTCTCCGTTTTAACCTGTTTCTCACTTCCTCCAAAATTCTAACAACTTTAAGACTCGCTGCAGCTGAGGACTCCTCGAGATCCCTGAACTAGGGTGCTTGTGTCTTATTTTGCTTCCCGACCTAGTTGGGTAGGTGTTCACTGATCGTACACACCATGCTGGTCTCTACAAATGCACGGGGAGGAGCAAAGGGTGTAAGCTCCTCTTTAACTACAAGGTGAGAGGAACCAGGGCAGTCATCTGGGAGGCTGCACATACAGAACAGGACACACTGACTTTCTACAGGTGATCTTGCTATCTCAGATTGTGTTATATGCAGCAAAGTCCAAACTGGTCTTCAGCTTACCAGGATGGGTATCTGCTTTGGGATGTCTGAAATTTCTCTCCAACATTATTGATTACATCTGAAGTTTAGAAACTGGTTCATGTGTATACATTTGAGCCATAAGAATTTGGAACTGAATTCCTTTCCCAGAATTCGTATGTTCTATAGGGTCCTCTACAGGGCTGAGAGTCAGCCTTTGTCTTCCTATGGCTGTCCTCACAAGGTAATTTTTGAGTCCCCTTTGTCACTATTCAGTCTCTTGCTGCAATGAATATTTTGCTATTCAACCTGAAGTGAAAGAACTTAAAATAACCTACTGAAACAAGTGTTCCCCTCACTCAACTTTCCTACACCTCTTGAGCAAAACGCAGTTTTCCATATGGGGGTTCCATAACTACCTCTGGGCAAAAAGAACCTTAACCTAGATCCCTCACAGAGCAGAGAATAAAAAAGGGAATCTTTCCTTTGGGAAACATTCTGCATGGAGTCTGATCTAGCTGGCATTATCTAAACTTGCTATTTGGGCTGGACCTTGCAGGAACAATATGTAGACAATAGGCGATAAACTGCTAAGGACTGGGACAATCTCAGCCACAGAAACAGATGTTTCTGCAACAGCAGAAATGTGCTTCCTATCCTTTGGTTTTTCCACTGTGAGGGCCATCATTTGAGCAGACTGGCAGGGAACCAGGAAGATGAAGAACATTTAGGGCTTTGTTGCCCTAGTGGGTTTTTATAGTTTAAATTTGGTAACTAGTACAGTAGATATCTCTTGATTTTTTTCTTTTTTTTTTGTTCTCAATTAGTCGAAGGATGTAAAATGTTATCAATGGTTGCCAAACCACACAGAAATATAAATTATTATAATAGAAGAATCTATTATCAATTTAGATAGTGCTTTTCACAGTGCACTGAGCAGAAGCAGAGTTCATACACATGAAAAATATGTAGAATTTCCTTTTATTGTGAAGTTAAATCCATCTTTCCAGTGCTGAGGTTCTTCACAGCATGCTGGCTTAAGGTCAATGAAAATGCCATTCATTCTGCTCTGGGCCATAGGTTGGAAGCCTCTGGTAAGAGAACTGAGTTTTGTGAATAACCATTTGTCGTCACTGGTTTTCTTAAATTAAGATAGCATGACTATAAAACTGATATTCTGATTATACTGAACTTAGGGATGACTCTTCAGTAGAAAAGACATTTTTTGTAATAGATCTTTTCTATACAGATGCTATCTTGAAGCAAAATTACTTAACTGTCAAGGCATGTGCCTGGATTCTGGCATTGACATCTTTACCTCTTTTGCCCTCCCAAATGAGTTGTGCATAGTGTAGGAAGCATAAGATTCCCCCAGTTTGTAAGAAACATGCATTTGTACTGGAGAAACACAGAGAACCCACGATGTGACTCTTGAACAGCTAGTCCTGTCACAACTGAGATACTGGAGTGGTTTTTGTCTTTCTGTACTCCATAGGGTTATTTCAGGTTTTCACTGGGGTAGAGAGAATCTGGGTCACAGCTCAGCCATCTGTCTGTAGATGACTTTTCCTCAGAAGTGTTTTCTGTCTCATTTTAGTCTGTACCTATGATAGGAAAAGCATCTAGAGCTGGGTAGGATATTTCCTCAAAATTTTTTTTCATCCAAAAAATGCTGATGAGTTGAAACTGAAACTTTTTGTGGCTGTTTGTTTTGACAAATATTTGTTGACATTATTTCTTTGCTTTAAGGAGAGGTTTCTTGAGGTTTCTTTTCCAACCTGGTTAGTCCACAGTAGCCTAGTGGTTTGAGTTCTTCCCTGAGGCCAGAGTCAGATCCCTGATTGACGTGATTTGAAGCACAGAGCTGAGGTCAGGTTAATGGAGGAGGCATCATAAACTATGTCTTCCTGCTCTCCCCCTAGGACAGGGTCATCTGTGGGTGTTGTTTCATAGTTATTGCAAGTTAAGGCTAAAGGTTAAATGTGCTGATTTCTTCTACTAATATAAAGGTCAACAGGTTACAGAATATGGAAATAGGTTTACAGAGTAAAATCAATAGATCCATAACTCCATTCCAAGCTGCTGGTTCAGGAGCTCTAGTAGTGTTGATCACATGTGATGTTGAGGTTGTCTGTGTTGTTATGCCAATTGTTCTCTCCAGCTGGACAGGTCTTCCCAGAGAGGAATTTTGCTCTGGTTGGAGGCTCCAAGTTATGATTCTGCCTTGGCAACACAGTCCTGACTGGCAAATAGAGGGTCCCCATGAGGACTTTATGTCTGCTGTGGAGGTTCTTTTGACATGATTTGAAATTTCTTTTTCCCCTGCTAACGTGGAGAACTTCTGTTCCAATGGATATGACTGACCATTTGACATCGATGTCTGCTAGTGGAATTTTTGTAAGTTTATTCAAGAAGGGTTTTTTGACTCCAGAAGTGAAGTATTTCTTCCATGTTTGTGTTAGCTCCTTTTCCTAGATGTAGATTTAAATAGTCTTAAACCTCCCAAATATAATTTACATACCAAATGCTCTAAAGAATTCTTTTGTTTTCTTGGAGAAGTTTACAATTGGATTCATCCCTTCAAGGGCACATGATTTGTAATTTGAATCTCTTCATGCTTTCATAATAAAATGCAACTTGCCACATAAACCCATTATCTGCAGAGTATCTTTAACATGTTTCACAATAGATGTTAAAGACTTTTTCAATAGGGCCTTCACATAGCCTGTCAAGGTAAGATACCTGGCTGATTTGACACTTAGAATGCCTCTGTTTTCGTTTTTTCACAGAAGTAATGCCAGCACTAACATTCAGTTAACCTCAGTAATGGACAGACAGTCCTACAAGATTTCCTTAGAATTGTCTGCCTGAGGTGAGTTAATGCTCCTTTCCAAGTCAGTCTGAAGGTCATGATTGCCTAGCAATTTTGAGAGTGATATTGACTTTGCATTGCCTGTCTTAAAATTACATCTCATTTTATAAACTATAATTTTATCTTCTATTTCAGTCTCTTGAGACACTTGGCAAGCTTTTCTTTTAATCCTTGGAAAAGAAGGCTTTGCAGTATTTCTTTTCTGATGTTGATTTCTGATGCTTTGGAAGAAAGTGTTAGAATTCCTGCAAACGGTCAATTATATTTAAACTTGCCAAAAGGAAAGTTTCTTTTTAACATTACACATAATTCCTTGGCATATATCCCAAAACATGAGGATTATCTATTTTTCTAGCTTGGTATTATCTAAAATTAATAAGTGTTGGGTCATATGAACATGTAATCTTCTATGTAAGACTTTAGTTTTGAGTAAGGACATAGGAAGATGACTGTGATGGCCTGAAAACAAAGACCAAGATCATGCTGATCTCCAAAGGATTCTGGAGCAGTGAGAATCACAGGTTTTACACTCATTATAAATTAAAATGCACACCAAAATAGAACCTAAAATAAGGTTGGTATATACAGTGAGAACAGTTACAATTTCTTTAGAGCTCTGCTGTCACCTGGCAAAAGGATGACCATGGGTTGAACCCAATCAGTTCCCCTGACCTTGACCAGGCAGGTACATAAGAACAGCCTAAGAACATTGTGATACTTCCCTAAATTAGTTTTTCCTGTTCCTGAAGCCTGGGGATGCAAACAGTGCAAACTATCACACAGTATACAGTGTCAAGAGATTTCCATAATATAACCATGTGTTTTGCAGGAGGAAAACACCTCCATTTGCATTTGTGAACCTTCACCTGAGAGCATTAGCTAAAAGGAAAAAATTTACAGGGATCTTCATGTGTGCATGTGTATGTATACATGTTTTGAGGTGACGGTTGTTTTTTTTTTCTGAGAGATGCCAGCGGAATCAGAATGACAGAATCATAGTCATAATCATAGTTTAGTTTAGTTTAGTTTAATTTTTATTTGACAAATTTGTGAAGTAGTCTCAATGAAAACCCCTGGCATACCACACATTTAGAGAAATGGTCAGAGCTCAAATTTGGCTACCTGTAACATTTTGCTCTAGATTTTAATTCAGCCTACATATATTAATGGCACTTTGGAGTAATGGCAGCACATAATGGAAGAAATAATGGAAGAACAGGCAGTCATATTTGGGTCTTTCTCCTTGCCATTTCCATTTCAAAATATTCTACTTTCAAGTGATGGAAGAAAATGCAATAACTTTCTCTGCAAGTATAAAACTCTTTTAGAAATATCAGATACAGATCAGTATTGTCTGATAGATTTTTCTTAATACAGTTCTTGCTCTTTTTATTTTGAGATTTATGCGGTTTCACGTGTAAGTTTTGGAGTACGTGAATACTGCAGTCAGAGCTGAAAATATCCCTACTACCTACCTGAAAGAGTTAAAACTGCCCAACCAAGATGGTTTTGCCCAGAAAACAGAGCTTGAAGTACGACAAACACCTGTTAGCTACAAGGGACCATTTTTCCCCCCAGATAGTGATCTGTGTTGTTGCCGTAAATATCCAAGCTAGGTGGAAATATCCCGTGCTGGCTGCCAACCCCACTCTGGCGCTGAGCTGAGGTGACTGCACAATGAGGCTCTGCCTGCCTTATGTCCTAGATGCTCCTACAGAGGATACAGCATCAGCCACTTCCCTCTGCAGTCTTGCCTGGGGTCCAAATTCTGTGACGCGAATATTAAAAACAAGCAAACAAAAAACCATGTCTAGAGACTAGAGCAGCCTCCAGTTTGGGCTGATCTAAGATTACAGGCAGGACCATAAACTGGTCCTGCAGACCTGCGAGACTCAGCCGAGGGTGTGGCCGGCTCTTTGTGTGGCACTGCCGGTGGGATTGTTGCTGGATTGTTCTCCCAATTTGAGGGCTGGGGTGTTGCACTGCGCCCACGCTGCCGTCAGCTCCGGACACAGCTCCGGACACAGCCCTGGACACAGCTCCGGACACAGCTCCGGACACAGCCCCGGACACAGCCCCGGACACAGCCCCGGACACAGCTCCGGACACAGCCCCGGACACAGCCCCGGGCACAGCTCCGGACACAGCCCCGGACACAGCCCCGGCGGTCTCGGGCCCGGGGCTGTCCGGATGAGCGCAGCCGTAACCTCGTGCGAGAGGAAGGGGTGTAGCCTCACGTACATCTCCCATCGCCTGCGAGAGGCTCTGCCACCCCATTGTTCCCAGTGTCTCGGTGGAAGTGGATCAGGAAGCTTATCTAGAGCCATCCCCACCCTCTCACCGGCAGCCCTGGTTTGAAGGAGACGCCGCGCATTTCCCTCCTTCTTCCCTCCTCCCCTCCGCCCTGATTTAGAGCAGCCCCAGTTGTTCCTACAGCACTCTGCTTACACCCTTCGACATTTGGGGTAAAGAAATCTCATTTTAATTCCTCGAGCGCTGTCTGTTTCCCTCGCTTGGGGCTCATGACAGGTGCCCCTTTGTTCTCTGATTTGATATTATCTCGAATAGCCTTGGAGCTTCAGCCCGGCTAAAAAACTTGCACTAGCAGCAAACTGCCCAAATTAGCATTTTTGCTAATTCCAGAGAAACGCAAAGTTGCTGAAGCCCTGCCAGGAACATGTCAAATTAATTTGCAGTGGGAGAGGTGGATATGGGGTGAGGAAAACGTTGAATATGACACAGAAAATGGCCTTTATAGACTTTCTTATTCCTGCTTTTACAGATAGAATCGTGAATTTGAAAATCAGGTGAAATAATTTAAGATTGACCTTTATTTATAACGTGGTTGAAAGTCTTGCATTGCAGTGAGATCCCTATTAAGTGCCATTTTCATTCTGTAAGTTAATAAACATCATGTTTTGTCTGTAAAGCACTAAAAATTCCCTACATTTTTGGACTTTCTAAGCTCAACAATATGATATTTCTTCAAACAGCTTTATATTTTCTCACTTTTCAAGAACGTGGTTCTCGTGTATTTGTTTGTCTGTACTCTGAAACTCTGAGTTGTTGGGCTTTTCTTTTGTTTGCCTTGTTAAATGTGATTTATTCTCCACACTCCTTACTTGATTTGTGTATAATTTTTAGCCTTGTCTGAACAACATATGCCCAGCTGCTATCTAGGTAACTACCTGGCTATTGTTCTAGGCACAGGAAAGTAAATGAAGTCCTTGGTTTTGCTTTCCTGTTCTCTGCCTTTGCAACATATCTGGAAAACACAAGCACAGTGAAGGGTTATATAAACAGTAGTTGAGCCATTGCAGGGTGGGTCATATTTTACAACTGAAGTAGCTCAGGAGTGAAATAGTATGTGCCAGAAGCAAGGAGGAATTGAGGAAAGATCTGTACATCTGAGTCACCGAGTCACTCCCAGTGTAGTGTTGTTCATGCCACACCTTTGCTGGAAGCATAAAATTTCAAACCAGTCCTTTATGATTTTCACTAGTAATACTACTGAATGTTCATTACTCATTTTGAGTAATTAACTATATTATTTAAGTTTTGATTACCAGTACTTTGTTCTGATGTTCAAGAGAGCAGAAGCAAATTGTCACATAAACCAGACTAAGCAAGATTTTTAGTGAGGGAAAAATCAAGGAAGGGGATAGAGTTTCTGTTAATTAATTCTGCTTCCTCTTTTACATTGCCAGACCTCTGCATTCTCCTGTTACACTGCATGTCTTACTGTGGTGTGTGTGTGAAGAATAAGCTAGCAAATCACTGTATTATAGGTAGGAAAAAGTGGGCTGGGGAGGAAGTGGGAAAAATTACACTGTGATGTTTTCCAAATTGAAGGGATTTTGCTCTGGCTAGGGCTTGCTTCCAGTTGCAGCAGACTACCAGTAAACAGTGGTAGACCCTGCCTGAGCTCAGATGTCCAGTTCCCAGTCTTCGTTTTGCTTCATTCATGACCTATACTGCAAGGAGAAATATTGCAGAAAAAAAAGGTGAAGTTATAGATTATTGTGTTGCAGTGAGAAATTCTCTTACTTTGCAAGCCAGTTTTGAAATAGTAAAGAATATATAGAACCTAAGATTCAATTATGGATTTTAGCTGAAAATGTATTACTGTTACCTGCTATTTCTATTTGTGGTATAAAGGCTGGGCAGTCTCTCCCTCTCTGTTGTCAGTGTATTAAGCAATCTGGTCCAACTTTGAGGGTAGTTCTGCTTTGAGCAGGAGGTTGGACTGGATGACCTCCAGGAGTCCCTTCAGATCTGTCAGAATTTTTTTTTTTTACCTTTACCTTAACAGAAACTTTGTCATCTGGCACACTGACACGCTAATGTGATCACCCCTCTGTCCTCCCACCCTCATCTCTCAGCAGAAAACCATCCTTCTTTTTCTTAGCCATGCCTCTGTTCTGTCTCTGTGCAGGCTGGAGTCCAGATGATACAGGTATGTGGCAGTCCAGGTGATATGGATTCATGGCAGTCAGAGCCAAGGTGACCAGTATGATCTCCCAGTATCCTGCTCCTGGCACCTGTACTGACTGCACAAGGCAGGGTGCCTGTCCTGGGCAAAGTGCTCAGTAACACGGCTTTGCAGCACAATAATCTGTGCCTCAGTGCTTTGTTAGGCTGAGACATAGCTTAGAGGGCAAATATGTCCCTCTTTGCCAGTGCATCAGCAAAGGTGAGACTGGTATAAGAGCAAAGAGGATGATAGCTCAGGTTATGGGTATGCTGGTATCTTTGGTGGGCACTGAGAGGTTCTCTTTTAAATAAAATAACTGGTACATATTTTAGAGATGACACTAAGTGATACTAAACCTAAATCTGAGACTCATATCAGATTACTATTTTTTGGTATTTTCCCATAGCCCTGATGCATTCTTCTGCTTGTTTCTTTAAGTATCATGCTTCTGTGAGCTGACACCCCAAATCTGGCATCACTGTCTTATTTGCCTATAAGCCACATTATGGGACACAAACTCTATGGTAGCTGTACTCCCTGTTTTATTTATTAGAGACATACCTAGGGTGAGACGTTGCACTAGAGAAGTTGAGCCAGAAAAGCTTCTAGAAAATATGAAGGTAAAAAAGGCACTTTGTTTTCACAAGACTTAACACTGCTTAAGAAAGAGTAGCTGAAACCTAAAGGGCAATTCCATGCTTCAGTATTTCTTGGACAGAATTCATCTGTTGTATTAGGAATACAAAAGCTGAGCTCCAGTGTTCCTGTAATGGCCCTGCCTGGCAGAGTGTATTCCTCGGGGCTCAGTCCAGTGCTGGCCTGGGGAAGAGGCAGCCCAGCCTTGGTTCTTCCTGTCACCATTGTCTTTAACCAGCTTCTACTGAGGTTTCTATTTCTTTGTAGGTGCTTTGGTTCACTTCTGTCTTTCATTCACTCATTTACCTGTCTATATCCTAAAGCTGATTTCCTGCTTCTCACCCACTGTCAGTGCAGTTAAGGGGAGCCTTAGCTCCAGTATCCTGTGCCTTATCTTTTAGGTATAAATGTAAATGCAGTTTGTATGGTACTTCATTTATAAATGTGTATGTCCTTCTTGGTGGTGGGTTGTGGTTTTTTTTTTCTTGTTTTAGACAATAACTTTCATGTTTGTTGTAGAGTATAATACACAAAACGTAGAACTGAGGGTTGCAATAACAGCGATTAGTAAGATTTCATGCATATACACACCTGCACTTTTAATGGGTTCTTGGCATTTCTCAACAACTGCATGTGATGTCTTTACACTCACAGTATAGGTGACAAGCTCATCAAGGAAATACATACTCTGCTTGAATGGCCTCTGAAGATCCAATGTTTTCACTTCTCTAAGCAACTGTTGCCTTTTGGGGGTTCTTTTGTCATGGGGATGTTATGAATTTTAAGTCATTCTCTTCTCCCCTCCCTCATGGTCCCAGCTTGAAAAAAGATCAGTTAGAAAAGAGGCAATTAACCAGCACTCAATTTGCTGCAATGCCATAGTAGTAATAATAATGGTGTTTGGTCTGGATGCCCTTAGGGACACAAGAAATTCCTTATCTTGTGCAGTTATTGCAGTTTTAATTTTCTTGTTTTCACTTCATTTTATTTTGCGTGAAAATGAAAACCAGAAAAGCAGAGCATGCTTTGGGCATTCTCACAATCTAATAATAAATGTGTGTACTCGTGGTGAAGTTCTGTTTGGAATTCTGTAACATAAAAAATATTTGGAACATTTGTGTCTCAAAAGCAACAGTAAAACTGTTAATAAGAATTATTTTCAGAATTTTATTAGCTGAATTCAATTAGCATGAGTTACCTGGTAAGGTGACTGCACCCTCATCCTGTAGGATGCCAAAGGGTCCAAACACGTGATCTGCTTAGAGAGAAGCTGGTCATATCAAATATGGATAAGCTCATTCAATGAAACAAATATTAGTTTCTTAAAATTAGTAACATTTTTTGTTAACTTCTTGATACCAAGAAAAAAAGAGTTGATTTGCTTGAGTATCAGTGCCATGTTCAAACTGAAAACAATCAAGTATACTTATTGGAATAGTAGTCAGAAGACTACCTTGAGATGATCTGGCTTTTCCTTTCAAAAGTGCATCAGTAGTGGCGAACTTACTGAACTGGCAAAATTAAACCAAGTGAAAATTTCCACTTCATCAACAAGTTGAATCATGTCGTGCCTTATAAAGCATGAAGTTTAAAAATAAAGAGTGACTTATGTTCATAACAACTCCCGGCTGTGATGCCACTTCTGCTTTTATTTTCAGCGTAGTCAGCTTCTGTAGCATAGAGTTCTTTTTCCTTGTACAGTACAGTTAATTTCTTTCTTAAAACATGCATAACAGAAACCAGAGATTTAAACCTCCTCTTTCCTGCTGCGGCTAAACCACTCAAATAAATGGAAATGGGAGTACCATGTGTAAATAAGGAGAATAATATCCTATGATGAATTATTCACATAAATGGGTCATCACCTGCTGAGGTGATCCAGGGGTGTGGGTTTCTTTTCATGGACATTAATCTAGATCTTGTAGAACATCCCATTCCATTTCCTGTTCTGTCCAATTGCCATTAAGAACATGACTATGCCCGGAAAGATTGAGAAAAATGCTTCTTTTTTTGAGAATCACAATAGCATACAGAGGGAGTCAATTATCCTCGGACAGGCACCATTCAAATTCCCAAAAGCACTGGAAGTGCCAAGAAAACCCCAGAAAGTTCAGCGGCTTTGTTTGGCTTGGAAAAACACTCACTCAGAAATTTGGCTTTTCATTTATCCATGATCCCTACAGCATGCTTCAGCTGGAGCCTGGCTGAAGTCACAATATGTTTCCTTGACCAAGTATACCACTGGAGCCACATTCAGGCACAGGAATTCTAAATGCATTTCAGGCCTGGGCTTCAGGCACAGGGAGCTTTTCTACCGACTTCAGGGTTTTAAACTGAGCTCTATTTGGGCTGTGATTGCCTGCCAACTTAAAGTACAGTTCTTATAAGGTTTACAGATCATCCTGTTACTAGGTGGCCAAAACAACCCCAATAGAACAGTCTCTTGGAATCTGATGAGTCTTCTGGACTGGAAGCAGGAGCGATCAAACAGAAAGAAAGGCTTGGAGAGGAGACAGAATATACATTTCAAGGCTGTGAGCAGAGCCAGTTTCAGCTGACTGCTGGCAAAATTCCATGTGTCCTTATTTTCTATAGACAGGTTTATCTGCTCCCATATGTTAGGCCCTGCTTCAGTTCCAGATTCATCTGCTTTCATTCTTTTGAATGCATCTGTCCTGTTAGTGCTCTGTCTTGGGAATTAAGAGACATTAAACTGCAACCTGTTATTTCCATGAAATCTCACTCTTAGAATGCGACAAACTCACTACAAAGCTTTTTCTGTGCCTTGCATGTGTGTACCAAACGTAAGGAAGCCAAAGCAAAGAGGCAGCGCATGTCCTAGAAGGATTTCTTGGCTTCCATGAGTCGTTATGACTTTTCAGAATGAAGGATTATTGAACATTTCCCAAAGCAGCAGCTGTACAAATGGCTCCCACACCAGGAGGAGGAAATATATGCACTAATCCTTGAGTTGGTGATCTATGCCAAGGCATCCTGGGGAAAAACTGAAACCCTCGTGGGAAATACCTGTTAGATTTCAGAACCACTGAAATGCAGAAATCTCCTCAGTGCTTTCAAAGTTTCTCTATTTTCTATCAGTTTTATTCACAAAGCCCATTTGCTGCCCAGGGGCAAGTATGCTCCTAACAGTTTACTGTTAAGTAAGCATAAATTGACCTTTGAATTCAATAGTACCCTGCCAGACTGATGCACTCCAGACTGGAGTTTAATATATTTTTGTATGTTAAGAGCCTTTATCTTCTCCCCACTTCGCAATGTTAGGCTGTTCCTGAAAATTCACATCCTTGGATAAGTGTATGATAAAATTGTGGAGAAATGGGAAAGAAGAGAAACTATGCAGTCTCTTCATTATCAGCATTATGTCAGCTGACATTTTAGCATCATCAGCTCAGGTTTGGAGCTCTTCTCTGCCAGTGCTTTTCCATCCCTGACTCAACGGAATGCCAGGAGCAGTGTGCCTTCTCAGCCTTACCCAAATGCATCAAGTGCATGATCTTTTATCCAGCTCCATGGGGGAGGCTGTGCAGCAATCTAATCCCCTTCCACTTGTGTTGGAGTAATGCAGCACCTGATCACATGGCCTTTAGGTCTATATCCTGCCAGGCAAACTAGGGTCTATATATAGGTCCTAATCTTATAGCGGGCTCTGTGGAAGCTCAGAATTGCTATTAGATGTGCATAGTTGATTTAACATCAGGTGGTCTGACATATTTGTACTCTTGAATTATGAATGAAAATTTCTAGAACTTAAATATATCGTTAGAAAATTACTAAGAGCAATTTCCTCCCCTTCACATTTGCATAATGAAATTCACCATAGAGTCGTACTCTTCCTAAATATATAGATCCTATAGAAAGGTCAGAATGTGTCTGAAAGTTGTATAAATGGAGCAGTATACACATGCAAATTTACAGGTAGGGTAAAGAGCTGCTGCACTTTGCTTTCCAGATTACCACTTCTGAATTTTGAGCATTCATAGAAGCTTTCAAATACCTTTGTGAAAAGCTAGGTGAATCTCAAGATGACATTGAGATTGCTTCATTGTCCTGAAACATCTGAAATATTTTTATTTAAAGTCATAGAAATTGCCCATGAACATCAGAAGAAAATTGAACTGAACTACAGATACAATATCTTGAGTTTATATTTCCCTTTGAAATTCATCTAAGTCAAGACTCTAAAAATAATACCTTAATTTTAATTTCTACAATCTGCAGAAATTGTTCTGTCCATTATCTTTTCATTCCCGCCCCAGTTTTGGCATTGTTGTGACTGCAAGGAGGCATCACTGACATATAAGCAGAGCTGATACAAGACCTTAAACCAGCCACACTTAGGCCTTGTTTTTGTAACCTAATTCCTCTTTCCGAAGGTAGGTGCCTCACATCTCTTGCTTCCACTTCCCTGTACACAAATTTTTTATTCCTCAGTGAGAGGTAAACCTCTGCTTATATTTTTTCTTTCATCTGTAGACTCTTTGTTGTTTCTTTTTCTCCCCTTCCTCTGCACAATGAATAAGTGAGAGTTGCTGGGACATCTCTCTGAGTAGTTTTAGAAAAGTATGTCTGAGGGGTCCTGTAGGATCAGATGACCTTGTCAGTAGCGTGGGTGAACTGCTGCAGTCCCATATAGTCCTACAGCTCTGGGTTTCAATGAAGCTTAGAGCATTCAATAAATACTCAAAAGATCAAGTTGATTTATGTAACCTCTCTTTTTATGAAAGACATAACATTTGTTAAAGGTGATCAGATATGGCAGTTGTAAAATATGAAGTGTCACTTTTCACTCTTACGTTTGTTAACATAGCAGAAAAGCTGTAATGTACAAACCAGAGGCATAGCAGTTATTCTTCCTATTTAAGTAATACGGATTCTGTAAGAACTGTCAGTATTGGTTGACATGTTTTATAGTTGCTGTCCTGAATAATTTAATCTATAAGTTATTACACAACTATAATAGTCACAAGAGAATCCTGTGGTTTGCAGGGTATTCTGTTAGATTGTTATTCAGATGTGGACTGAATGCTTTAAATAAAAATACTGTACTTATGTCATTTAAAAAATTGGTTTGTGATTCTTATCAACAAGTATTATTGCAATGTTTGATAATGTTTATATTTATAGACAAATTTTGAAATCAGATGGAGTGAAAACAATTCTGTTGTAAATATAGCCAACTATTTCATTTTGCGCTGTCATTCTAATTGCTCTTTATATCTCCAAAAATATACTGTGGTGGATTTTGCCCACTCCCCCTCCTCAGCAGGACAGTGGGAGAAAATGAGATGAATAAAGCTCATAGGTTGAGATAAGAGCAGGGCAATCATTCACCAATTACTGTTATGGGAAAACAGACTTGACTCAGAGAAGATTAATTTAACTAATTTCCAATTAGAAATAGACTAGACTGATTATTAACAAAATCAAAACTAAAGCCACTTTTCCCCACACCCCCTTTCTTTCCAGGTTCAACAACATTCCTTTTTCCTGGCTCTTCTACCTCTCACTCCCCTTCCCCTAGTGCCACAGGACAGTATGGATGGCAGATTGTGGAGTTTGTAACAATTTGTCTTTGTCAGTCCTTCCTCTCCTGCTGTTCCCCTGCTCCAGCATGGGGACCCTCCCACAGGAGACAGTCCTTCATGACCTGCTCCCATGTGGGTCTTTCCCGTGGGCTGCAATTCTTCAATACTTGCTCTAGCGTTGGTCCCTTTCCATGGGGTGCAGACCCTCAGGAGCAAACTGCTCCAGCATGGGTCACACATGGGGGCACAGGTGATGCAGAAGGCCTGGTCCTGTCAACAGCCTGCAGCTCCTGGAGGGTGCTCCACCATGGAATCAACAGCATCCTTCAGGAAGTATCCAGTACTGTGGCATGAAGCCCTTAAGGGACTGCAGGGTCCAAATCTGCTCCACTGTGGACGTCCATGGGACAGCTTGCCTTGCAAACAGCTTTGACACAGGCTGCACAGGAATCTCTGCTCCAGCCCCTGGAGCACCTCCTTGCCCTTTGGTTTGCAGAGCTGTTTCTCTCACATTTTTTCTCACTCTGTCCCTCACAGCATTTTTACTGTGTCTTCAGTGTGTTATCAGAGAGGTGCTACCAGCATTGCTGAAGGGTTCAATTTTGCCCAGTGATGGATCTGCTTTGGAGTCATCCAGAACTGGCTCCATCTGACACGGGGCCAACTGCTGGACTCTTTTCAAGAAAGCCCCTCCTGTAGTGCTGCCCCTGGCTGACCAAAACCTTGCCATGTAAATGCAGTGCATAAGCATATATGGAAGTTACTTTTACTTTCTCCCAGTATTCTCTGTAGATTCATCAAGAAAGTATGAAAGTTTAAATACATTTATCTGTTTCCAGGCAACTTACAGTTCTGTGTTTTTCATTACTGATGTTGGTATTCCTTTTATTTCTGTGGTGAAAATGGGCTGCAGACCATTTGTTGTGTATTTTATAGGATACTTTGTGCATTGCCTACTTAGAGTATGTTTTTGTGTTCTAAAAAGACCTTGTAAGTTTTAGTCTTATCCTTGTCTTCAAAAACTCCTATATTCCTTGAGGGCACCAATGGTTCCAACAGGTTACAACATGGTTGTGTTGCAAATCTGGTTTTGCAGTGATCAAAAAGGATTTGTCAAAAAAAAATCATAGAACATTTTAGACTTTAATAATTCACATTTCCTCTGACTGCTGAAATAAAGACTGAACTGTCTAACTTTTGTGGTTGTGTCAATGACCCTGTGGATCAATGAATTTCAAGGACCTGGTGGTAATGAATCTGATTAATGTTTTTTTCACTGAGCCTGGATTTCTTTGATGCCAGTTTTGTTCAAAGAGAGAAGGCTAGGTTATGCTCACATTCTCTCTACTTTTTCCCTCAAAATAATATATGTTAACACTGATGACAATATGGTAGAAGATGGAGTTCTTTTGGAGGAAACCCAGCATCCTCTGAATTCCTCCTGCCTTGAAGCCTGAGTATGAAATAGAAACGTGTTGTTCTGCTCATTTTCTTCAACACAACCAGCAGAAAGAATTCCTCCTATTGTGACAGAAGATCAGACTAATATTTGCTGGTGGGCAGGAAGTTCTGATAACTGTTTCTGACCATGCCAAAAAACAATTTTGAATTTACACTGCTCGTCAAACTTAGTTCTGCTTCAAGGGCCCTGCTTCGTTCCACAGCTTGTACTCTCAGGCAGAATTATCGTGTGGTTTCTGTGGTTTTTTTAAGCTTTCTGTCTTTACCAAACTTGATAAATGACATTCATTAGAGCTTCGAGATTTTAAGTTTGAAATTTAATCAAGTTTGAAATTATTAAGATTTAAGTATGAAATTATTAACAACTGCAAGGTTATTGTAACTAAATAACACATATTCACATATAATTTTTAATATGGAAGTCACTTTAATGGAAATGAAGTATTCAATAGTTGATGTAAAATAAACATTGTGATTCCACAGGTATTGCCAGATCTTATGTGAACAAGACATTGATAAGAGATTTTCTCTCTTTCATTTAATTAGTCCTACAAAAAATCTTGAAGATAATGTTCACTCTTCCTATAGGATTATAGGGTCAGATTTTTCCCTTTGTTTATAGAATATCCTGAGTTGGAATGGACCCACAAGGGTCATCAAAGTCCAACTCCTGTCTCTGCACAAGGCAGCCTCAGTGATGACACCATATGCCTGAGAGCATTGTTGTACTAGTTTGAAAAGAAACCTGTGGGAGATGGCAAGTCAGAATTATAATTTAATAGGAAAATTAAAAGAAATGCAATAGTATGAGAACACTGACAGAGTCAAGATACAACCTGATGCCATGTTAGTCAGGGTGGTGGTAGCAGTCCAGATGAAGTGCTTCTGTTAAAGGAGTGATCCTGTAGAAAAGGGCCTGATCTCCACCTGAAGGTTCACTGGTAGCTCTTGTCCTCTGGGATTCTAGTAGGTAAGGACTGCTTGTGCTGTTCCAAACCCCAGATTGTATCCAGATGGGAATGCTTGGCTCCCCCCTCGGGATGGAGCATCTCACAATGGGTTGATGTAATTCTGAGTCAGATTAAACAGAGATAGCTCCTGGAGGGAGTTATCAGGGATGAGTCATGGTAGGAGATAACAAGCACTGCCCCACTTGCTTTAACAGCTTGTGAAGATGATAACAGAATACATACTGATAACAGAATACATACTTTTGGCTACATCTTACATTGTAACCTAGGACAGTTGTTCAAATGCTTCTTGAGCTCTGTCAGGTTTGGTGCTGTGACCACTTCATGGGGAGCCTGTGCCAGTGCACAGCATCTGGGTGAAAGACCCTTTCCTAATACCCAAACTAAAATCCCTCTGACAGAGCTCCATGACACCCCTTGAGTCCTATCACTGATCACCAGAGAGAAGAGGTCAATGCCTTCTGCTCCACTTCCCCTCATGAGGAAGCTGTAGGCTAACACAAGGTCTTCCCTCAGTCTCACTCAGGCTGAACAGTCCAAGTGACCTCAGCTGTTTGTTTTATATCTTCCCCTCCAGACCCTTCACCATCCTTGTTACAGTTTAGACACTGCCTAATAGTTTAATGTCTTTCTCATATTGTGGCACCCAGAACTGCCCCCAGCACTGGAGGTGAGGCTGCCCCAGTGCAGATCAGAGCAGGACAATCCCCTCCCTTGCCCTTACAGCGATGTTGTGCCTGATGTACCCCAGAGCAGGGTTGGCCCTCCTGGCTGCCAGGGCACTGCTGGCTCATGTTTAACTTGCAACAACCAGGACCCCCAGGTCCCTTTCTGTGGTGCTGTTTTCCAGCCTCTCATTCCCCAGTCTGTCCATACATCCTGGATTGCCTCGTTCCAGGTGCAGGATCCAGAACTTGTTTTGTTGCTTTGTATCTGATTAAACTGCACTGAGGAAGCTAATATTTTTCCAGCCAGTAAAGTGGGGAATTTTATTTGAACAGGATTTCATCACTTCTAGGACAGAACTATACCTTGTTTAAAATTTCTCTCTTGAGTCCCTCTGCTTTCTCCTTTAGCAAGTACCTGAGACCCTTTACTAGGATCCATTCATAGCCTCCCCTTGGCTCTTTCCTTACTGTGGCCCTAAAGCCCATCCTGGCTGTGGCTTCTGAGAGAGAACAGTGAAGAAGAAGACAAAGCAACAGCAAAACCAACCAGCCAATCAAAACCCCATTAGTGTATCTCCATACAGTTTTTCACCTACAGTTTCTCCCTATCTCTCTTTTAAGTCATGACATAATTGCTAGATCAAGAGTAAGCATACTGAATGTTAGGAAAGAGAATGTCCTGAGAAAGAGGCAGGAAGCAATGTCAGACAGACAGGAAGGCAGAAATGAAAAGCACTCAGTGACAATGAAGGCAGGAGAAAAAGAACCTAAGGAACAAGAAGTGTAAGAAAAATTGGAGATGGGGAAAGACCACTAACATGTTATATGTCTATTGAAGAAGCTATCCAGTTTGGCTATTTGTGTCCTTTACTCCTTATTCAGTAGTTAAAAGAGGAAAACCAAACCCAGCTGCTTGATTTGAAAACCTTTTATGATTGTTATTCATTATTCTATTACTTTTAATCAATTTATATCTGTAACTTTAATCTTTCTGAGGAGTGTCTAATTTCAGAAATATCTCCTCTGATGTCATGGTATTTTACTTCTATATGAAGTGAAGTGCTATTTGACATGAGTAAATCTATTATTATCTTCTACCTTTCACAGGTCCATTTCACGAGGCTGCCTGCTCTGTCTCCTACAAGCTTGCTTGTACTACGTAACTCTGTTAGGCTCCCTTATGACTCCCTATTTATAATGATCTAAGTTTAGAAATATTTGATCACGTATTAGCAGTAGTATAATGTGAGAAGCTATTTGTATTTCTGTATCAGCAGATTAGGCATCAGCTATTTTCTCTCCTACATGGTACAGTACGCTGCAGTGCTGCAGTACTTTGTCAGGAAGTACTGATATCTCAGAGGAGATATATTGGGTGTGAACCATAACTGCATCAAATGGAGAGATAAGAGTGCAGATTTAGACTGTTGTACAGTGTATTTTGTGCTGACAAACAGGTGTCCTTTCATGTTCCAGCAGGACACTGAAATTATTTTACAAGTTCTATGCCTTCTTAGAAATACTATGCAAGTTTAAGAATGATCACATAAAAAATATAGTTATTTCTTGTATTTAGCATAACAGGTAGATGTTCTAGTATTTAAAGGTCACTGCTCTAAACAAAGGTTCTCAATCTGTTGTCCAAATTCTTTACTCTTACAGTGTTATGGGAAGGATATAGATCAAAATATGTGAGGGGAAGAAAGCTTTCCCTTGTGCATGTACAGCTATTGCTCTCATTAGGTTTCGATGTGGAATCACTGGGCTTTGTTTGGCTGAATACATCTGATATTTTCCCTCTCATTTGAATGGAGATATGGTCAGACTTCAGTGACTACGTACACTGCAGTAGAGGCAAAATAATTCAGTCTTCAATCTGCAGATTTCCGAAGGCAGCAAGGCAAGTAGAAACATTTTTCTTTCCTATTCTTGATCAGGCTTTTTATCAGCCATGTGGAACCACTTTTGTTTGCTCAGCCACAGTTAGACTGAGGTACATTTTAATATGATCCATGTGTTATAAGGATTTTTAAGCCAAATACTGGAGACTCTTCTCATTCCATGTTGGAACACAGTATAGATCCTGCGCATATATATCTGCGTATGCATATATGTGCATGTGTTTGCATGCATACTTTTCTGTAGATATGCTTTTTTTCCCAGTAGTTTAGAGAATTTTTCCTCACAGATGTGAACACAAATTTCAGAAACATTGTAGCTAAATACCACTGCAGTTTCTAACTGTCTTCTTGAAAGTACTGGAGTTAGATGCTTACTCTAAACTATGTGGTATGGGTAGAATTAACAATTTTTCTGTCTGATGAGGAATTAATCAAGGACATATCATTATTGTATTTAGAGGTGGATTGAGCACAGCAGCATTGTGGAAGTGTTGGAAGGGGATGAGTGTTTCAAGAGTGAGTGTGGCTTCAAAATGTGACACATTAATCCACTTTGCTGAATGTATCCTAGGGAAAAAGTCAAGATGTGCAACTATTTTTCCATGTTTCTTCAGTTCAGACAACAAGATGAAATATGATAAAAACACAATACTAAGAAGAACTAAATGTGTTTTTATACAAAGAATCCTTTTAGTATTTTATTATTTCCAGGATTTTCCAGGACTGTTTCTATGTATAGGACCAGTTTTCTGGTGGTGTAACAGCCTTAGTGGCATCAGCCCAGCAAAGGACAGTATAATGAAGAGAAGAATGAGGCCCATTGTTCTCAATAGGAAGACAGTTTTTTGACTTATATGATCAGAATAGCTGAGTTATTGCCTTGTTTCCTCTCTGCAAGAGAGGACACAGCTGGAGATAGAGGAGCACATTCACAGCACGTGGCTACCTTGGTACAAAGGCTAAGAACAGCTTTTCTGACAGGACCGGCATAGAAAATATCTCCAAATAAAGTCAATTGCTGGGAAAATATTGCAAGTCAATCCATGGTGAGGAAGTTCATCACTGCTCACTGCATCACCACCAAATGCGAAAAGCAGTTGCGTTGAAAACTAAGCCAATCCATAAATTTCTGAACAAGGAACTATCTCATAGCTGAAAGAGGAATGAGTACCAAAGAAAAGGAAGTGGAGGCAATTTACTGCTGTAGGCATAGAACTAGCAGAAAGGCTATTTGTCAAGAACTGACCTTTTCCTCTTCAGTGGATCTACTTCCATATTGACCTATCTTAAAATCTAAGTTACTGCTGTCTACTCTGTGCTACCTTGGGATTAGAACTTATTTTGTCTGACTTTTATGTATTTCAACTGCTGTTCACAGTCTGCCAAGTAAAAAAATTCAGTTTTAGACTAGTTGACTCAGTTGTTTCACTGAAAGGAGTCCAAGGTAAGAGATTTTCCTTGTCTCTCTCCTCCTTTTTATACTTACTGTAGAGTTTTCCTTGGTTACTTCTCTGGAAATGAGATCAGCGAACAAAATAGAATTTAATAGCATTTTTAAATTAAAGTTTGAAAAATGGAGGAGGGAATTGCATCTTGAAAGGCAAAGGGAGTGGTGTTTTTCTTCTGTGGGACTAAAGGAACTTGATTTCTAGATGAACATCATTTTTGAAGATTTCATTCTTTCTACAGCTATGGGCAAGACTGTACACTTATGTTATGTGTTCCCTGCATGATTCCTACAATACAAGAATTTCAAATGATGCCTTATGCAGAGTAATGCAAAACCAAGTGAATAGGGTCCTAAATATGCTTGAAAGCAGCCAGTTTACATCAATGGAGTACACAATGGAGTGAACCTGTTTAGGCTGATATTTAGGAGTTGAAAATAAGGTCTTCACAAATATTTTGTTTGCACCAACATATCTCCCTGCTTTGAACCTCCATAGTGACTGAAGTGGCTTGCATTCCTGTTTTTGTCTAGTCTAACATTTAGCAATCGCAAAGTCCAGGATCTGAAGTTCAAGGCCATCCTGTGATATCTGTCAAGAAACTTTGGGCAGCCCTCACACTACGAAATTTAAATCTTGAAGGATATGAGGCTTTCAATTTTTACTTTCTCAGTCCTCCTACCAAGCCCTGCTGGTGTCAAGAGATTTGGGGCTTCCTTTTCAATGCAGTGAAGGTTTCAGCCTATCTTTGGTTTTCCAAAATTAGATGATCTCATGGTCCCCAGTTTCCAGGGACCACCTAGGTTGTTGCTCAGTCTCCAACAGTTCATTCTTCTCAGAGCAATTTTTACCCCCTTGGAACCTCCCTTTACAGAGAGTTCAGAAAATGATCAGTTTTCAATTTTAGCTGGAGCTTGCCATTCCCCACCCCCTCACCCCCAAGTGATTTCCTGTGGAAATCAAATTTTTAGTTTCAACCCGGTTTTAACAAAGAATCTAGCTGCCGCAAAACTTGGTCATAGTAAACTGCAAGCCAAACTGTGGAAACTCTTCATGCCAGTGCTCAAAGCAGCCCAAACCACAGTCATCCTGCCTAGAAATTAATCAAAGCAGCAAAGACAACACTGAATATAATTTTCAGCTAGAGTTTTACCCGCCTTCTGGAAATGAAGCACACATTGGAACCAAATGTTGTTTAAATCAAATGAGTGATTGTAGCAGGCGGTAAGACATGAGACATGTTCACTCATTAGTGATCTACTGGAATGTATTTGTGGCTTGGACATCCTTTTGACTCCTGAGAATCTTTATCCTGTTACATTTCCCACTGTGATTTCTTTTTCCTTCCTTGGCAGAAGAGCCACAGACTATTTAGGTAGCTATCTTTATATGGGTTAAACCAATTTTGTCTGGCCCAAATTCATAAAATGCTAAACTAGATTAATCACTATGAAGTTTGTCTCTTCCTTCTGACCGAGAAGAAGTGTATTAAATCACATTAAAGGCGTCTATCTTAGAATATTCTTTCTACTGGTTACTTGACAGGGGAAAAACCTGTCAGAAATAAAGTCCACCCAATTACACTGAAAGCTACTTTCTTTTGCATTCATTTTGTCACAGAATCACAGAATTGTTAGTGTTGGAAGAGACCTCTGGAGATGCTCTAGCCTAGCTTCCCTGCCAAGGCTGGGTCACCTTGAGCAGGTCACACAGGAATGGGTCCAAGTTGATTTTGAATGTCTCCAGAGAGGGAGACTCCACACCCTCCCTTACATAGGGTGTCCTTCTTGGGAAGTTCTGCTGCTCTCTCCCAAGTTGTAGCTAATTTGAATTTACATTTCCCAGAGAAAGATCTTCTGTGCAATCAGCTAAGAGAAAATCTCATTACTATGGTCTAGAATTTTCTTTAAACAATGGCAGACAGCCCCATGTCTTGCAGCAAGAATATTACTGCAAACTAGGCAAAATTGGATACTGCTTTCATATAACAATAGTTAAGCAAACTAGCAGTGGATATAGCACTAAATAGAAAGAGTTTTATGGTCCTGCAGCTGGGAATGATAGATCTTGTTTCTGATTCCCTCCTTGTAAACTTATGGAACACTAGTTGAATTATCTGTTCATAATTTGAGAAGGTTACTGGCCACTCACAATGCATTAGGGAAGTTTCCTAAGGTACCTATAGCTTTTTATTGCTGTCTGCATATTTTCATACAGTCAGATCAGTTGAGAATTTGTTGTTAAAAACCCTCAAACCTCCACCCTGTCTCATAACATAAATTGGGTAGCCCTGAAATGCTTTCATGAAAAGTGAATTTTAAAAAAAGATTTTAAAAAATCTCAAAAATGTTAATGTTTAGATTTTTCCATTTAAAATTGTGAGGTTTTTCCCTTCAGAATTTCAGGAAACAAATCCAATCATCCAGCAATTCTGAGGTAACATCAATTCTTTTCATTGCAGATTGGAATAAATTTTGATGTGTAAAAATATTTATTATAGACATTTGCTTATGGAACAACCACTTTTTTGACACTGCTGTACTCAGAAGTATTCAAGAGCAACTGAGAAATGAGTCCAGTGAATATTTGGTGTTTGGCAGCTTAACACTCCTTTAGTAAGAGAAACTTCACTGGTGCTATCTCACTTTCTGTATTTCTGTATAAATGAAACACAGAAGAGCTCTGCTGTTTGCCATGCATTTTCTCTAAATTACTCAAACATGGATTTCCGTTACCAGAAATCCATATATATATATATATATCTCTAGGAACAAAATTCACATATGACTTCATTTTACCACTGTCCCAAATCCAATCCCAAAATTTAGTATAAATAAGTGTTCATTGTGAACTCTTTCAGAGTTATCTTTTTATTTGTTTCTCATTAAAGCTAGCAGTGTAAATTCAACATTCGTAAATTATAAAACTTTACCAAGAATTTTTTTACAGCAAATTTATAAAGTAAAAGAGAATGTTTGACCTTGAAAAGACAAAGTTTCGTTTTTTTCAAAATTTTAAAAATAAAGGGACAGAGCATAGTCTGTCCATTTTCCCATCTGTACTCCTTCATGGAAAAAGTTTTGAAACATCATAAAAGGAAAAAATTGGGAAAGAGAAAATCAATTCTTAATATCTTTATGTCGATAATGTTTTTTTTTTTTTTAAAGCTGAAATTAAAAATTTCATTTAGTTATTTTAGATCTCAGCTGCAATTTTTGTAATTAAGAAAACAAACACAATTAGCATAACATTTTGTTAAAATAAACAATGCTTCCAGAAAGTCTAACAGCTTGGTATCCTTGGGGTTTCAGTTGTAATTAGACAAAGACATTCTAATAAGGTCTTTCAGTGTCCTTGTCTCTTGAGAGAAGGTACAGGACATTTCACTACCTCTGATATCATCAACTACTACTTGCCCAGGGAAGGAAAATCAATATGGAATATGCAACAATAGGTAACAAATGTATGTGTTAGTGCAGCGTTAGGTGGTCTTGACTCTGCAAATCTTGTTCAGGATGGACATCACATTCTTCAAACATTCTTGGAGATCTCTGATGTCTTTTTGGTGCACCAGATCCAGACAAATCAAGGAAATTTCATTAATCACCCACCAAACCCAGAAGTGTTCTTCTCAGGTCCAAAGGGTTGTAGGAAAAATACAGCCAAAATGTGTCCTTGAAAAATAATTCTGTGTCCCTTTGCCAGTAAATCTTGCCAGTGCTAGTACTGTGGTGAAGGGTCCTTTACCATCAGTTGCCCCAAAATTTTCTTAATCTATCTATTTCTTTGAGAATTGGACTTGCCTCACGAAAGTTGCTCTGTGTGTTGGGTTTTTTTGTGTTGCTCTAGTGTGTTGGGTTTTTTTGTGTTGCTCTAGTGTGTTGGGTTTTTTTCACCAGCTTGCACAGTGGTTCCCATTTCAAGTACTTGAATTCACTCCATAAGACCACTGTCCTCATTAACCAATTAAAATGAATTCATATTTCATATGGCAGGAGTTACACTGGTAAAAACAAACCCTGCCAAGGTCAAATGGGGTATAGCTGGCTTTCCTGTGAACACCACCACTCTCTCTTTGTCCCTCCGTGTGGCTGACCTTGGTCTGGCTGTTGTTGTCACTTAGCAGGAACTTGTTGCAGGTGGAATGAGAAGGCTTACTCACAAGGGTGTTAAAGTAACTTAATAAACTACAGTTTTAGTGGAGAAAAAATGCATGTTATAGTTGCAGCAAATATCTCCTACTCATACTAAGCTGTGAACATTTGTATCTTTTAACATTCAGTGTTTGAAAGGGAAGTTCAGTATGCTAGTTAATAACAGTGGCTGATGCTAATCATTATAGCAATGCTACAAAATTTCATTGACATAGTTTTGTCTTGACCTCTTGTCAGACTTACCTTTCATATTCTGGGGTACAATTTGACAAATGCAAAAATCAGTATTTAGAAAAAAAGTACTAAAATTGCAAATGGAAGGCTAAGAGCTAGTTACAAACCTACGCAGAAAACTCTTCTAACACTTCTGAGAGGGCACAACATTAGACTTTTATGTTTTAACATTTTGATGTGAATTGTTGCTGACCCATGCTATTATTCAAAATTTGGGACAAGGCCAGTTGTATCTAGGATGAGAAACTGGTGATAGATGCTCTCCGGTTAATCTGCCAAAGACATAGGAAGTTCCATTTTCCTTGTATCAAGAATACAAACAGCAGATAGTTTATTTGCTCACAGATTCAAGTCCCTTTAACAATGCCAGAGAAAAGCATATCCATACCTGCCTTTTGGTTTTCCTTACGGCTGTGCTGCCAGCCCTTAATCTAGTGGTCAATTTGGCAGTCTGCTCCTCTTCTCCAGCTTCCCTCATCTTTCATCTCTTCACATAAACATACAAAACTCCATTAAAGGAGTTAAATAGGCTATAAAAAGGCTATAAAGTTCTTCAATTCAGATAAAAATTGTACAAGCCTTTTTTTTTACACAGCATGGCAATGTATTTCAGTGTTTGGAATATGCGTCTAGGACAATTTGAAGAACTCCTAATTCTTTTTTCTTGTTACTCATTGCACTCATCAAGCTTTCTGTGATTTGATATCAAGCATAGCAGATGTGCCATGTGGTTCTCCTTAGCTGGCTGTATGCAAACATAAGTGCACACTGCTTCTGAGTGTTCCTGGGGTGGGCTGGGTAGAGAATTACTTGCCACTAACAATAAACAGCAGTTAAACTGAAGTAGAAATACTTTATCTAAACTTGTGATCAGGACAGTAACTCTCTCTCTTTCATCCGATGCACAAATATACTTATTTCCCTCCTTTTGGTGCTGTATCTTTACCCCTGATATGATGAATTTGGTGTTAACTCTGCTGAACTGGTTTATCAGCTGAAAAAAAAAAATCCTCACGTGGCAGATGCCTCTTCTGGTTTTGATTTGCAAATCTACTGTTGGCTTGAAATGAGACAAAGAAATCGAGGAAATGAGCTTCTTGGGTAAAAGCATCTAGTTTGGACAACATCTATCTGTTCTGAAAAGAGAATTTAAGAGGTTATGACTTTTGCACCAAGATAAGAGATAGCCTTTTTTGTTTTGGGGCCTAGAAAAACCTGTGTGGGTTAGCTGAGGACTTAAAATAGCTTTATTCTGACCAAGATGATAATTTAATTTGATGCTTTCTTTTTTAAAAACTCAAAATAATTTGTCAAAAGTTCTTCATAAGATTTTATAACCATCATTGGATGTTGTTATGTACGCATAGAAGAAATATATTCAATCTGTTGGCTTACAGTTCTGATCTAAAGGACACAGAATTCAAGCCAATCGGTGATGCTATTTTCTCCTTGTCAAAAGTAAACTCTATTACATCTGCACACATCTATGTTTTACCTCAAACCAGAATGCATGACTTTCCAACTTAAATGCCTTCTTTGGTGGCAGTGTAATTTTTAGCCTTTGATATATAGTATTTATTTCTATCTGTATAGGCACACACATGTTGAACACACAATTGTATATGTGTCTCAATGTACATACATACAAATACCCATACAATTGTATGGGTATTTATATGTACATTTAAACATGCATTTTACAAAGGCACACAGCACAGAGATCACTTTAATTATCTGTGTCCACTTCTAGAACATAAATTAACCTATAAATGAAAGAAAGTAGATACTACTCTCTTTCACTGGCAGTTTATGTTCACATTTCACCAGAATCCCTAGGTAAGGTCACTATCATTGGTCCCATTATAATTTTCAACTGATTTGAAACTCCCTTTGAGGCCATCAAGCCCAAACTCCTACTCAGAACAAGTCCATGAGATCACTGACAAAGTAGTAAAAGGAAAAAAATTTCCAGGACTTGAAACTAATGTTAGTCTTAAAACGCTGAGCTGTATGTTCTCCTGATAGAAACTGCTGCCACAGGAAATGTTATTTTAACAGGAATTAAATCTTATTAGCACTGTAAATCACACAGTAAAAAGGCCAGTGACCCATGTAAATACTTCAGATTATTCTAATCAAGAAATACTTATTGCTGGTTTATTACAACCTACATTTAAAAATCCATATTAATAATAGCAACTCTAGGGCACATTTCAAAACTTTAACTTATTCAACTACATCAAAGGAAAATAAATAACATTTTTGGCTTTAAATTTCTATTGTTTGGCATATAATAATGGAAGGATGCATGAGATACTAACAGCAGGTTAAAGAAATAAAGGGATAAAATATTCAGAATAAATTACTCTGTTGCAGTTTGCTATTTATCTCTTTCTAGAACAATTCAGGTTATTTTTGTGGTTGTGAATAAAGCAGCTTTGGAAATAAAAGCTGCCATCTCAGCCAGAAGTTTCTGCACACACAGGCCACATCTCGCTGCAGTGTTACCAACGTCTTCATGTTGCTGCTATCTTGATGGCTTACTTTGTTTTCAAAGGGCACATCCATTTCCATGGACCAAATAAAGCAAACCTTTCAGACCATTCTAAGATTTTAAAAAATATATATGTAAAGGAAAGCTAATGTTCCTATCTTCTGCTTCTGGTTGTGCTCTTGGCACTTACCTGGTCATGTCTTTATCACTCCGTTCTTTTCAGCCACTCCGTTTTTCTTTGCAGGCAGGAATCTGTGTAGGACTCAGGAAAAACTCATTGAATGATGTTATTCATAATGAGAACACTACTATACATCTGATGAACATATGGACCTCAGGGGTTCAAGGATAGGGGTGGATTTTTGGATAATATCTTATTTGCTTACTTCTGTTGTTCCTTTCAAGATTCCTTAAAAAGAATTGATATTAAAAAAACACTTCCCTTGAGACAAAAGCTTTTTTTCAAACTGGATATTCATAGTAGCAATCAACAATCATCTTTCTCAATAAACACTTGAAGCAAGGACCTGATATAGAAAAAGGGGTTTTTTTAATTTTTTTTTCCCAGTTGTACATTCATGGCTGATGGATCACAAAACCAGAAATGTCAAATTAATGCTGGTTAATAGACTTCAGGAGTTGCCCTACACTTTTTGTGTGATACATTTTCTATTCCCTTTAATCAGTTAAAAAGCTGCCCTTTTCCAGGACAGATAAAATCCAGAAAGATACTCTTATGAAAGAAACATGAGCCGCCTGTCTGAACATAATTTTTTGTCCTTCATAACTTGAAGCAAAAATCATTGGCCAAGACCATCCAGCCTAAATCAGCAAATAAAGAAAATTTTCAGAGTAAAACCTCCTTCTGAAAGGTGCAAGGAGGGAGATGGAGCCTTGAAACTATCTATATTATTTGTTAGTGCAGTGTCTTGCATTTCTGCTCACTGGATTTTTAGAAACCTGCAATGGGTGTCCAGAGTTTCGTGCAGGGTAAGGAGGAAAGAGAGGAATGATTTAGAGAGAAATGAGCTAGATGTGCTCAAAGGGAGGGAAAGATCATGTCTTCCTTATATCTTTCCATCATCATGACACATGGCAGTAGAAAGATCTTGGATACTAATTTGGTTTCCATTTCTGTAGAATATATTAAAGGTTGCAAAGCAGCTGTATTTATCCCTGCTAAAGCCCTGGGAGACTGACTAGTCTGTAATCACATAGGAAGTCTGTGGCAAAACATAATTTGAACTTGTTCCTTCTGCTTGCTAGTTCAACCATTGGCTTCTGCGTTTTTTTCTCTTTTTCTGTGGGGCTCCATGGGGGCAAGGCAGAGGGATCAGTTGTTGGCATGGACTGTAAAGGGACGGATAGAGTCAGGCTGGAGACAAACATGCCTGATTCAGCTTTGCATTTGATAAAGTCTCAGATTCACTATAACATCAGAATGCTGGAGCAAGCCTTCTCTACAGTAGACCAACACTGAAAATGGAGTCAGGTCCTTCACAAAGATATTCTAAGCTAATATATTTAGAGCATGCTTTGTGAAACTCCCAGTGTTTTGTTCTCTCCAAGACCAGTGTATAGTCTTCAGTTGTTTTTGTTTAAGTTAACAACTGGAAGAAACGCCCTTCCTCTGAGATCATTGATGGCTTGCAAACTTTGCCATAATGTTCTAACTTTCCCCTTCAGAGCAGTATTTACTGTGCCAGCAGTCAAGCTGAGTATGGTAATTTCATTATAACTCCATCAAATGTGAGTCATCACAACCCAAACCTGAAAAGGATCTTGTTACACTTTTTAAAAAATACCTGTTCTAAATAATCACAATCAGATTCATAGGGAATATAAAATTTACAAGGAAATCTTTTGGTTTGATTTTCACACCAGAAAAATCTCAAGCATAAGCAGTCAATAAAGGCTTTGTGCAAAATGTCTTATTTATTGTGGCTTGAATCTTTTTTATTACATCAATAATGTCATACATCATCATGGCAGTTATCAGTCATTTAACCTAGGTAAACTTATTATGTCTGATGTAATTCCACTGAGATACATCTCTTGTATGCTTTTTGTGATATTTCTAGCATGGATGGGGTTTAGAAATGTGTTAATTAAAGGTAGGAACACTTTTTTTTTTCCTAATTAGCCTACTATTATTTTGAAACCATGAACTGTATTCTCATTTCACAACTTCCTGAGGAGGCTCTATTGTTTAGAGGAAAAAGTTATAGAGAAAAACTTATGACTCAAATCTCTTATATTTCAGTGTGACAATGGCACATACTCATATTGCTTTCTCAGTTTCAACAAAAAATATCCAGATTTTTCACTTGTCTGCTACTAAATGTCCCATGAAATTCCAGAATGAAATGGCAAACACAGAGTGCACTCCTGAATTTTCTAAAATAATACCAAGTCGTTCATGTCTGATGCAGCAAGTATTCCTTCAGGTGAGTTATTATCTGTGAAATTTAGTTTATAAATAAAATGATGCCAGACTCAGAAGACATTCTTTTACTTTTCCTGATGCTCAGCTCACATTACCAATCTCATCCAATCACACAGATTCGTGGAATAATTTAGGCCAGAAGAGACGTCTGGAGGTCATCTGGTCTAGCATCCTGCTTAAAACAGACTCAGCTTTGAAGCTGGGCTCAAATATTTCTCATGGTCATATTCAGTCAAGTTTGGAATCACTACAGATGGAGAACATAAACCTTGTCCAAGTAACCTGTTTCAGAATTTGTTTGCTTTCATGGTGAAGAAAAATTGTCAGGAAGGAGTAGTTAAACATTCAGAACATGAATAAAAATTGTCACAATACAATATCAGTTGTTTTGGAGAGGGAAAGAGTCTGAGACAGACTTTTCAAGGAGAATTAAGTCTAGGGTTTTTGCAGTTGTCCTATTCTGCCGCTGGGTGCTTAGTAAAAGTAAAAAGTTCCGTTTCCATGGGGTAGCTATTTAAAATGTGACCTACAGTGCTTGAAACACCAGCCCAGAACTTTCTACTCCAGCACACACAAAAATCCCAAAAGACACATTTTATAAGTGCTTGGAATAAGAAAACTGCTCCATCCTTTGAAATCAAAGTGTGGAAAGATGGTCTCTGATTAGCAAAGCAACTCCAGATTTAGAAAAGCTAAAACTTAGAGCTTGACAGTAGTTGAGACCGCCTGAGATGGAGAGATCTCAGGTGAGGTAAGATCTCTTTATTCCCTCATCTCTATGTTTTCATTGCTGCTATAGGCACTGAGTTTCTGTTTTATTCACCTGGGGCTGTTCCCATTCCCTACTGCCTTGTGAAGACTATAGACATCCAAACAGTGCTTCTTTTTGTTTGCTCCTGTGCTATTGCTGTCATTCCTATCTCCCTGTTGCCATGCAGGAACTGATTGCAGTACCATGTCCCTGCCCATGTGGAGTTAGTCACTTGATTGGGGCACTTTTTGTCCTTTCCTGTGGAAGACAATACAATCCAGCAACATTTTATATACTTTGTGCTGACTAACCATGTATAGTGATCATACACTCATATCCAATCTGGCTTTTTCTGTGAGGCTATTTGCAGAGAGGAAAGAGTTTCTAGCCTTAGGCATGAATATCAAATTTGTATTGACAATTTTGGATTTTTTTCTCTCATCTTTTCTGTAGCGTAAGGTCTGGTAGTCAGAGGAAGGAATAGACACTCTGGTAAGGCATCATTCATCCTTCTCCTATCCCAGCAGAGCTCACCAGGAAAGACCCTGCAGTCTGTCTTGAATTTGTAGAATTTCCTTGGCATCCATAACTGTTTTCTTCCCATTCTGATGGCATTTACTGAGGGTGGATAACAGCCCCAAGTTGGCATACACTCATTTTTTATTGTTTTACATTGCTCCCTAAATCTGTATAATCCCTTGTGCTATAAATTAATGAGTAGAACCCTATTTACCTATCTATGCTAATAATGATGCTTTACATTACAGTGGACATACTAATCATTATCTGAATCCACAGCAAAATTATAAACTACAGCATCAGAGTATCTTTCAGGATGAAGACCATCTTTTGTCTGAAATGAAAGCAGAAGTTGTAAGCAAAAATAGGGAAAGAGGCTTCTCTTCTCTAATTTGAGTCAGGAACGGACAGGGTTAATATTTTTCCTTTTAGGTACTAAATGTGCTCCTTGAGTACTTCCTCTGGTGACCTAAACAGGGCCTACAATAGTCCTCATAGTTTCCTATCTTAAATAACTAGCAGCTTGATTGTGATTTTATCTTCTTTTTACTGAGACAGTTATATGAGAGTGCTGACCTTCAGCTAACTGCCTGTTTCCTCTGCACAGGGTACACAGGACGTGAGAACTCAGTTCAATTAGGCATGTTGAGTTGCATGTAAGTGGAGGCCTTGATCGCCACAAGTGATAGAATTATTTTAGTTCACGTTACGGTATCTTTGTGGTCTGCTTGTTACAACAGGGGAGTCCCTGACTCATTTCTACCTTGGCAGTGTACATACTATGACTGATAGAGGAAAAATATAACCATGCTTGCCAGTGAGGACAGAAACAACCACAGTTGTTGTAACAGCTCTTCAGCATCTCAGGCTGTATTGTTATTTAGCTATTTAAAACAATTAGTATGCAAATTAAACAGTTATAAATACCATGACAGTTGACAATGCAGTCCAAGTGGGGAGCAGCAATGAGTGGTATTCCTCAGAGACTGGGAGCAGTGTTGTTTAGCGTCTTTTTCAGAGGATTGAGTGCACCCTCAGCAAGTTGGCCAATGGCACCAAGCTCTGTGGTACACTCGACACGCTGCACTCCTCCAGAGAGACCTTCTTCTCTTTCTGCCTGTCCAAACCACGGTAAGTTCAGCAAGGCCAAGTGCCTGGCCCTGTACCTGGGTTGGTGCAATGCCAAGCACAAGGCAAGCAATGCCCACAGGCTGGGCAGAGAACAGACTGAGAGCAGCCCTGAGGAGAAGCACTTGAGAGTGTCAGCTGATGAGAAGCTGAACACAACTTAACAGTGTGCACTTGCAGCCCAAAAATTGTCTGTATCCTGGGCTGTATCAAAAGCAACACGGGCAGGTCAAGGGAGATGATTCTTCCCCTCTACTCTGCTCTGGTGACACCCCACCGGGAGTTCTGCATCCCAGTCTGGGGCTCCAATATAAAAAGGTCATGGACCTGTTGAAGAGAGATCAGAGGAGGCCATGAAGATTATCAGAGGCCTGGACCATCTTTGCTATGAAGACAGGCTGAGAGAGTTGGGGTTGTTCAGCTTGGAGAAAGAAGGGCACTGGGAAGACCTTATAACACTTTCCAGTACCTAAAGGGGCTACAAAAGAACAGGAGAGGGACTCTTTACAAGGACACGCAATGATAGGACACAGGAGAAAGGCTTTAAACTGAACGACATTACGTTTAAAAAAGATATTAGGCAGAATTTTTTTACTGGGAGAGTGATGAGGCACTGGAACAGGTTGCCCAGAGAAGCTGTGGATGGCCCATTCCTGGAAGTGTTCAAGGCCATGTTGGATGGGGCCCTGAGTAATCTGGTCTTGTGGAAGATGTCCTACTCCATGGCAGAGGGATTGGAACCCAGTGATCTTAAATGTGTCTTCCAAGCCAAGCCATTCTATGATTATATTATTTCCTTGTGGAGAAGGAAGGACTAAAACCTACAAAAGGCCATTACTCTCCAGATGAGGGTTGACCAGGAGTTAGGTTTTGATGGGTTGCATTTTGGAATACCTAATTTCACTCAAAGATTCTGGAGGAGCACAGGTCCCTAAGCCAAAACAACAGATGCCACGAGACAGATCCTTAAAAGTTGGCTAATATGGTGTTTGAAATTTCAGTGCTTACTTTACTTGTGTATCTGATCTACAAGATCCACTATGCCTGTCAGGCTGGAAGGGCAGTGACTAAATGAGTTAATTTGTGCATTGTAGACTGTAAGGTGCTCTCTGTGCTTTTGGAGAGAGCCTTTGGCACATCTACCAGGTGGGGAAGCAGAGAACCTTAATTCTGCTTCTTGACTTCTTAAGGTTGTTTTCCAAATATTTTAGCTTGCTGACACAATGCTTTATAGTAGGTCTATGGGGAATGAGGCAAGACAACAAAAACTGCATAAGCGGCAATTCATTAATTCTGTCATTTTGGCATGAATCAGTCAGTCTATCAGAGTGAGGGGGAATGGCCATTCCTTCCTGAATGATATGTTTTGCTTTCACTGGTTCCATGATAATTTTTAATTACAGTGAAACCTTTCTCAAAGGTTTTAAAAGAAGTTTTAAACATGGTATTCCATAGCTTTTTGATGTCTCTTAAAATGAGGCTTGACACATTTTGTAGATTGTGTGCTGTAGCAGTTAAGGTAAGAAGGGATTAATTTCATCTAATCATATTGTCCCATCTTACAGCAGTGCAGACAGGCAGATACTATGGTAACTCCAGCCACCTCTGTCCACTCTGTCCTACAGGACTTAAGAGATCAGTATGAAAAAAGAAACTCATGTATTCTCTGAAGAAGAAATGTTGAATGAATGGAAAAGGACAAAAATTATGGAAATCACAGCATACATCTCCTCATACAGCTTTAGTATAGTTTTTAACAGTAAAATCTGCTTAATTTATAGGGGTTAGCAGAAAAATTAACTGACATCTCTACTCTGGGCTTCTTGTTCTTGAAAATAAAATGTGCCAGGGCCACCACGTATTAATAATACATATTTGCTGGAAAAAGGCGATCACATTGTTATCTTTCTCCTTGTCTCTCTCTATTCCTAATTCCTCAGGCTAATAGCATTCCTCAATAGCAGCAGATATTAATGTCTTTCAATATAAGATATTAGCGGTAAAATGTTATTTCACCTAGAGTGTTTTCCCTGGATGGGATTTTCCATTTACTATCACTTCACTGACACAGGAGAAGCTGATGAGCCTTAACTTAACAGAGTTCACAACTTGAATCATGTTGCGTAATTTAAATTTATCTGTTCAGTTTCATAATCAATAGAGAGAAAGTGAGCAGAAAGTTCTACTTCCAGAGAGCAATGATCCCATTTGCAGTCCTAATCAGGGTCTGAAAATGACCATCTCTTCTGACACTTCAGAAACCCAGAGTGATTAGATCTTTATGTTGCTAACTAAATGGTTATACTAGGAAGCAATGAATATATGAAGCCTTTTCAATAAGTGCCAGACAGTGCTCGATAAAGGAGATTACTTGGAAGGTCTTTGAAGAAGTAGCAGTAAAACAATATTTTGAATGTTCAAAAGCATTTTTGTGCTCTGTTCATAATCACTGGCCAAATGGTGCCAGCCCATTGCAGGAAGCTTTTTTTGGTATTATGTCACTCTTAGTTCTGTTTCTGACCTTTCAGATCAGTAAATGGCTAATACATATTCCTGTTTCTCTCAATCAAGTCTTCCAGACTTTTATTGTCCATTATATGAATGCTGTTGCTCTGAGAGTTGGTATAACTTAAAACTTCACAAGCTAATGCCAAATGCTTCAGTGAATATTGATGGAAAAACTACATTAGCTAGTACAAAAGAACTAGCTGTCAGTAATAAGCTTATTTTAGCCTCTTTCAGGACAACATCAGATCAGCTGTAGGCTAAACTGTGCCTTTTAAGCTTTCCTTAGCTGCAATGTTTCATCTTAATTACTGTACAGTGTGTATCACACTTTTGCCACACATTTTACTTTATACTTCCTTACAGTGGAAAAAAGTGGCAATATAATAGATCATAATGTGTTAGCAGGAAATTAGAGGATTAAAGAAGTGTTTTCTAATCTTTCTAGGACTGATTCATCATTATCTAACTAGTTCATCTTTCATTTGTGAAAACTGTGGTTAAAGTACTTGGTCATATAGTTTTTCCTACATTGCACACACTATTGTGGCTTCCTTTTACCTCCACTCAGCTTTATTCAAAAGAAAGCGTGAAAGGAAGACAACAGTTTAACAAATTGTAAATATTAGAAACAAAATGTGAGAAACAAAACCAAGGGACTGATCTGATTAATTTAACTTGCTTGAGTATATCTGTAAACGAACACTGTTTCCTCAACCCCAGATTGTGTCCTGATAATCTCACCAGCATATAGCCAGGGCTGCAATGTCACTAGAATGGCCTCAGATTAGTTACTGTATTATGTTTATTCTTTTCATTTCTATATGCTATGTATTATATCCACTTACTAGTTCAAACTCCTGGGAAGGTGGCAGGGGATTTCTTACCACTAGTAAAACATATGTGTCGTGTGTCTCCTGCAGAGTGAGCAGGATTGGTGTTAGATTAGCTGGTAGCCAGCAACAGGTCAGCTCTGCAGATCCCCTGAGAAAAACCTCTCTCTGGGGATATCCTGTCAAGAATTCGAGGTGTGGATTGGTTTTGTTTTGGGGAGGGGGGGTGTTCTTGTCTTTAGGACAACCCTTTGCTTTAAATTCAGTTTGGCATCTGGTCTGCTCACAAGTTTCCCAGAAATTCATTTTAACACTGGAGAATGTATTATCACATAGCTAATGTGATTAATGTGTATATGAAAATAAGCTTTCCCATAAGTGAAGAAATATAAAACTAAGATTCCCATGGCCATTCGTGATTACAAAGACTACATTCATCTTATTCTGGAAATCAATGTAATTTCTCAGTCAAATAAAAGTTGGTGTGTACGTGCATCACATTTAACAAAGGTAATATGAAAATCACTTTGTCATAGCTATAGTGAACCAGTGTTACTATATATTATGATTATCTAAATCAATATGCATGCTAAATATTGCAATACAGCTTTAAGTACCAACATTTTTCATATTCCATTGAAGAAATAATATTTTCAAAATGCATTTGCCTGTCATTAGAAAGAGATATATATAGATATATATATATATAGAAAAGGTTGTTGGATTGTTTCCAGCTAAGACTATTGCCTTACTGTGTTAGATGCTGCACACATTTAGAAAGGGAAACAGAAAAATTCCTACAAAATACCAGTAGAAAAGAGACAAAAGGAATACTTTCTTGCCTTGATTTTTCTGTTAAATAATTTTATCAATATATTTGGATGGTAAGTAGAGAACATGGGCTAGATCTTCACGGCTGTAGAGTTCACTCTAAATTTTAACTTCAGGATTTCTCTCACCTGCTGAAGCCAAACCCAAAATATCCTGCTCAGAAGCAGGCCAAGCTAGCAAAAAAAAGGGCTAGCCAATAAGGGCCAAATAAAGTAGAATCCTTCTGCTCAGTCTTAGGAATGAATTATGAGTGTCCTCTTACACTGGACATCTAAACTCCATTACTGAGAGAGGAGGAGAGACTGATCCCATGATATTTGCCAGTCTAGGGTGTAGATCCTGGCCTAGAGGATGCAGAAAATCAGGATTATAGCCTAGATCAGGTCAGGGGCCCAAACTCACATCCTACCAGTGTGTTGGAAGCATCTTCTGGGATCCAGCTACAGACAAATCTTCTCACCCCTCTGGGGAGTCACCACTTCCTCTAGCAGGTGGCTCCAGAGGCTGTCCTCTCCCCTTTTGCTGTAAGATTTCTAGGATGTATCTGTTTAATGTCAATTTCCAGCTCTAAAATTCCTGTTATTAATTTCTTTGCAGAATAGTCCCTTCCTTTTGGATAATTCTGCCACATTTGAGCATCCTATATCCAGCTTTCCCTTCTCTCAGACTTTTCTTTGCGTAGCTGGGAAGAGTGAGCTCCTTCTCTGGGGAAAAAAAAAAAAAGTTACTGTCTTTGAAAACTTCTTGAACATTCTATGATTTTCAGACTTTCTCACACTAGTAATGGATAGAGTAGTCTGGTAAAAATCTTACCAGCTCTGTGTGCAGAGGAAAGGTCATTTCCTAATTTCTAGATATCGCCATTTATGTATCCAAAAATTGAATTAGGCTTTTAGCTTCCATGTGGTAGCTCAGAGCACATGCAGAGATGATTATCTGTGATGATGGTCTCTGCTTTGGCTGGAGATCTTTCTGTGATATGTTGTACAAGTGTGTTTTCCTACCATTATTTCTGTTTGTTCTTTGCTTTTCAAAAATGCTGTGCCTACACTGAGTTTGCTTCTATGCCTTACAATTTCTGAATCCTGAATCAGATGAAGCAAATACATCATAGAGGGTTTAATATTTTATATTTTCTTAAATAAACAGTTGAGTTTCTGGTGCAAGCCTGTTTTATAGGAATTTTTTCATATTTTACTTTCAGAATAGTAGTTAGTGGGGTCAGTATGTCCAAAGAGATAATTTTAAGTTCTACACCAATGTGTGAATTAAGACAAACCATATCTAATTTAAACCACGTCCACTAGTTTAGAGGGGCTTTAGATATAGGATGAAATAGAAAGATTTCTCAGAACTCCAAGCACACAGAACATGTCTGCACCAGTACATGGGATGAACAAAATATTGTATTACCCACTGAAATACCTCAGTTCATTTGGCAGACTTCACCCAAAGCTGTGCACAGTATGGTTGGTTATTATGATTCTGCAATTAGAGGAGTAATTTTATTAGTATTAATTTTAATAAGGCTTACTCAGGTTACTGGGACCTGATTTTCAAATGCATGAGAAAGCAGCTTTGTATAGATTTAAACCTACTCATCTTTGGTAGATTTAACAAGAACATTATCTTTCCTTCAGTCTGTTTAGAAGTCCTTAAAAACCAAAAATTGTGAAAGTTAAACCCTGTGTGCTCTCCCTCTTTCTTTACCCTATTTAAAATACAGATACAAAATATATCGAGCATAATGTGGTATGGGAAATAGCCCTATTTTAAACAGACAAAGAAACCACTATCTATTGCTGTCTAAGACGAACATAAAATTGCCTTAATCCTCTTCGTGGAAAAAATGTTTCATTCTAGGCTTGAGGTGAGTAGTAAAGATTTTTTTTTTTAATTTCTTCATTCTTTATACTGTCCTTTTGCAAAGCTCTATGTAGCAGCCTTGCATCTCCTACATACAGCAGTGTGTTTGGCTTAGTGGATGTGGTTTGAGGTTATTCAAGGGCACAAGGGGTTTTGCGTACAAGCATGGCAAATAATTGAATTAGTTCAATCTAATAAGAATTATCTAATCACAGTAACAACTGGTGCAAATTCTATATCAGAGACAGAATAATCACATTCTGTACACAGATCCTAATAGCTTAGAACTAGTTAAAACAGGAAGTTGAATCATTTGGAGCTGAAAAAGGCTCTGAAATTTTTTATTTTTCAGCTTTATATGTCAAGACGATTTGAAACTCAACAAGTAATCCAGTCATTTTGGATCAGATCCAAAATATTTTACATATTTAGAAAATCCTATGGATAAAAGAATAGTTCAAACATATAATGTGATACCAGTAATAAAGAGCCGTGTTAAGAAAGAGTAGGCAATTTTAAATAGGCAACCTAAGCTAGAGGGTAATTATTGCCTCCTATTAAATTTCAGAAACCAACACATGGAACCTTGTTTTGGAAAGAGTTGGCCAACTTAAGTTGAATGAGTTTCAGTTCTTAATAGTATCATGTTAACAGACTAAATCCTTGGCAAGTTTAGACTTGCTTTGGCAGAAAAAAATAGCATCACTCTAAATGCACAGACTTGACAGACAATGCTGAGTTCCAGCAAATTCTTTACCAGAATTGATACTGTTAAGTGACATGGTGCTGACTGATTAATGCTCTAGCACTGTGTCCAATTGCACCACAGAGGTGATATTTTCTGAAGAGGTGCACATCAATACTCAAGAAAATATGGTTATGTAAAGTTGTTTTATAGAAATTGCATTCATAGAAACATAGAGTAGTTTGGGTGGGAAGGACCTTTTAGAAGTCATCTAGCCCCAAGCCCTGTCAGATCTTCAAATAAATCAGGTTACTCAGAGCCCCATCCAACCTGACCTTGAACGTGTTTGCAGTAGAGTGCTCAGCTGTTTTGGTGTTCATTAATATGTTTTTTAAGTGTCAAAACAAATAGAAGGCTCATTTTGCATATATAGCCTTTAAAAATTGATATATGTAAGAAAGTGTTCCATTTTCAGGCATTGGTACACTGAGGAACTGAGCTTTGCAACAGCTTGCAGAAGATGTTAAGACAGAGACTGGACCCCACACTGCCTGCCACAACCTGCTCTGCAGCCACTCTGCCATGAAAACTGTATTTCTGATTCCCAGAAGTGGAACTGAATTTCATGTTCCTATTTCAATTGTATCAGTAGACTAGGAGACAGATTTTCTTTAATTCATTTTCATTTTTCTAAAGTTCTAAATGCTAGAAAGCTGTCTTTCATTAATTCTCTCATTCTATTTTCACAGGACTATCACTATTCTATGCTGCCTGGTTATACTAAGGCTTAGTCTTCTGTACACATTTCTCTTCTTCATTTTCAGTGCCATATGAGCTATACTCATTCTAGTGTTTCCTATCATAAGTATTTATTTCTCTCATTTTAATCGTTAGAAGCAATTTTAGGGGTTTTCTGCTTCTTCTTTGTCTGTATTTGTTTCCCTATTTTCACACAAATCTAATTTAGCTTGTAAATCCTTCAGGACCCCATGCTTATTTTAACCTTATTTATATTTAATAAGAAGAATGGACTGATACCAGAAATAGCAGATTTAGACATACTGGCAGTAGAAGAATCCCTCCTTTCATTTTTGTTTACACTCTGTTTTACTTTGTTTAAAAAGTAGATTTCTATTTTTGTGATTCTAGTATGCAAACTTGTTGGTGCTTTTGAAATCTTCCTTCAAACATAAAATGGCAAGTATTCCAGCAACAGGACAGGCAGTGTGATACACTGTTCTGCCATTCTGAATATCCTTAAAAATATCAGGCAACATCCAGGTGCATTTCAGGGAGTGCTACCAAAACTAGTATTAAAGAAACTTCCCTGTCTGACCATGTAGGAGCCACTCTCGTCAGTCACTCTCACACCACCTGAGCTGGGACTGAGGCCCCTTTGCAGCTGCACCCCCACACTCACACAGTCAGACAAGGTCCCCTCACCAGCTCGACCCCAGGTTTCCCATAGCAGACTCTCAGACATTTGGACCCTTAAAATAACTTAATCTTGGTACAACAGCTCGAGCAGGGATTCCAAATGAATGAAACCCTGGACTTTCGTAACTCACAGTCCCAGCATGCCAAAGTCTAGAGTTCTCAGCTCCTGCTGTGTCTCTGAGTGTCCAGTCCCCTTGCCAGGCATAGGTCCTTGTGCCTATTGTTGTGCAAAGGGTCAGCAGCTCACAACCTTCAGCACGGGGCTCCCACACCCCAGGGCTCAAACTGCAGCTCACACTGCAGCTGCTCGTGGAGCTACCTGCACTGAATATATTCCTCAACACCACATAAAAAGAGCCCTGTTGAACCCATGATCTAATTTTTTCCAGTATTTAAAAATCTGAATTTAACTTTGATGAGTGGTAAGACTGCCCCGTGTCACTATGGAACAGGATCCATCCATCAGAATTGAACATCCTCCCATTCTTGTCCTTCCACTTTAAAGTCCTGACAGTTCTCTTAATATTTCTATCTGAAACTCTTAGATCATATGTGTAAAAACTTCCTCTGGAAAGGCAAGAAGTTTTCTAAGTACTATGACTGCAACACAAGTCTGAGAGAGATAGCTGAAAAATATACAATCTACCTGTTTGGTTAAAATATTCTACATGTCACATGAATGCACAATGGGTAGTAGTAACAAAAAGTCTTGCAAAAGCTTTTTTCCTGAAGAGGAAAGAGTTATATAACCATGAAATAGACAAATCATTGCCATATCCCCTTTCCTTTTTTTTTGCTTTAGTAATTCTTGAAGTTTCAGCTCAAACATTGCTCAGGTTTGTAACTGGCAGAACTATGCAATTCACAGGAAGATCATTTTGCATGGATACCCAACCTCAGTCAGGTCCACCAGCATGACCTTACCAGTTGAGTCCTTTCACACTGTATGAATAAAAGTAAGAACAAAATGAAATTAACAGTAAATGAAATTAAATGAAACCTAAATCTTGGTTTGAGCTCTCAGTCAGGCTGATGGCAAGTAATAGGGATAGAAAGTCAGGGAAGATACTGGAAATGAGGATATGGATATCATGCTTAAATGGCATCAGAATGTGGATGCCTGCTAAAGTCAAGGGAACTGTTTTCCCTCCCTCAAGGCAGAAAAAATCAGTCTTCCACAAAATCACAGCCATGAGAGCAAGGCTATAATTTGGCTCTTCAAAGAAAATTTTCACTCAGTCTTTACACAACTGTGGAAAGAAGTATGTCAGTCTTATTTACACAAACTAAGATAAATATTTATGAAAGATTTTGACCCTCAAGTTTCGTGACATAAAGCATGCAAAGCTAATCCCATGTTCAGAAAAGCTGACACCTTCCTCTGGAACATCTAGCACGGATCCCTGTTATTGCACAAGAGTGCATAACAATGGCCATTGATCTGATTCATAACAAATATTTCTGTGGCTTCAGTGGATCATGTGAATGCAAAGCAAAAGTGGGGTTTGTTGGCTTAAAAATTGCATTATTATAGCATAAAAAAAGATAAAGTGTCTATCCTAAATGCTGGAATTCAAGTCTGTTCAATGACCTAATTTTTCACTTTGTTTTTAAAAAACATGTAGTTTTAAATTCAAGTATACATCACCATGCCTGCTGTTGCCAACGCAGCTGATGAGGAAATGTTGTGTGATTTCTGACAATGTCCGAGTAGAATAACAATCATTTCAGAACTGGGCTTGAAGCCTCATTTTGAAATAAGGTGCAGCAGAGGACATTCTGCAAGAGTTCATCCTGTCCTCTCCTTGTGTGAAAGTATTCCTAAAATCAGCATGAATATGGAATGACTACCATCAGCCACACTGGGCTCCAGCCAGAGGTCTTTTATTAATAAAGTGACACTTAAGATTTCTTCCTCCTGTGCTAGAAAAGGTGTTGCCAGTCCTGGATCTGGTCCTCAGAAAAAAAAGCTGTAGCATCTGCTACTTGTTGAGCTATTGTGGGCTGTTTCTTTACCTGTCTTTTTGAATGCATATTGCAAGCACTTCTGAATAGGAATTCACTTAACACTGTAGTACAGCATGATTCCTTTCTAAGTTGAGACACTGCTAAAAATCATAAAAGGAGACAATTCTGCCTCATGGGCCATGGTTGGATGTTTGGGGATTTTTTTGTTTGTTTGTTTGTTTCTCTACAATGTTTTTTCTTTGTTCTTCACTCTGGATCCTTATACTGTACCCTGAACTTATTGCAATACAAAACTAACATGATATTTGCAGTGATCCAAGATAAATATTCATTGTTTCAATTACTTTGGTGCAGAAATAGTAAATAGAATAGCGAATAGGAACATCTGGAGCAGTTTCTGGACCAAATTTCTAAATTACTGCAGAAATTTGACCTGCCTATTATAAACTTGCCTGTGTCCCTTATATTTCAAACAGGACTTATGCCAGATCTCTGTGAAGGTGAGACAATCCATCTCAACAGGACTAACCCACAGGGAAATAAAAGATTGCTTTAATCACTTTAGGTTATCAGGAGACTTTTATAATAAAAGATGCACTTTCCTGATTATACATCCTTGTCAGAAATACCAGGAGAGTGACTGAGTTTAGTGTGGCTTGCATATCTGCTTTAAGGCTGCTGTGACAGCAAAACTTGGCAGAATTAAATATGAATCTTTGCATGTGGTTTCTATAAACCCAACATTTTCCACTTTACAATCCAGAAAAGATGATTGAGCAGATGGTAATGCAAGCCACTGGATTTATGCAATTTTTTTCTAAAACTGGGAGTTTTCACTCTCAAGAACAGCTTATATAGGAGGGCTTGAAAAGGCTGAATACTAATTTTGTTGGCAGAGCACCATGCTCACATAACCTAGGTACACAAATAGTAGTTATAAATAAGCTGACTGTAGGAGGCACAGAAAACAAATTCTTTCTGTGTCAATGAATTATCTCTCAGTCAACTTTGGATATGCATATATATACATATTTGTGTGCAATATTTTAATCCATTTATAAAACAAAGAACTAATGCTTGTTTGAATTTTTGTAATCTAAATAAAATATGTTAAAACCAAAAAAAATCTAAGGAGCAGGATTCATGAAGCATGAGCAGGGACATAATAATGAATGCATTTTTGTTTTAAGAATTCTTCTCAGGAGCTGCTGTAATCAGTGACTCAATGCATAACTTATTAATAATGCTTCATAAGACGCTCTTTCAGCAGGTTTTCAACTTTCCTACTGGGGCCTCATGTGAACTAAAAACAAAGCCCTGCATTTTATTATTGCTCTGTTATTCTTGCAAGATTTCCCTGAAGGCTGAAGTCTCTCTGCTCTGCCTGGGAACCATGCACAGACCAAGGAGGTCCGATGACGTTCTCAGTGACTGTGCTTTTTATTGATACTGGATGATCCTTTTTGTCATAGGATTTTTTCCTGGGTATATGCCATGCTTATTCAAGGTTTCCAGTCAAAAATACTGTATTAACCTCACCATAAGGCCACGGAAGGAAAATCTGTCTCCTACCATCAGGCATAGCAGCATTGATGTTGGGTGTGTGCTCTGTAGTCACCAGGAAGTCAGGGGATCTTCCAGGACGCAATTCTGCCAGGCAAGGACGCAAGGCCAGCGTGACCTTCCAGCAGTGCCTTTCACTCTGTGTTCTAACACAGAGAATCCTTGGGCCATTGGGTGTCCTATCAGGACCTATGTTTTAGCATGTCTGTCACATGGCCTGTGGTGACAGGCTGGCTGTGGATGGACTTCTGTGCCCTATGACAGCTAACCAGCCTTTGCAAAGGCACAGTGGGCTGTGAAGGGAGGACTTGGGACCAGCATCCTAGACTGAAAAATCCCCCAGCAGGGATTGTCTTTATTTGCAGTTCATACAGAGCTGAGCACAGTTTTTGGCTCTTTACACTGAGCAATAACTCTTAATAACAGCACTGTCTGCAGGCCAGAAAAGCTCTGATTCATCTCAGCTTGTAGTTCTGGAGTCTGTATTAATGTTTCTTCATCAGATTTTTTTCTGAATGGATCCTACATACTTTCATACCAATCAGGGTTTGATTTTTTATTCTTTTTTTAATTGTGGTTTCCTGCCTCCCCTACCCTTTATAAATGCTTTTAAAATTTCCCATTTCCTGCTTGATGCTGCAAAACGCCAATGCACTAAAATGCCCACTAGCCCTGGAATGCATCCTGGTAGTGCTGCTTTGCATAAATCCTTGCAGAGCACTCTGGACTCCAGCAGCCTCCTGAAGACTGTTGACAATTGCAAGAGCTTCATGATTCACTTCTGCCATTCTCATGAATTTCCCCAAAGAATCATTAAGGATCTCGTATGAGTAGAATATTATAACTTTGCAGTCACAGGCAGGTAATTAAATGGAGGGCACAGCTCTTTCCTTTGCTATCAAAACATGTCTGTTGCCTATTACCTCTGAAAGTACCCCCTCGCCCTTCAGCCTTTGCTCAGAGAGTCCACATTTCTGATCCGTAGCAGATGGAGGAAAATGATTAAGCTTACACATAAGGACCAGATCCCGCAGTCCTAGCTCCTTTCTTATCCTGGCAGATTTCCCATTGACTTCAGTGCCAGGGTAATAAACATGTAAGGACAGCTGGATCTGCAGCAAAGATATTATTGTCAGTTTCCTCTATACTTCTCAGAGTATTTTTCACAGACTGATTACTGAAATGTAGGGAAGTATATTTTCCCTACCGAATGTCTTGTATTCACTGTCTTATGAGATTACACTGTGTCAAAGTAATATATTTTAGATTTACCATTCAAATTGAATCCATAATTGTTACTTTGCAAGGGGGAGGTCAACACCATCCAAAAGATTTGACATTGATCTGGAACAGGTCAATCCTCTTTCCTGGGGACTATCTGTGGCAGATCCTTTAAATATGTTGTCTTTCTGTTTCAAGAAATTTTTTTAATATGAACTTTGCATGCAGTAAGCAGCATTGTGAGTACCACGAGGTGTATGTAGATCACTTTAGGCACCCATTGGAATGTAGTTTACATCATAGAATCATCACAGTGAATCATTCCACATGGACTTGGCTGCTTTGTTTCTAGAGTCTAATACACAATTCAAATGAATCATTATTTTAACATTGTATACCTTTACTGTTTTTAAGCAGTAGCAGGAACAATCTGGAAATTATTTCAGAAGGCATTTTCATTTTTGCAATCATACTCCCAGACTTTATCTTCTACAACATTCACTCTCCTTACACTGCAGATGGTTTGGGGAATTGGGTTTTCTTTTCCATTTCGTTCTAAACTCTTGGGGACAGAACTCTTGTTAAATTTCTGCATGTAAATAAGGAATGACAGCATATCCATAAACAAATATGCATTTGCTATGTATAAATCACCAAAATCCCAACATACTCCATAGAAGAGGGATGATCCCATGGTTAGGTTATTTGGGCAGAGCTGCCTTCTCTATCCATGTGTTTCATGCATGACTTTGAAAATCTAAACTTCATCCTACCTCCATTTTACTTTCTTCAATTAAAGTATCTAATTTTATAGGCTCTCTCTGTTATCAGTGGAGGAAAATAGGCACCTCCAATGAGCCTGCCCCTTACCTGTATTCACCCTTGAGATGGGATAGGATTGAACAGGACACAGCAGTTTGATTTGAAGAGGTGTCTAACAGATATTGTAAGCCTGATTATTATTTTCTCTGTGTCCTTTCTTCAGTTTTAAAATGGAAATATTTTTAAAACTCTCCCAATATCATCTTGGGCCTGATGCTTAAAGAAAATGTTAATAATTTATCCATGAACTGAAACCAATAAAGTGTGGAAGACCAGTCACCAGCTTCTTAACACAGCTCTGAAGACTGGTAAGGCAGAGGATTTCAACCCAGATATAGTCATAGCAAGTATTTAGCACCCACACTTTGAGACCAAGGAAAAAATGAGACCAAAATCAAATGTACTTGTGACCAGTTTGGGCATAACTGTTGTAGTTTGGATGTAAATGAAATAGCTTAAGTAAGTTTGACTGAAGTCCAAGCATTTCTTCAAGAGGCAAAATAAGAGGATTAGGTCACTGTAACAGTCTCAGTGCTCTTGTGTGTATCATCCCAGACCTCTTCGCAAGTATGTAATTTCATTCTGCTCTAAAGCCAAAGTTTCCCTCATAGTTTGTTGGGTTTTTTTTTAAATCACTGAACTGATTTCACAATCAGAAGTACATGGAGTCTTTCTGCATGCTCATGGTGTTATTCAGTGTTATGATTCACTACTGGCATATAGTTTCATGGGCACTTATGGTTTCCACTACAGTGTGTACAGAAGCACCCACTGGTCTGCAGTCTCCCAAATTACAGTCCCCTGAAATCCAGAGATTCATTCCCTATAGCATAGAAATGCTTGTGAGATACAGATATAAGAGGGAATAACCAAAAGGAAGTTGGATTAATATCAGCCTAAATAGGAACAATCAGATAGCAGGTAAATAATGAGGAGGTAAAAGAAACTTAGCAAGGGTAAATAAGGTGTAATGAAACAGTGAGATGAAACTAACTAAAATATGATCTAAGTTGAAAACCTGGGAATTTTCCTAATTGTGGGCTTTATTACACTAGAAATAATCTCCTGGAGGAGCCAGTGGAAATATTATGAGATAAATAAATTTGGAAAAATATGAAAAAGGTTTGAGTATAGGGAGAAATCTCCCACTAGAAATGAACAAGTGGGTTTACCTTCTTTCTTCACTGTACAGCTGATGGATATATGAGAAGTAGGAAAAAATATAAATTGTTAGGGGAAGATACAGGTTTGATTCCCAGGCTTGCTACAGATTTTCTGTGAGAACTTGACTAAATCACTAAAGTTCTCATTTAGAGCTGACTGGAAAATGAATTTCACTATTATGGAGAATGTCAAGGTTCAGGGACGAAAAAAAAGCTGTCCTTAACCAGGATGAACTTTGGCATATTGCACCGCAATGAAATTCTGTGGGAATAAGAAAGGCAGTGACCTCCCATTCCCTTGCTACTGCTCAGCTCCCTGACTTGGCAACCAGCTGGAGTCAGAGCACTGAGGCATCCTTCCAGCAGGTGCAGTTTGTGCTTGCAATGTTTCCTCTATTGCAATCTGGTTAAAGCACAAATAAAAACATGTACCCCCAGGGTTAGCTGCTCAGCCTAGGCTCTGCTTGTTCTGCAACAGCTCCGCTCACTTTCTTACATATTTGGCTGGCACAGAACAAGCTCTTCCCAATTACTGCCTCTGGGAGGGCCACTTCAGTGGAGAGTGGTTTGGGCTTTGTTGGCTGCTGAGAGAGGAGAGAGAGCAGCAGCCCTTACATTTGCAGCTTTGCTCCCTTCTGACTTTGTGCCACTGGGAACTCCGTATCCACAGCAGCTGCCAGGATAAGTGCAGCGTTGGAACTCTCTCCCTGAGCTCCTTTATGGAAAAACGTGGAGTTGTCATATAGGAAACCCACGCCGTGATCTGGTAATGAAGATCCAAGGCATTTCCCCATTACTCGTGCTGTCACAGTTGCTGGGTTTTTGCTGCCTTATGGGCAATCTGTGAAATGAATGCTTCTTGCAGCGTGCAGTCACTTGCACAACAAACAGACACTAAACATTTCGCTGCCTCAGGCAACAAGGGTTTGACTGATACGTGTGAACTGGCTCTGACTGCTTGTGCCTCCGTTTGCTGTTCTGGGCTCTTTGGGTTCCTTTTTCACTGCTCTGTTGGCTGTCTGAGATGTCTCTCAGCAAACAGCCCAGGAAGAAGCAGGTGTGAGGAAGAGGAACAAAGAAACTGATAGTTCTTAGAATTAGATTAACTCTCCAGCCTCCCTCTAGACAGTGGCATTTTTGAACATACAATTTGCTTTAACTGGTCCGTGCTCATTTGCAGACAACCCACAACGGGAGCATCACTATCAGTGAATGTGCCTGTACAACAGGGATTATTTTATAACCTGGAAATGGCACAGATCTGTTCAGTCGTCAATACTAAGTCCAGTGACTTATTTGGCTTAATATAGATATATTGCTATTCTGCAAAATTCCTCTAAGATGATCACCTACAGCTGGAAATAAGTAAGATATGAAGAGATCCATAGTTAGCTATATAATGTAATCTCCTGATTATTACCCATAGGATTTTAATAATTGTTGTGCCCAAAATTCTCATGTGCAAAGAGGTAATATTGCATTATTAGGTGTGTTCCCATGGTGTAAGAGACAGTCTTGGCATCTGTCTAAGTTGGCAGGATGAAGAATGGAAGAAGTGTTTCCTGATGCAAAGATGAGTCACAACACAGTGAGTGACAACATACTTGACGTGGGACACAGCTAAATCATTCAGTGCTTTTACACCAAGTCCTTCTTCTGCTCCAATCTCATTCTAGTGTTTCATTCAGCTGTTTTCAAGCAGGATTTATAAATGCATAATATATAAAACTGCCAGCAACAAAGGTGACCTGCAAGATTTTTAATATCATGCTGTAGTGAGCTATGTGTGTAAATTAACCCCAAAATTAAATCTGTAAATGACTACCTAAAGCTGTCACCTTCCACTTTGCCTGATTCTTAGCAGACAGCTTTTAGTAATGTCTACTAATTTTTTGACTGCAGAAAATGCTGATAAAAGAAGTAAATGTTAGGAGATGACTGAACATACACATTAAAAATCTTCATCTGCTGCCGTGAAATCTCATATGACCGTTTTTTCTTGAGGAATCACAGCACCACTAGTCAGTCATTGCAAGGGGCTCCAAGCCAGCCTTCTTTTAGCAGTGGCAGCAGATGCTTGATTCCCAGTGTATAACATGTGTCTTCAACCACTGCTACAGTCAAGATCTCAGTATACCAAAGCACTCCTGTCTTCATCATCTGCAGAAACAGACTGCAGCCCCCAACATCAAGGAACACCAGTGTGTGCCTTGAATGCATCCCCTGCAGCTCCAGGGCTGTTACTGCGATGAACTAAAGCAGAACTTTGTGCACTGCCGTAATGTAATAAAGGTCATTTCCATGTAGCAAGAAGGATTGCTTTTGCTCTGACTCAGTATATCTCACCAGGATGCATGGCAAATGGGGTGTGCAGAGTTACACAGAATCCTCCTTTCAGACCACTAAACAGAAAGAGTGTCCATGTACTATGCCAAACATACCATCTCCAAAGTTTCTGTAGGGGATGTATGACCCAATGAAATTTCGCTGGCAAAGCTGCATATTTTGAGTCTAGTAACCCATCTCCCTGTTCAACATTTCCTAGTGTGCTAGATGTTTCAATTAACTTTTACTGTAAGCAAACTGAAGTGAAATACAACCTAAATTCTTCATCTCCTTAATTGCAAGCACAGATATTTGTAATCCACTGTTAAACGCACATGTAAGCCTCTGCAAAATGGAAGCGAAAGTAAAGAGTTCACTCTAGAGACTGCATTCAAAACTCCTAAAGCATGAAGGAAAACATGGCCAGTTTATTTTCACTTTTCTTTGGATTTATGCAAATTAGCTTGAATAATTTCCAAATCTCATTTCTTACCAATAGGTGGCACCAACATTTTCTACTTTCTTCATGACACATTGCCAGTAGTGAGATTTAAAGTCTACCCCAGTGGTAAATTATCTACTAAATCATGATGAGTTCTGTTCTGTTCCTTTCCCTGCAGATTGTGGCTGATCACTATGCAGTGGCACATGTTTTGTTCTCCAAGCATTTCACAAACTCTGAGTGGGATGTTTTGCTAGATACATTACCAATAATTCAGGCTGCTGTTCTCTTTCATGATGTGGGAGTCATTTTAACAATATTTTGTTGGAGTCTGTGTTTATGGTAGTTTGTTTTGGTTTGGAGATTGGGGGTTTTTATGTTTGATGTCTTTCTTCAACTTTCCACACAAAAGATGTTAGTGTATGTGTCATCTTATTCTTAAAATGATCTTACTGTTCCCCTTTGCTGGTAATAATAAAAATTGAAAAGTAGACTTTTAAAAAAAACAAGTAGTTTTTTTTTTCCTGTTTCATGATTGTATGATTGCAGCCTTTACAGCCAAGATTCGACTGAAAGCAATTTAATAGCTATTCCCTAAAAAATTTCAGTCATGTGAATTTCATAGTTATTTTGGAGAATATGGCACTAAAATGTTGTAGGAAAAGTCACTGAAACCAAAAGCAAGAACAGCTCTGGCAAACTCATTTAATTGATTGAGAGAATATTTGCCACCCTGTTTTAGTGGGAGAGAATCCTTGTTCCCAATGGAAGATCCACTAGAAATAACCTGTAACTCTGCATGAGAGTCCAGTGACTTTCTGTTTTCTTATTCTCTACTTTCATAGTCATCATTACAAGAATGTGGTTTCAGGGTTGTAACATTCATTCTGTGAATCACGATCCCAAACTTTACAATTGTTTTATTTTTAGGGATGTGAGGTTTGATTCACAGATTCTTTCTTATTCACCAAATTCATGGCACTTCTGATCAGGAGACAAGAATAATATTTCACCTAAATTTAAAGTCTAAAGCCTGCCTACCTACCAGCCTGTATGCACAAATCATTTCAAAGTGTTTATTAAGTTTGCTGTTCTGAGAAACATTGTGAAAACAGAGCCCATCCTATGGATGACTGCCAAGATTAATGAAAGTTCAGGCATCCCAGTGCCATTTACGTAGACGTTGGTCTCCTTCTAACATAATTTATACCACCAACTTGTCATCTTTATGTCTTGCTTATTCATAAATCAAACCAAAACTCTTCATTCATTCTGCATCACCTTGTTGCAATCTAAATACTCACTTCCCCGAGCTTCATATTCTCAGACTTGTCAGGTGCTTAGAATAATTTCTCCAACTGAATGCCACATCTGCATATACAACATGAGCACGAGCTGAAGAAATGCCTAAGGCAAAAATAACCATCGCTGTTCTTTACATCTCTTGTAACCTTGTCATCAACTTCTGTTCATGCCATACAGGTGTGTCTAAAATCCATTGACAACATCTGAAAATGCTCTTTTACTTGAATTTAAGTTCTTGAATTACTCTAGTGACTTCAGTGTTTTGAATATGCCCTAAAATGGGAGACATTACCTTATCCAAAGTTTTCAGGAAAGTCAATGTATTTTAAATAGTCATTATCCCACTCCTTAAATGATTTAGCATTTTGCTGGCCTTTATACAGCCTTAATTAATGTCTCCCTCTTTTATGCTGAACAGCCCAGAGTTTTCCATTTCTCTACAACTGAAAGATTCCAAAACACACACCTATGGCTGAAACTTGTTTAATTTGGGATTTTAGGTATCCACCCTGTATTGCAAAAGTAGACTGTGTGATGCAATATTGTTTTCAGCTGCAGACTTTGTAAAACAAGTATTGAGTAATCAGAGTGTATCTTTATCCTTGTGTGTGTTTAGCAACCCTACAGGTCTGGATGACAAAAAGAATTTGCCCTTGGACAGCAAGTTAACAAGACATCAAACAGTCAGGAGGAAAAATAAAAACTTTGCTTATATTTCACAATGAGTATGGAATTAATAAAAAACCTAGCATTCACATTGGTTTATATTAGGGCAGGATTTTAAACTTTTCACTTTTAGATGTGGGCATATGCTCTAGGGAGGTCTGGAAGCAGGAACAAGATACTTTCTATTTTTGCATCCAATGGAGTAACTGTCAGAAGAACAGTTGCACAGGAACAAGATATTTCTTGACCTTGCCACTAACACTAAATAGATGTTCAATAATGATTGGAAGAAAAGGAAAAAGAAAATGGAAAAGGCAAAAGAGGAAAAAAAGGAAAAAAGAAAAAGAAAAAGGAAAAGGAAAGGGAAAGGGAAGAGAAGGGAAGGAGAAGAAAAAAGAAAATGCTAATAAATATGCTTCAGTATACTTCTCAAAGAAATCATAAAAAAAAATGAGATGAATATGATACAGAAACCTAAGGGTGTCTGTATTAAGGTTCGTCCAAGTTGTGATGCTTTCCTAAGAAATGCATGAGGATAGCACTCGTTAACATCTCTGAAGTCCCACACTGTGTCCCAGGGTCCAACAAGACATAATGTGGTTGATATATATGCCACACAGCAATTATATCAGAGGAGAAGATATCTGTGGTCATGGCACAGCTGATACTGAGGTGACTGCATTTAGGGAGTTCATGTACTCAGAGTCAGAAGGCACTCCCTTGAAGAGGGTTTGTGTGTCCCTTAGTAGCATAACCTGTCGTCCTCTGCTGTTGGGAACCCAAAAACTGTTAGTCAAATGAGCTGTGACTGGATTAACTGATCTCACTCGTCTGAGGAGGTATCTGAAGTCAGAATTGTTGCTGACCTTGTCATCAACTGCCTTGCACTGAGCTTCTATTCAGACTGCAGGCAACTCCCACTCCCTCACACCAAGCCACCCTGGGAAGGACTCTGACTTATCTGCCGGTTAAAGTTTTAGGAGCAAAAGGGACACACGAAATCTTCTGGGTCAGGTACAGAGGACACCTTACAGCTCAGGGTGTTTGGGAACAGACACACTGCAGAGCAGGGAAACACAGGTTTCCAAATGCACTTTCCTTGTCCAGATTATTGAATACAACTAAAGGCAAGGAATGCAAGGGCTGGCAGCTCCCATCTCAAGCTCACAGTCAGAGCCATGTCTGCCTTCCAGGGTAAATGTAACTGTTGGACTCAGGCTTCCCAGCTCACCCTGACTCACACTCCTCTCTGCTCAGAAAAGAGAGTGGTTTTAGAGGAATTAAGCTCACAAAGATACAGTTTAGCACTTGGTAGGAAGGAATGCTGAAATTAAGTTCAGACTCAATTTTGGAAGACAAATGCCTCTAAAAATCTGCTGCCTATGGCTAAATAGAGCATGGTCCATGCAATCCATCTCCTCTGACTTTTACTGTCTACAGTCTAGGTGTCTACACTGGAACTGGTGACTTTAGGCTCAAGAGAGGGAAATAGATGCTTTTAAAGAGTCAGTCATCTGACCTATTTTAGATGTCTCTGTTAGGAAGAGGCAAATGAAGGTCTGAAGTGCCTATTTTTTTCTATTGACTCTTAAAGAATTCAGAAAACTAGATAAGGAACTATTCATGTAGGTGAATCTGACTTCATGTATCCTGGAGAATCCACTGCTAGAGTTGCAATCCACATTATCCAATTTAGGCAGTGACTGACAATGCAAGGCTGACATTCTATATAGCTTTACTAATAATGTATGTCTAGGTGGTACAGCTGGTTGGGAAGGAACAAACAAATAATTAAAGGAGCATATTTGCTTCCCATGAATTCAGTCTGTGTGTGGTTTTGATTTGATGACTTTGTCAGAGATGCAGCAGTCTCTGCTAAGCTAAGTCTCACAGCAGATAGAAATGCCTGCGTGACAGCAGGCAGGAAAAAAATTGTATCTGAGAAAGTTACTTTCTGGGGGGTAGGAAAGGAATGACATCTTTCTTTTTGACCAATAGTACATTTATTAAGTTAGGAATCCAGTAGTTAGATTTGGTTGCTGACTAACTAGTCCTTCTCAATTAAATACCTAGGTTTTCAGTAATTCAGTGGAGTGAACTGAAGCGTCTTGCTGAAGACACACATAACTTAGGTAATTGCTCTCTCCACTGACTGTATCAACCCTCAAAGTGATCTTCCTAAGGCAGATTGCAATCCCCCGGGGAGCAAGGAAGCTGCTGGAGTTCCTCAGGCCTCATCATCACATCAACTCCTCCAGCCCCTGATGGGGTAACTCACTCCCTGCCTCGTCTGGATGGCAGTGGCACTCCTGCAGGAGATTAGTGTGCACCTCCCCGTGCCTCCGAGCAAGTACAGGAGATTCATTTAACACCTCTGAGTTTTTCAGACTAAGAGAGTTACTTCAGGAATAAAAAATCCAAAAGCACTGGAAATCAGAAGACTGGATCCTTGTTCAGGACTTCCAGCTGTTTTACATGGCTCGGATCTCACCACATGTGATCACAAATTTCATTAAAGTGCTTCAGTAAAAGTTGCAACTGAGAGCTGCTGTTTCCAAGGGTCTACTATATCAAATTGCACAATGAACTCTCAGCTGTACATATATTATTCTCTCATACTATAGGTTTTTCAAAGACTTTCATTTTCTTATTTTAAATGACGTTGCATTAGCTCACATGGGCCTGCAATTTCTGTGTTTTCAAAAAAACTTGAAAACAACAAATGCAACTGCTTTATTTTATACTAATGCTGCATTAATATATCAGAGGATATTCTCATGACATCAGATCTATTTTATCCCATATTTGAGAAAATATTTTGGACTATTTGATAATGCTTTCTCTAGTCCATCTTTGTTTTCAGCAATACGGTGTGAATTAAATGCATTCATATCTTAAGTTCTTAAAAATGAAATTCATCTTTGTATAGAATCTAAAGCAGTGATATCTTGGGTGGCTGCCCAAGAATTTAATCCATGGAAAAGTTTTAATATTGATGCAGTATTTTTGCTAAAGATAGCAAGTCAGTTGCAGTCACAGTCATCGTATATATTTTAAAGATGGTCTGGCACAAACTTTGGCATATCCTAGATTTCTCTAACAAATGTCTCATTGGGTGTCAGATAGCTGTTATACTACTTTAAGACATGTAAGGAAGTAAGGAGAGGGAAACTTGTGAAATCTATCCTCCAATTTCTTCCACTGGAAAAGTATTAAAGAATATTTTAAGAACACCTTACCCAGTCACATTTACCAAAATCTTCCCTCTATCTTTTTTTATTTATATGCTGGTCTTAATTATGTGTTTCATCTATATGCTGGTTTTAGTTATTTGCTAAGAATAGCCTTTGATAATCTATTTTCTCTTTTAGGCTGTTTGCAACTGACTCAAACTTTGCCGACTATTCACTGCTCAAATTTTTAGCATAAGAAATGTTTCAATTCATTGGAGTCACTGTGTTAAACTGCTATCAAATGGTTTCCAGTTACTTCTGAAATGAGCATGGCATGTTGCTTACTGTATTTTCCACAAGGCAGTCAGTTAGGATATGAAAAATTCTTGAAGTGAGGGCTCCATTTGTTCCCTCAATAATTTCCTTACACCATAATATAATAATACCCACCCCAGGTAAAAATGTGTGCTCATTTTCTAATTTTTACCACACGGATTTGTCTTCCTGTTGTTGGCTCTTATTATGGCCTCTGACACTTGTTTATGAGGTGGATTATGTGACATTGACGTTTGTTTAGCTCCTGCATGCTGTCAGCTCTTAACAAAGCATTGTCCTCAGCTGGATGTGATATGGGGAGCAAGGTACAGGGAACTGAGATTGTTTCCACCTCCTTTCAGCAGTGTCTATGGAAGTTCATTTGCATTTGGTAACCCATGAAATCAGAGCTGGGCTGAGTCCACTCCCTATTTCTTCCAGGTCCTATCTCTTAAGGAAATGCTACCAAAAGTAACCTCTAAATATGGAGGTGGGAGTCCAAACTCACAGATGCTTTTACACAGACACTTTCTGCCTGTCTTGTGCCTGTAGTGACCCATGAAGGGCCAACTGTGTTCAGGCACACCTGGGTACAAAATGCAGAGCTTTGTGTACAAAATGCCACCTGCTCTGTTTCCAATACTCCAATTTGTACAGTCTGTGAGCCATGCCAGCCAGCCTGCCCCAGATCAAGGGGTTTAAAAAGCTGCACTATTAATCTATCACTCTGTTACTGAGAAGTACAAAAGATTTAGCAAAAAAACCAAACAAAGAAGACATGTAGCAAATGTAAAAATAAAAGCTCGTGGTCTTGCTGCCTTTAAACATCCCAATAAGGCAACTCCCATGGAAAGCAGTGGAGGTGAAGTTTCCATTCCATCCATTCTTGCGCAATTCACCTGTTTGGGTGAAGGATTTCAGTTTTCCTGGAGCCATTTTAATTGCTTATGGTCATAACGTAATTGCTTTTAGAGGAAAAATGAGAGATAGAAAAAAAAAGCCAGGAAAGTTCTTTTGAAAACTTTGAGGTATTTGAATTACATGGGATAATCCAAGGTTAATTAAGTAGAGGAAAAACAGCAGAAAGAGTTACTGAGAATTGTTATATCCAAGTAAGTGTTAGCATTAGGAATAAACTAATAGATAGATTGGCTAAGATATAGCATTGGATTTATATTTAGTTTATATAGAGGAATTTCATACTTGAGAAATATACAGTTTTTTACAGAGAACAGAAAATGTTATTACCACCATTATGCTTTGGGGAAGCTACAGACTCATAAACTAAGACTAAATGAATTATATGCCAAAGAACAAAGAGAACTGCTAACAGAACTAGGTCTCTTGATTCTCACTCTGTTTTTTCCATTGAAATTTATTTAATGAAGTACAAACCACATGCATAAATTTTAAGGAATCTTTTTCTTGTTGTCTTTATGAGATATTGTACTTTCTATCATTTGCATAAATGGAAATGGGGAAGCCTTTTTTTCCTGGGTATACCTTTTTTTTTTTTTTCAAAGAGGTTTAGGAAATTAACTGAAAGAAGTCAGAACTGGTAAGGGACTTGGTGGAGTACTAATATCTGTGAGTTCATGCTTCTGGAATATTTTAAAATTTGAGTTCTAAGCTTAAAAAAAAACAATGATATAATAAAAAGGGAATTTGGAGTGGGCTGTATGTTAAGAAGCAATGCAGAGCATTTATAATGTGCACATAGATAGCCTTGGTGCCCTGAGCAACAGGCTTATGCTACATGAAAATGACACCTGTCCGTTGGATTGCCTTGCTCATTATATATTTGCCCCTCAGATTGTCAGCTTTTGGTTTCACCTTTTTTTTTTTTTTTTTGGTTCTCTCTATACAGTCTGATTGTAGTCTGGGCCTCAGCTGTCCCAGAGATGCCTGTCCCAAACTTCACATTTGTGTCTAAGAGCTGCCATTCCCTCTCACCAGCTGTTTGCCCCACCTCAAAGTTCCTCTTTGTATCCTACTTGCTCCTTTTGTCTATTTATACATACACTAACGCATGTAATTCTAGAATATACTTATAATGCTTTAGGGCAGAAGTCAGGCATCCTAATTCTGAATCTCCTGTAGATATAACTTACCTTTTCCTTAGCACTAATAGAATCTAGTTTAATTTTCTTTCATGCTGCAATTTTTTAGTCTCTGTGGAGCTGGTTGTTTTCTCCATGGATGTTTTCTTGGTGTACCTATCTCAGCATGGTACAAATTTTAGTAAGGTTCTTTTCCCCCCACACCCACTGTTGTGCAAGCATTGGGAGCCAGGAATAGGAATATTTTAGAAATTAAAAAGAAATTAGTCAGTACATTGAAGCAATTAGTGTAAATGAGTTCAACAGACAAACAGGCAGACAGGGTTCTCTGTGCTGTTTGTCTTTTCCTGCCCCCAAAGCTTTAAGTGTAGTACAAGAGCTAAATGAACAGAGTGAAAAATGACCACATATGGAGGGCCAAGTTCCAACCTCATTGACAGAGTTGTAAATCCAGAATAAGAACATAAAACCTGCCATCCTGGGTGAGCATGAAAGTCCTTTCAGTCCTTTTAGTTCAGTCCTGGAAAACAGTGAGCAGAAGCAAAGGCTCAGGACAATGATAAGAGAGATAAAGTATATTTCTCCTGCTGTAGCCTTTGAACTGGAGCCTAATTTAATGGAGACAGAGATTGTAGTCAATGGCTGAGATTAATAGCCATAAACAGACCTCTTCTCTGTGATCTAATCCCTTCTTCAATCTGTGGATGTTGGGAGCCCCCAACATCCCAGTGCAGTGAATTCCATAACTTCACTGTGTTTTAAGTGAAAAAGCTTTTGCTTTCAACCAGCTGCCTGGTCATTTCACTGAATGCTCCTTGTTGTATTGTGAAAAACTGGGACTGCACTTTCCCGTTTGATATATTCATGCCATTTGTAATTTTATGGTAATTTCCCTAATGCCGCTGGGGGCCCTTTCAACTGACACTGCTGTAAGGCAAGGTCAGAGACTTGTTTTTAAGGAATCTGATTAATTCAAAAAATCCAGCTGTTACATTTGTCAGGATAGTCTCCCTAACCATCTCTATTTACAAGAAGTAAATTTCGGGAGTTCGGGATGTGCAAGGAAAAGGGAGGGAGGTGAGGGGGGGGATATAACCTGAGAGGTGCCTGGAAACACTGCATTTCAAACACAGCACTCTTCAAAACATCCGGATGTCCCAAAACAAGAGCTTGTTCCAGAGGCAGAGGCAGAACCAGAACCAGAGGTCTGTGCAGGTGTGCAGGATTTGCAGCAACCCTTAAATGCCGGGAAGATCTTAGCTTTCTAGAAGCTGAGAATGAAGTTGGGCCTGGCTCCTGGAGTTCATGATAACACTGGCCTGCTGTCTCCACACTCACCCTTGGAGTCCTTGGAAAGCAAGGCCATATACACCATTCCTGCCGTATGCTCTAGGTCCCTTCCACATGTGGTGAGACTAACCTCACATTTAGGATAGCTCTACTTATCGAGAATGTTACCAAGACTTCACAGGGCTGATTTGCAGATCACCTTATCTTCTGTGATGTTCCTTGGGCTGTCCAGGCTTTGCTTCAGAAATCTCCCGCTCTCTTGGCTCCTACCCAGTTGTGAATAGCTGACTATTCTGTAAAGCCATGAAAAGGTTTGAAAGGGAGAAATCAGTCTTCTAGGATATGTGCTGCAGAAGTTTACTCCAGAAGTATCAGTTCCCCTCCAACAACAGATGATGGTAAGCAATATATGAGTCAATAGGTATTCCCAAAACCAAAAGAAGCACCCACAATGGAGTATCTTTTGGCAGGATGTAGATGGAGAAGGTTAAGGCAGTAAATGTATACACAAGAATACATACATATCCTCAACTTCGTACTATTCTCCTGCCTCGTAGCAGACCTTGGTTATGAATATGACATGCCTGTGTGACAGCCTTCAGTTCAGAGTACTTGCAACACATTCACAGGGATTAGGATATGCGTTGTATATGTTAGGCAAACAGATTTAGCCCAGCAGCCTAATGGACCCCCACTCTCAGACAGAGAAAATGGACCACCACAGTTGGGAGCAACAAGCTTATTTCATGCTTTCTCCATAGAACAGATGCAAAATGGTTTCATTGGTTTTTGCATGCAACCATTTAAACCTAGTGCTCAGCCACAAAAACTGCCTCAATGATGTACTGAGCTGGATTCATCAGTGTTAGCAGCATGACCGTGGAGCAAAAGGAATCTACTGTGATATCCTGAGAGGATGGTAGTCTCTTGCTTCTGTAAATGCTTCAGAGACAGCATTATTACTTCTCCAGAACTCACTCCTCAAACAGGGCTGTGAACGCATCCTTCTGCATGCTGAAGAGCCCAGTACTGGTTACAAAAGCAAAATAGCAGAGTAATCTTTGCAAAGGTTGTTCAGAACCATCATGATGCCCTGGGCACTTTTCAGACATTAATATTTACTTGTCAGATATTGAAGTTTGCTTCTAGTACCAACGGGACACTGTAAATCTTGAGAAGAGCAAGATGTTTTGGGCTGCATCAATGCTGCTTTCCACCCGTCTTCAGTAGAGAAAGGCAATGGGAGGGATCAGCAGTGTGGCATAGTGACTTGTAGTAGATATACATGCTTCCAAAACAGCATTGGTAACTTCAGGATTAGTTATTTCTCTTTTTTCTAACCACAGAATCATCAGGGTTGAAGGGACCCCTGGGGATCATCCAGTCCAACCCCTCTGCCAAGGCAAGGTCACCTAAAGCAGGTTACACAGGAACATGTCCAGGTGGGTTTTGAATGTCTTCAGAGAGGGAGATTCCATGATTTCTCTGGGAAGCCTGTTCCAGTCCTCTTCCACTCTCAACGCACAGTAGTTCTGGGAGTAGTAGAGTAGTTCACAGATGTTCTTTCCACCACATGTTGAGATGGAACTTTTTGTGCTTCAGCTTATGGGCACTGCTCCTTGCCCTGCTGCCAGGGTCATGGACATGAACTCCAGAATGATCTGCTCCACCACCATTCCAAGAATGAAGGTGAGGCTGGCTGGCTGATAGTTTAACAGGTCTTCTTCCTTTCATATCTACTATCTGTTCCCATAACATCTGATTTTTCTAACTGTATTTCAGATAATCTCTTCCTACTTTCTGAAGTCCCTATTGTGCATGCATGTTTATGGTGTTCCAATTTTGGAGGTGATAGGATATAAGTTCTCAGTAACTATCACAAACACAGTTTGGGAAGAGCAGACTACAGTTTCTTCCTCCACCCTCTCAAATTGCACCTAAGTAATCCATTAAGTAGACCTTCATCACTCATTTCTCACCAGGAAGAAAGCAGAGGCAATATCACAGAGATACTCATAGTCCATCTCATTTTTGGGCCTTGCTGCTGTCTGGGAATCTACTTTGTATGTATTTAAAACTGATTCTCCCTTAAACCATTCAGGGAATGTGATTCTGATACATGGAAAAGAATGATAAAAATATAAAACAAAACCTGATTAAAAATATTTTAATACATGAACATTAATTTAGAGATTATTAATCAATGTCTTCTGATCCAAAGGAAATGGGTCTATTGTAATGCAAAGAGTTAGGATTTGGGGCACATCTTTTGCCCTCCTAGTAGAGAAATCCTTGAGACTTGTGTGAGAGTAGGAGAGGAGAAGTGTGCTTGTGCATGTGTGTATTTGAGGGACTGTTTTGTCTTTGAGCCCTCCTTAGCTCCTCTAATCCAGTGTCTCCCCATTTATCTGTCATGATATTGTGTCTTTGAAGAGTTCAGTGCCTGAGAACAGGCAAGTCAACAACCCTTTGGCTGGGTGCTTAATACATACAAATTGAATAAACACCCCAGGAAATTCTAATTCCCAGTGAAAAAGTTTCAAAAAAGCCCTGGCTGTTTCTTGTGCCCAAGATAACACAGAGTGACACATCTTCATCAGAGACAGTGATTCATAGCTAGGGGTTGAATTGTTGCGGGGGATTATTTTATCTGTTGGCTGTATCAAGCTAAGAAAGATGGAGGTGCAACCCTGAATGTCTTATTAACTGCCAAAATAATTACATCATGGACAAAAAGGGGAGAAGAAAAGTACTTACATCAATTTATACTCTTAGTTTATGTGTTCTGGAAAAAGCCTGTATCTTGTATCAAAGACCTCAGGCAAGTTTCATGCTTTGCAGTTTGACAGCTTCTACCCTTCTGATGTAAAACACTTATTTAGATAAAATGTACTGATGTTGTTGTTATTTTCTCATGGTCTCATTCAGCTATTTGTGTTACTTAAATCCTTCCACAGGCTATTAAATCCCATGTATATTTTGTTCACTTTTAGTTTTACAATGAAAGATGGCACCCTTAATGTTGTATTCTCCATGCATTCACCTTTCTCTGAGGCTTCAGCTGCTTCTAGAAGCAAGCTGCTGGTATGGCTATGGGTAAATATAGACATTTATGGAATCAAAATCTAACTAACTTGAAATATTAAAAAAAAAGAAAGAAATCAGAAGTAGAGAGTGTAACCACAGCTGTTGTCAGTGTAGAAGGTGGACAAAATATGTGAATTTGCCCTAAACCCAAAGATCAGCAATTTCTCTACCATGGTTACCTAGACTGCATTTTTTATTCTTAACTAAAGAAAAATGCTCTTGTCAGACATACAGCACAAGCTAGAAAAAGCTGCCACTGTGGGAGGTAGTGAGAGTCCCAGCTCCCAGCAATCTCAGAATCAGGAGGAGACAGGATGCCAGCATCACCTCCTCACAGCATCCTGCCTCTGTGAGAGCTACAGTGCCCAAGCTCAGGTGTGGTGAGATGCAGAAGGTGGATGCTCTTTTCCCTCAGAGGCTCCTCACTGAGCTCTGTGCACCCTTTGACATCCTCCCCCAAGCTGTCTTTGGTACCACTCAACAGATTAGCACCTAGCAGGTAGGAAACCCATAAGCAGACACAATTTCCTTATAGCATTTCCTTATAGCATTCAAAAGTAAGATTTTTCTCTTCCTCACAAATAGTCAAAGCAGAATCAATTATCTATGAGTGGCTGAATACTTCAGCAATAGCCCTCCCAAAAATCATTATCTCTACAGCAGGGTTTGTGGACATGCTTTGCTGTCAACCACTTTTCCTCTTGTAGGAGCAGTGGTTGGGACATTACTCAGAAAAACTGGAGGGAAAAATATTTTAAGAAAGAAGTAGGAAGGAGTCTCCTCCTGGGAGACAGTGGCAAGGGAATTTCTGTTGGCAGGAGAATGAGGCCTCTGTGCAGGAGAAGGGATGAAAGAGAGAGCCTGCAAGTCAGCAGATGGGGAGAGCTCAAACTCAAAGGAAGCTGTTTGACTATTTTCCAAAGCAGACACTGTGGGAATTTCAAAAGAGAACAAGCAGGTTTGATATTTTGAGCGAAGGGCTGGGGACTCATTGTCTGCCACCCTGATTTCCTTGTGAACATCAGGAATGACTGTGTCTGCCTAATGATATCTGAATTTATTTTTCAAGAGGGGAATGTCTGATTGCCCTTCCCAACACTTATTTTGAGAATCAGCTGCTGTTGAAGCAAAGTATCAGCCATCTCCTTGGCTCCTATATAAAGAGAAGGAAAAAAATGGGTTGAAGATTTAACCCTTTATTCTCCAGGAATCCTCTGCTTTTCATCACCACATTTTTTTTACTGCTTTTTTCTTTCCTTTTTTCTTTGTGTTGTTTCTTCTCTTTCACCCAGAAAAATTCATCACACATCTTAAATGTAGGAAATTCTCTGCACATGCTTCTTTCAAGTTTTCTGCTGTATGGAGTTACATGTTTTGAAGCAGTGACTGACAGGTGACACTGCTTTGCCAGGTGTGGATCTGCAGAGTGAGAAGACAAGTTGTCAACTGCTAGTGACAGAAATGGAAAAAAGGAAGAAAACCAAAACTACCAGAGTATTGTAAAGGACAGATATCCCCAGGCCTTTCTTTGTGTTGAAGCAGCAAGTTTTAGCTCTGAGGGAATTAGTGATTCTTACCCTGAATGTTTTATATTTAAGTCTTTATGTAGTGGTCTAAATCTTGAAATTTTTTCATCTAAAATCACTCATCTTCAGTGATGTTATTTTTTATACATCTCTGTGCACAGATATATATATATATATATATATAAAAGCATGTATATATATGTACTTGTAGATACCTTTTGTGAATAACCACTGTGCTGTTCCATCTTTTAAAGAAAAAGAGAGGAGTATTGCTGTAACTACTATACTAAAAATTTTGGCACACTGACACCGAGCAAGTGTTTGACATTGAAATGCTAATATCAGAATATTTCTTTGCTGTTGTAATTTGATGTCTGCCTTGCTCCTGTCACAGCCAGCCAGTGCTGGTAGCTGACAGCTGGGGGGAAAACAAGTAACTTTCTGCATGTGTGTTTGATCCCTCTCAGACTATAAGTATGGTTTCACACAAGAGAAAAGATACAGCAGGAAGAGGCCAATTCAGATAATCATTTCCCAGTAAAGAGGTCAGAAGGCTGGACATTAAAAGAGGGGAAGGGGATTATTATGGTTGGGTCTGAGAAGAAGAATCAGAATGGCAGATACAAGTACAATTAATTTTAGGATGTGCTTTCCAGAAAAACTGAGTAGTGAGGTCCACGAAAATATGAGCTGTGTTTGGTGGGTTATTGTGTGGCCGAGTCCTTTAGAAATGTAACTGGACAAAGAGCTCAAGTAAGTCCTCGAGAAAACAATCATTTGGCACTAGGAAGGAGTAAACAACTTAATAAGATGCCTTTCTTTGTCTAATTTCTGTGGTTTCATGATTGAAAGAGTCTTCTGCCTGCTAGTCTTACATTCACTGCTATAAAATCCTGTGTCACAAAATTAATCAAAGTGAGACTCGAGTGCAATTAGGAGTGTGTGCAAGTAATGGCAGTGATGCAGTGGCAAGTGGACCTGAAATGTGAAAAGGAAGCTTTAACATAGAAAAGTGAAGCAAGATTTCATAAGAAGCTATTGGAAAGTTTTCTCTTTGCAGTGCAGTCAATGCAGTCAGTACTCTGCACCTTAGGTTCTTTAAATCCTGTCTCCTAAATCCATGTTCCTACTAACATCCAGACACAGATGAAACTTGGCTCCCTTGAGGAGATTCATTGACCTGATTGGAGCTACTCCTGTGTAATGGCATACCCTTTCTGTCGTAAAGCTGGGAGACCTTGCACAGACATTAATGATGCTGCCACAAATCACAGAGATGTGCCCAGTGAGTCATTGGCACAGCAAGCCATAGAGCTCAGGTCTAGTAAATCAACTTTTTTCCCTTCAGGAAGAAAATGCTTTAGGTGGTTTTGCACAGTATTTGAAAAGTTCCTTTTATTTTCACTGAAATTACAAAAAATAAAAAAACTTAAACGTCCACCCTGAAACCTGGATTTGCAAACATTTGTTTAAATCAGCTCTACTGGTGTAATCATATAGTGTATATATTAAAGGAATTTATGTATATGAAGGCATGAGATCTAATAGAAACAATTTTATGCCAATAGCATACAAGCATAAAAAATATATACTAGGAAAGGCACAAGAGTACAAAAATTGAAATATTGCACTGTCAGTCTGAGAGATTTTTGGTAGAAACATAGAAACCATGATCTGTCTTCTGTTTGTATAGGATTAAGATTATTTGAGACTGTAATTCCCACTGATTTTAGCACACGGCCTCCACACACTGCTGCCCCAAGAGCTCAAGTGACTTGAGCTATCACCCATCAGAAGCAAGTCTGAAACTCAAGTCTAACATTCCTTTAGAGTGTCTTGTTTTCAACCCAGCAGGACAGCAAGGGCTCCTCTGTATGGCCTCCTCTCCACTTGCCCTCTAGCAAAGACCTATTCACACCACTAAACCTTTAGGTTTTAACAGGTTTTCCTCAGTGGCCTATGCACACTACAATTTCTCATGAAGGCAGAGCTGTGTCTGATAATGCAAAAAGTCTGATTTAGCCACTGCCTTGGTCAGTCTATGTGCCTACCAGACACATGCATGTCCTGTCCTTACTAGGGGAGAGGGTGGTTTTGCAATTAGTGCTGTGAAGTACTGTTGATGAACAACTCCCATTGACAGCATGACAGCCGGTCAATAAAACAAAGACAAAATGAGATTTTTCTCACACTTTGCAAGTATGAGGCTTACCTTTTGGAAGCTGGAAACAATAAAAGATGTTGTCACAGCCAGCCACTGACCTGGGCAGCAGCAAGTCAGAAATGAGAGCACTCATCCTGCCAGACCTCCTTTGAAAACAGATTGCACAACAGCGCCGATAGCAGTTCTAATGGCAGTAACAACACAGATATTTCTTTGTGTAACAGTAACAATTAAGAAAAGCCTAAGCATTTTCTTCAACGCTAGAACTCTTTGAGTCAGCAAGAAAAATTAAAACGGCTCCTCCATGGAAGTCTCTGGAGAGAAACAAAAAAATGAACCTGTAAATGCCACAGCTATCAGTGCTTCTCTCTTTTAATTCTCTCTTAATGATGGGTTTTAGCCCTAAGAAAGAAGGAGGGGAAGCTTTTACTTTCCGTTTTACCTCAGCCTAAATGATTTTTTTTTTGGATGAGTCAACATGCACTTTTACAATATAAGAACCTTACTTGGAAAGTCCCACTTTTAGCCAGTTTCCCATGGTAAGTCTGAAATATATTGTACTGCACTCCCCCTTCAAATGCCCTGATTGCCCAATAAAAGGCCAAGACAATTAGATTAATTACTCTACCCTATTTATAAATTTTCACAGGAAACAATTACTGTCAGAAAACATGAGTATTTTGTATTTATGAATCCATTGCTAGCCTCTTCCTCCCTACCCTTTTTTCTTACTAGAGAAGATAGGTTTGCTTTGCTTTTCCATAGAATGTCTTTTCTATCATAAAATTTGGCCATAAAATTTGCTGTTGATCTACAGCACATACATTTTCCAGCACAGCAGTAGCAACTAAGTTTATTTTTATTTTAACCATTTGTTTATATTGTCAGCAGCTTAGTGTAGATATGGTTACACTGGGATGGAAAGTGTTTTTGCCAGTATAACTTACTTCACTTGGGAACGAATGTTCTGTGCCAGTAAAATTACTTTCTTTTCTCCCTGGCCAGTAGAAGCTGCACCCACACAAGGATGGTTTGCCAGGATAGTTATATTGGTAAACTTTTCCTCATGCTGACCTGGTCTCCAAAATAGCATTGCATAAATAATAGAGACAGGTGGGAGCAATCATAAGTGAATGCCAAAATACTGCAGCTGAGTTCATTCTTATGTCAGAAGCCTTGTGGTACTGTGGTTCTCTCAAGGGTCAGCTATTTTGGGGCAGGTGGAGAGAATTGCAGGAGATGACATGCTTCAGCATTGCTTAAATTCTGCCTTTAGAAATTACTTTACAGTTAAAGCTACTTTGAAAAGGAGTAGGGCCAGATTACGGCATGAATCCAGTTCCTAGGTGGTCAGGACAAGAAGGCAAAAGAGATTAAACAAAAGGAAAAGCTCTCATGGGAGTAGCTGAAGAAGAGGAGACTCTTTTTTAGTTGAGCCAGGGAAAAAAAGAAAAGGATCTAAATGTAGGATGCTGGCAGAGGGAGAAAGGCACTTAGGTGGGCTAGGCCAGTTAGAACACACAGTTCTTTGAACATGTGTCTCTGTGCTGGCTTGCTCTATACACTGGATGAAAATCAAGGTATTGGCTATAATTTAAAAGCAGTGGTTGGCTTTGTTCCTGGTGGTCTCCATGGTCTCCAGCACTGCCTCATGTTGTCTTTCATTGCAGCTTCACTACAGGTCCCAAGGGCTGGACCCCAGTAAAGCAGTAGTATACATTCTTCTTGGAAGAGAACTTCTTGTCTGGCATTTTCTAGTTTCTGCAGTATGGTAGCATCCAAAGTGTACAAATTATTTAGTTTTAATTTTTTTCATGTCCACTTATCTATTAATTTTTGCATGCATTTAATCCATATGTTTTGGCCATGGGGGTTAATTTTCAAGAGCTGTGTCTGGCATACCAACAAATGATGTCTTCTCTGAACCAACTCTTTTGAACTATACCAGTTGTTAATAAATGTTTCTCTGAGCAGCTGTAAGGCACCTGGATAATGTGATGAATGTCACAATCTAACCAAACTAAATAATGCTTTTACAGTACATGTCAGATAACCCGAGTATCTACTGCTTGTTATGACATTTGTATCCAATGTTTTACATAAATAATGGCTGCTGTAAATATTTAGATATTGTTGTTCTCTATATGAAAGAATAGGAAGGAAAGTGTATACTGGAAATGCCAGAAAAACATTATAAAAAACAAAAATTGGGACTATTTGGCAATATGTTTTACTTCCTTGTTTAAATTGAAACACAGGACTTATCCAGGTGCTCTTCGCAAGTCTTCCATTATTTTCTGTATTTATGGATTTACTTAGCCTTTAATGATGGTCAAAAAAAAGCTATTCACAGTGTGTCAGTGTACCACTTCTTAACTTTGTATGAAGAGAGATATTACCTTTACTGCAGCAATCAAAATTCATCCAGAATGAGATTGAACTCTTTGCTATTAATGCCTAGGGTCTGAAAAACATTTCTTGCAACATGTTTCTACTTCTTCCTGTTGAACTCATTTTAGTTTGACAATGGCAGTATGGATTGCTTAATCTTTCCTTTTTGTAAAGAAAAGTCAAGACTTGCCTTCCTATTAGAACAGTATTTCTTTTGTCAACAGAGGGTTAATGAATAAAACTGTTTTCAAGGTCAGATTGGCAAGTCAGGCTTATAAAAAAATCACCTCATGCTTCAGCAGTGATAAGACAAGAATTGCAACCCAAGTTTTGCTTCTTTCTCTTGAAACCATCTGATTAAAAATAATGACAGATCACTCTGACATGCATCATAGGTTTGAAAGCTAATTTATACTCTTCCATATTATTGCATTAGTGCCTAACTTCTCTTATCTGCAAAATAATATTAGGAAACAAAAATCCCTCGACAACAAATTATAAACTGCTATTCATTATCATAATCAGTTTAGTTATTTTAACAAAAGGTTCATGATAGAAAAATATTTTTGTCTTTGTCTATAATTTCCTTTCTATTTTGTTGTTGTTTGGTCTCAATAACTGGAATTACTGTATCCTTACAACTCCTTAGAATTCCTATTGAATTTGGAGTTGGTTCTTGGTTCAAAATAAAATTTTATCAGTTAGACAATACCTGGTAAAGTATCAGTTACTGATGGCTTCTGTAGACACTTTCGCTGTTTGATCAGCAAGACATTTAAAAGCATTTTAAAATGGCATTGGATGATTAAATTGCATGCTGTGAAAATCTAAGTTTGGGGATTGTTTTTTTCCCCTTTAGTATACTTGAAATATTGTATATCTCAGTAGTACTTGAGATTATGTTTAATGGTAAATTTAGTCAGGAATGTGTTTTCCCACTTGTAAGGCCATTCTTCATTACTGCATCCATGTGCCAAACTGCCTCAGCGCAGCAGCAAGTAAACAGCAGTAATGATCCCAGTAACAGCCCTGATAATAATCAGACAAACATGAACAGAGAACTTACTCCTAATTTTTTGTCTTTTCTATTTTTTCCCCAGCTACTTATTCCAAGTAAATCAGAATTTTTCATTTGCTTTTTTTCTCCAGTCCTCCCCATGAAATGCTGCTACTTACATTTTCCAAACAGAGTGCACACACAGGTGATGGCCATATTTTGATATCCAAATATTTAAGGAATGAAGATTTCACTTTCATCAGTGAAACTGGGAGGTTGTTTTGCTGTTTTGTTTTTCAAAGCCACATTCACCATCGTGGAGGCTGATCCACATACAAGCGTGGTCATGCAGCAATCAGTTTAAAAACCATAATAACCTGACAGCTCAGCAATAGGGAAACCTGAAGAAGTGAAGGTAAATCACACTGATTTCAAAGTTTTATGAATTGAAAAACAGGACATTTTTTCAGGAAAGTAGTGGTCCAAAGTTAATTTTGATATAAATTAAAGTTAGAAGAGCTAAATTGGAAATACATGTAGCAGCCTTGGGTGCCTTCCTATTGTTATTATCCTTCATAAAAACCTTCTGACTCCAGAAGTGCTCAAGACTGAAGCACCTCCATTGCTCTTGCTTGTTTCACTGTGTGTAAGAGTCTGCTTTTTCGTAAGCAAGGACTGAAATTATTAAGAACTTTAAATAACATTCCTCAAGACATAATTCTCTCTAGGAGTTAATGGAGACTCATCACTTTCTTCTCTCTTCTCTCTATTGAAAGCTAATGGTACAGATAAATCATAAGCATATTTGAAGCACACCATATAGTTTTTTCTCATTCTGCTCTTTGCATGGTATAATAAGATGCATCTGAGGAAAATGTCATGCCTTGAGCAGTTAGGGATAAATCTGGTCATCTGCCATCTTCCAGATAAATTTAGATTACAATAAGGATTTGAGAGTACAAAATACTGTGAATAGTAAGGGATAAATACTTGAGAATGGTAACTAAATCCTGCATTTTGGAATTATCACTGTGACCAACTGCCCATGAAATGTTTCTCATTTTAATGTATAGTGTGTCTGCATATAATTCGAGGTCTGTATTTATATCTGCAGCCATATGCTGTTAGATTACCATCTCGTGTTCAGACAAATTACTGGAGCTGCAGTTGCCAAAGCAAACAGAGTTCTTTTTTTTTCTCAAAAGCACCGAACACATAACACATGACGCACTTCATTCTTTCTTATGTGATAACTACTAAAATAACAAGCTACTTATATGCACAATGTGTAAATGAGCAGTAAAGTTAAAAACAGAGGGGAAAGTTAGAGTCCAACATTTGTTACTGGCTGATAATCGGAGCAGCTGTTTGGGGAGTCCTTTTCAGAGAAAGCAAGAGGCACAGGTGCATGCTTGATCGTGAGTCAGTCTATTTTCCTGCACCCTGATTAGTCTGCAGAATGCCATTGCTCACCTTAGATTGGTTATTGTCAGAGACTGTAAGAAAGTTTTCTGTAAATCACTGGAGATTAATGTCTTGCAATCTGAGGACCGCTAGGGGATGGTTTGTTGGTTTTATTCATTTTGCTGTGGTTCACTCATTGGAGTGGGATTCCAGAGCCAGAACCTAACTCTTGAAGGAGAAATTATTTTTTTTTTTAATCAGAAATGTAACAAGTTCAGAGATTAATTGCAAGGCAGGAAATAGCAATAGACTCATTGATAATACCATCAGTACATCATTAGACAAAGGCCCAGAAAGGTGAATGCCTTAAATCATTGAAATCTTGTGTTCGTCTGCTGATTTGACAGCAAGCCTTTTTCAGTGGAGCAAATCTATACATATTTTCCAGCCAAGAGTTATGAGTGGGAGTTTTGCCTGATTTCAACAACTTAGTAATCTCTCTTTTGGCTGACAATGAACCATATGAATATTTTTTTACAAATATTTGTCTGGCAGGGTCTCGTTTATATTCCACTGTGTGAAAATGTTTAAGGGTAACTTAGGCAGCATTGTCAGATGAACATGCTCCTTGTAGACTTGCCTAAGTTTTCAAGAGAAACTGTGATTACCTCCATTTACCTGCACGCCCTTTGACACCTGATAGATGCTTGTATATGTCAGCTAGAATTCAGCATGGAAAGCAGCAATTTGTAACTAAAACATTTGCAAAACCTACTCATCAGTGAAAGAGTCAATCTGTTCCTAGAGTAAAATTGATCTGTGTTAGTTTTAAGGATATAAAAATTGGAGATTTCATTTAGCATAGTTCTGTAGACTCTTTAGGATGTAGAAATGTAACACGCTTTAATATGGACTAGAGGAACTCAAACACAGCAGTGGCCTCTGTCACAAATTGTTACCAATATTTTACAGCTGAAGACCAAACTCAATGTTTTCCTCTGTTTTCCAAAATATTTTCACTAGGTAATTTCCTACTGAAGAACAAAATAAAGAACAGTACGGTAAATCTCCAAGGTTGTGCTATTCTGTGAATGCTACTGGACTCTAAAAAGATCAATACTTTCTAGGGAAGATACGGAATTGAGGCTTCTAATTTTGTAGTGTTCTCACCCTTTTCATGTAGAATAAGGAAGCATGAAACACTCTGTTTGGTCCTGTTCGACAGAATGAAGTCCAAGAAAGCATTCATTAGTGAGAAAGTGTCCCTTGTTTCTAGAATAATGCAATGGTTTGAGTTAAAAGTCATCTAGTCCAATCCCCCTGCAATGAGCAGGGATATCTTCAACTAGATCAGATTGCTTAGAGCCCCTTCCAAACTGACCTTGAATGTTTCCTGGGTTGGAGCATCTGCCACCTCCCTGGGCAACCTGTGCCAGGGTTTCATCACACTCACTCTAAAAAACTTCTTCCCTGTATGTATTTTGAATTGACCCTACTTTAGTTTAAAAACATTATCATTTGTCCTATTGCAACAGGCCCTGTTAAAAGTTCTACTTTTCTTGTAGTCCCCTTTAAGTACTGAAGGGTTGCAATCAGGTGTTCCTGGAGCCTTCTCTTTGCCAGGCAAAATAACTTCCAGATGTTATTTATTAGTAGATGAAAATAACTGAGTTGATGTGATCAGTTACAATATGAAAAGTGTGTGTTTCCCTTTCCCATCTCTGGGTCTGGGCAGCAGAGGAGGAAGAGCACTGCTCTCAAGAGCACTTGTCCCAGCTGTGAATGCATGGGCTGTATTGTCAGGACGAGGTTCTTTCACACATTCTGAATGGTGTAAAACATAGGGGTCTAACCTAATGTGGTCCTGTAGCTCCTTCTATAGTTGCTAAAGGGAGATGGACTGCTCCAGCTACTCTCCACACTGCCACAGTCACACCGTAGTGATCTGACTTGCCCTCTGGAGGTGGCTGATCTTTCTTCCTCAGGCTGCAGATATAAACAAGGCTCCTGTTTTTGTCCAGGGAACTTTAAGTGATTAAAGCTGGCTCAGGCACACTCTAGAGTTTGTTAGTGGACCCTGAGTCATCCAAGAGAAAGGTCTTCCAGCTGAAGCTCTGTGTAATTATCATACCCTGCAGTGTAGGACAATTTCTCTACTTTCTGGTAATTGCACTGAATAAACATCACAGAACCTTTGCCTTGACAAGCCTGTATTTTCCCCATCCTGTTGAAGTAAGTTTATCAGCTGTGTATAAGGAAGTTTGCTAGCCATTCAGATAACTCCAATGTTCACATGCAGGAATTCACAACCAGGTTTACTCTCATTTATTTCCCAGTTGATATAAAGCACAAATGTAACTAAATCAGGCTTAAGCACAGTCAGGGAAACTGCATTGTTCAGGCAGAATGTGTACACACTTCAAAAAGAAGGGGCCCTTAGCAGAAACAATAGAAAGAAATAAAAAGAGTCTATGACATTTATTGTTAGCAACTCAGATGTAATTAAAGCTGATGTTTTGGTAGTATTAAATAATGAGCTATGTTGATGTAAGAAGGTGCCATTATTCAAACTTGTGTGTTTCTAGGTTTCTTGTGCCAACTGAATCCCCAAACTACTTTAGAATTAGGGGGAGTGATTGCAGAATGTGACTCAACTGATAGCTTAAATGCAATTCACACAAAGATTACATAGGAAAAGTGATATTTATCAACTTATTTGTTCCTTGTCTTTGTGCTGAATGACATGTTTAGTAGCATTGGAATATTTCTGACTGTGAGGTGGTCAAAATTCCTTAAGCAGGACATATTCAAATATATTAATTTTAAATTTCCTGGATATGGTGGGTTAAATAGTTAACACATCTTTCAGTTTGGTCTTTGTAAATCAAACTGTGACCAGATTTCACCAAATGAGAACAGAGAAGATGCAAAGGGAAGATATTGCTTGGTTCATTCCTGTGGTGGTAAAAGCATAGTGATAAATGTGTGCTTCAGTTAGGTTTGTGCTTCATGTAGTGACACAAAGTCATTGGTTCTCTTGGACAGCTGGAGTCTCTCTAGCCTGATGCAGTATGAAATTAACAGTTAAATGAGAAAAAGTAGGGGGGGAAAAGAGTTTTCTTCTAAGGATGCCATATGTTAAAATCAGCAGGGTCTGAGCAGAAAAACCACTACACTGCCCCGAAAACTCCACCCAGAATCTTTATTATTTGCAATGTTGTACTAAGAAGACTCTTGAACTTTAAGGTGAGTTTGGAGAGCTGGCAGTTAGGAGGAGAAAAACATTCGTTTTTGCTTCCCATCTGACTATATTTAAAAAGTATCAGAATCACTGTATAACTGTAATAAAAGTTTCTTGTACAATCCCTTTCCATTCAGTCATCTATCAAAGATTTAAAAAATATAGCAGCACCTTCGTTCTGGATTAAAGGCTGAATTTTAATATTTTCATTCATTTAATTTTCAATCCATTTAATATCTTCATTCATTTAATTTCCATTAATTTTTTGAAATACAAGATTTTTGTGAAATACTATTAGTAACATCCTATTATAAACAAAGGAAATTCTTCTTATGCCCTTATTTTTCCAGTGACTCCAGTGATAGAAACAAAGCATGGCCCTTAACTTTTGATTTTACATGCCTTTTCCCAAAATTCTGTCTTACTAAAGAAAGATCTTTCAAGAACTGTAATTCTGGGAATTCTTCTAGCCACCACTTGGAATCATTGGTTCATTGGAAAAGTGAATTAGAGAATTAGCTGTGCAACCAGAGAGACATAGAAATAATTAAGGCTGGGAAAAGGGATGTCTGAAGGTCATGTAGAGCAGGATTTACTCAGAGCAGAACTAACTTGAAAGCTGATCAAAATGCTCAGGACCTTGTCCATTGAGTTTGTGTTTCTCCAACACACACTTGACAGATTTTCGGGCTACCTCTTCCAGGCCTTATCCACTCTCACGGTGAAAGTTTTTCCTTATTCATAGTCAATATTATGTCTATTGTCTCTCGGCCTTCCGCTGGGCACATAAGTGTACAGCACCAAAGCCTTGTGCAGCCCTGATCTTCCCAACATCTGTTAAAAGGATTTCCCGAAGTACCTCACACCACCTTTTCTATCCTTACCCTTTATAGAAACCTGGATGTGAAGGATGAGGACTACTTGAATTGTGTCTTGATGGGGACCTCAGTGTAAACCTAGCCTGTGAATCTCTCCAAACCTCGTGTCCATGTGGGGTACATACAACTGCTGTCAGTGCTGTGGCCACGCTACCAGAAGAGCACATTTTGGAATGATGGAGCATCTGGCAGGCACTGACAAGTCTGCATGGGGGCCACACTGACAGTTTGGAAGGAGCCTGATGTTAAACACAAGATCTGAAAATGTTTTTGCAAGCATTAGCTAGAAAGAGTGTGAGCGAGAGTTCTAGGAAATGATCATGGGCTGGCAGGATGCTCAGTATGGAGCTGGGCTGGCCAGGGGCAGGTGATGGTGCTCCCTCAGCAGAGAGAGGACCTTCAAAGGGAAGGCATATTATATTCTAAGGCAAGAATATCCTTAGGGAAGGTTTATGATCTAGTAATGATTTTGAGGGAAAAAACCTTTTTTTTTTTTTCTCATTTGGGTTAAACTGAACTTTTCCTGTCTCCCCAGAAAATCTATTTGACTTGGTAAATTAGAAACACACAGTTCTCTATGTTAAAAGTTCCTCTAAGTAGTCCCCAAAAGTTTGATCTTCTAGTTGCAGGTGTTCAGTGTTACCAAATCAACTAAAATGAAATGACAACAGCAGTAAGAGATATTTATAGAGAATGCAGCCTTTCATCTTTTGCCCTGCCTGAAGCCCCACTGGTCAGCTCATGCTGTTTTGGTGCAGTGGCCATAGCTCCACTGAAGTGCTGTTCTGCCTGTCTCACAGGCAGAGTAAGAGCTCTCTGCTAATAATTCTTTTCAAAGGAGACCATTTAAAAAGTTACTTCTGTGTCTCCAGATCTTGTCATTACAGGTCCAGAGAGTATTGCTTTTAGTGGTTTGTGTAAAAATAGCCTCAGGTTTTATTGGAGATTACCACTAAGATAAAGGAGCCATAGCAGGTTTTAATTGTCTATCTCACTGCTTCTAGTAATTTTCATTGGAATAAGAAGCAACTGGCAGAGTCCATGGAAAGAAAATCCATCAGTCTTATTTAACATCAAAAATCCAGCAGTTTTGAGTCTTTTGATGGCAAGAGAAACATATCCACTCTTCAGGTGGCATTGCGGCTGTTAATAGGAGAGTATCTACTCTTCTACCAGCACTAAATCTGTCTTTTCAGCTACCATTAGTTAATCATTGTAAGGTTTATTGCTACAAGTTGCTTTGCAGTTCCCACAGGACATTTGAAACTGGAGACCTCTTACTGCCCTGCCTTACTTTTTTTTCAAACATACTTTTTGAGTTTTTTCACTTATAAATGCATAACCCTGAATGAATTGTTTTCAGCTTGTTTACAGGATCCTTTTAAATGCTTTCCCTATTGCTGGGAGCACATCTTTCTTTTTCTTTGTTCAGTTTTTCCACTTGACAACTGAAAACAACAATAATAAACAGTGCCCAAGAGCTATTTTAATTCTTTATAGTTATTATAATTGCAGTTTTCATGGGATTTCCCTGCTGTTCTTTGGAAGCAGACAGCAGTTTCCATATTGAAGCAAGTTTATGGTACACAGTAAAAGAGTGTGAAATAGAATTGTGATAACCTATAACCTAGGTGTTTATCAAAATATGTCATTTTATTGTGTTAAAATTAATACCCTGCAGTACTGGTTATGGCCACTTAAATTCCAACCACAAGGTAATTCTCACCCAAAATATAAAGAGGTTGATACCTACTGAATTTTCTGATTGAAATATCTATCATGCTTTTCAAACATATGAGGGGTTTTTAAATCTGAGGTTTTTTCAAAAAGTCTTTCTAGAGATCACCCTGCTTGTTTAGGCTGCTGAATACCTTTCAAAAGATAGTAGCAAATGCAAGAATTCAAATTTCGCACAAGGCCTATTGTGTAATGATTTGGTAGAAGTATTAAGAACTATTGAACTATTTCACTTTAGAGAATCCTCGCAAAAATATTTTAGTTTGTATCACTGTAATACAATAGAAATGTATTATTTTTAGCAACATCTTAATATAACAATTATTATTAACTAGCTTTTTTAAAAGGTGCCACTTTCCTGAGAACAATCAATAATGCAGCCTGTTTGCATTCTGATTGATTTAACAATTTACTTGCCATAAATATTCTGTTATAATTCTCCATTAAACTTCTACTGGGTTTTTTGTAATAGTTGTCAGCACAAGAGACTAAACAATGATTCTCTTATTTATGGATACTAGTACCATAATAAAAACCCAAGAGGTAAATATACCTGTTTTGCTATAGAACTTGTTGCTACCCCCATCGCCCAAATCAAAAGGCTGTCTGTGCTTGTCTTCAGTTACACCACTCTGTAGTGTCATACTTTGCTGTTCCATGGTTGCTACTCAGGAAAATTTGCTATTAAAAAGGGCAGCAAAACTTGGCCTTCATGACTGAAACACTGTTATGAAATGAATTTTCAGAGGAGCCTCTAGTAACCTCTGAACTGGCCCTGAGTTATTTACAGGTGTGAGACTGCATTAATCAAAGCCAGGGCTAGCCCTATTTGATTCATAGGAATGGTTACATATGCTTAGTTTAGTTTTGTGTCCTGTGAAGTACACAAGCATAGGGATTTCATCTTTCACTTTTGTAGGACATGGGAAAGTCACCTTTATTTCAGTGGTGCAACAAGAGCACACTGACATTCCTGCAATTGATCACTCACGACCCTGGAGCTGGACATCTTGCTGAACAGTGAATTTGAGCCCCAGTCCCACATCCTCTAAAATTACCTGGGAGTATTCCCACAGGCACTGCGGGCATAGAATCAATCACTGTTACTATAATTAATGGTAGAAGATGCATTTAGTTCTGTGGGAACATGGAATTGTTTAAATGCTGCTTAAATGCCACAGGCTAAATACCAATACAGGCACTATTCATTTTAAATACTACATCTCGAACAAAAAAAAAAATACAGCTCTCCAAGCATTTTGATAATTGGTATTTTATTTATTTATTTGAGCTTTTATGGTCATTCTGAAAAAAAACCAAAACAAAGCAAAACCTTGAGCATACATAGTTTATGAGCTTTGTATAGAAGTTTTCATACACTTCTGGAAGACAGACGCTTTCAAAGTGGGTGGTGGAAGAGATCTAATTGAGTATGGCAGGAAAATACTAAAAGCAGAGAATACCAGATAAGCTATAAATTATGTGGATAAGAAATGTACATTTATTCCAGATTCATTCAACGACCGTGCAATTTTAGTTGATAAATTGCGTTTGAGCTGAGTATCTTCCAAATGAAAAGAGTAAGCCTCTCTGGCTTGAGCTCAAAACTGTAGGCTCCTTGCCTGGGACAGTAATATCATATCCTTTGTGGTTCAGGCATGGGGGAGAAGATGCAGGAAACTGATTTCTACAGATGTTTTTGTTCTGTGCAGCAGACTATTCCCCACAGTGTTGGCTGGAAACAGCCTATACACTGGGGCTGCTGGGGAGTTCATACAGGTTTCTGATTCAATGTTCCTGCCACAGATGGCCGAAGTGGTTGAGTGACTGAGCCTAAGCTTGGATCCATGAATAGTCTCCAGAGAACATTATATTGTCTGGCAATCCCAAAATCCTTGGCACCTGGACACTTTTCTCTCCTAGTGCACCCTCTGGACTTTAGGAGGGGACAGTTTTACCATTAGTCTGCTGGAAACTCTTTCATATGAGGAACTGAAGTTATCCTTGGAAGATGGAACCCTCGCTACTAAATACCAGATTGCCTCAAGAGTTACGATAGAGAGCTGCTTCCAACAGACTCACTTTTAGCTGTTCTTTCCAAGTGTGGTGAAATTATGCTATGCAGAAGCATTACTTAATCAGGTTTGATTGTAGCCACAGCACAATTTATTCTTTTTTATATACTGTCGCCTAGTCTAGACTACTAGCTCACACAATATTAATGCAATACAGATTAAAAGAATATTCTTGGAAAATACTGAAAGGGAGCCTTGTTTATGTTCCACTCCTACTAAAACTGAAATTAAAATGTCTATTCTTCATCTACTGAATAGTCACTTCAATAACATTCATTTAAAATTGCCTAAGAATTCTTAGATTGACATTCTACAATTGTAGGTTTTAGAGAAAGGATTTGAATTATGCTATTTTCCTGAACTGAGAAACAACTGCAAAAAATTTCTGTTGGGATAAAAAGAATATAAATTAATATATCCCCTCTGTGGTTTTCATGAGTTTTGTTCTCTTTCTATGAACATTCTCTGAACCAAGGTAAGAGAATCAGTGAATTTGATTTAAATCCAGAGTCTATTCATGAGAAACTGCTTCTGAATTCTGAATGGCAAATACCCATACAGGGAACATGATTCTGCAAGAACAGAGCCCTCTTTCCCAGTGCATTTTACTCTGTGAGACAGAATCTATATTTGTGCTTATCTGAAGGCTGAAGGTCTCTTTGCCAGAAAAAATTATTCGTTGAAATAGTTGCATTCAGTCTTCCAGGGCTTTGGCTTAAGAGAAGGCATATAGTTTCCATAGAAATCAATGAGTTTGAATTATGCTCAGCCTGACTTTCCCAAAACGAGTATTGCACGAAAGTGTAGAGTAGCTTCTTCTGTCAAAAAAAGAAACTATGACAGAAGTTTTTGAGGGGTATAAAAAAGAGTAAAAAACAGTCTGCAGGTTTTATGGGCTTTTCTTTGTTTAGTTTATTATTGTTGTTATTGTTGTTATTGTTATTGTTATTATTATTATTATTATTATTAGGCAGACAATTACCACGTATAACTTTCTAAAGAGTAAACATCCCCTGCATTAGGTAATTTTAAAAATAGATGCAATGAATTCTATGAACAGGATCAAACATGCCTCAGAACAGAGTCTGCTGATTCAGGATAAAGAGATAACACTAGTATCTAATACATTTCTCATTACTCTGATTTCATTGGTAATAAATTAAACTAATATCCCCAAGTGGAGTTGCTTTACCTAAGATGGTCATTGGTGACTGATTTCTCCCTGCCCTTATCTTGACCCGTGAGCCTTTCATTATGTTTTTTCTCCCCTGTCCAGCTGAAGAGGGCAGTGATAGAGCAGCTTTGGTGGGCATCTGGTGTCCAAGCAGGGTCAACTTGTAATTTCTTCCACTTTTTTTTCAATGCCACCCTGTTATTTCTGCACTCATCCAAGCTTTTCTGATTTTTAGTTACATACCTAATAAAACAACACATAAGATTGAAAGTATACAAATCTCTTTATTTGTAAGTAGAAGGACACATCTGAGAAGAGTGATTCAGAAGAGGTGTCCATCAGTCTAATAGATATTTTTCACCTATTCCAGTAGTTCATTTGCTCTCTCTTTATATTCCAATTTTCTCTGTTCTGTAGTATTCAATATATGCATGAAGTCAGTATTTCCTTCTCTTTAACCCTCTTAGCTGAGCAAATATTATCTAGCTTGTGCAATATTTTCTTATTAATAGATAGGGTGTTAAAATAAACCTTCCAGTTTCCCAGTGTCATTTGAGTTTCCAGATTTTTTTTCTCAGATTTTTATTAACTCTGTTTCTTCTTCAGTTAATATTAATTCAATCTTCATCTAGTGTTAGCCAGTATAAACTGATGAAGCTTTACAGATTTATGCAGCTGAATTTTTAGTTTATGATTTCAATAAGTTACATTTAATGGTAACCAATAAAATCAGTTGCCTATGCATCTGAAAATTAATCCACACACAGTGTGGACTGAATGATCTTACCTGTGCTGGTAGGAAAGAGGTAAGCAGACTAAACACACACACAGCCAATCTTAGTGAAGACTTATAGTGCTGGAATCTCACTTGGACATTGCCCCTGAGGACAATTCTATACCAGAAGCCATAGGGTAGGTCAGATACAGGTACTTGTATGGCCATGTCTGATCTTAAAGCTCAGTCATTTAACCACGAAATCCTATTCTACATTTTCTTCTTCTGATAGTATTCAGTAATAGAGAATCATGGCTATAAGGCTGTCATGGAAAATATAGACCAAATAATTCACTTTCACGGCAGAAATTGTGCACATACCTATTCTTAAGGCATGTCACTTTCTCTTGCTTTCTTGAACTAGATGTTTGGCCGTAATTTCTTGTTAGAGTACTTCAAAACTAGCTGAACATTGAAAACATTCTTTACCCTGATCCAGCCCTCTTTTAGATTTATCCTTTTGTAGCAACTAAAGGATTGATTGTGGATTTCCCATGACTTTTATCTATATTTAATTGCTGTTTCCTTTTCCCTGTTCTTGCTGAAATCTGGATAAAGGCAATGAATCTTCTTACTGCCTTCTTCACCTCTGTATTCACCTCTCAGAACCTATAGAAAAGAGACCAACAATCTGAAGACGAAAGCCTATGTAGTTTTAAAATTTCATTCTGATCAGGGTATTGTTTATGACTTCACTTGCTATCTCCATTTTATAATAAAGAAACCAATAAAGAGATGGCTTGTCACTGAGAATACACCAGCATGTGGGAGACTAAGACTCAGGCAGGACCCAGTCACTCACAGCTCCCCTATATTTTTGAAATTCTGCTTTCCAAAAGACCACGAGAAGTGAAGTTGACTGGTAAAGTCAAGTGCAATCGTTCTTATTGGTCAGAAATATTAGAATAGGGTAGAAAAAATAGAACCAAAAAGTTCAGTTGGAAGGGACCTACAATGATCATCTAGTCCAACTGCCCTACCACTTCAGGGCTGAACAGTCACAGCATGTTATTAAGGGCATTGTTCAAATGCCTCTTCAATAGTGTGAGGCCTGGGGCACCAACCACCTCTCCAGCAAGCCTGTTCCAGTGATCCTCTTGGTAAAGAAATGCTTCCCATGTCCAGCCTAAACCTGTCCTGACACGACTTTGAACCATTTCCATGTGTCCTGTTCCTGGATACCAGGGAAATATGTTCAGCACATCCCTCCCCACTTCCTCTCCTCAGGAAGCTGTAGAGAGCAATGAGGTCTCTACTCATCCTTCTTTTCTCTTCACTAGACCAACCCAGAGTCCTCAGCCACTCCTCGCAGCAGCTGCTATTAGTCATTAGGGGTTATAATTAATACAGCCTATTCCTGTCTGTTCACACTGAACCACAAAAATAAAAATAAACATTACCAGTGAAATGAAAGTTAATGTTGATTAAAATTGTTATTTGATATGAGTGAAGAACATTCACATAGCTCGAGATCAAAAACTGTTACTTATTGCTGTGATACTGGAGAGCAACACATATAATTACATTTAGTGCCCGCTTTAAAAAGAGAGAGAAAGAGACACTACAGTTTTGTGGGCACAATTTATTACAGGCACAAATGCTAATATTTTGATGGTAGTCGACAAAACATGCAGTCAGAGTTTTAGAAGCTAAAACATTTGAACCTGCAATTTAGTGCAGAGATTTAAATGTGGATTCATAATTATTTTCATTCACAGGGCTACACACCCTCAAACATCAATTGTTAGCTTGTTTATTAAAGCTTTTGGTAATTTAGACAGTTTCCCCACAAACTGATGTATGCCTGCATTGTTCTGTGGCCACAGCAACAGAAAATATTGCATCATATTATTATAAATGGTGCTCTTTAATTGTTTTTCTAAAACAAGGCCTTACCAACCTATTTTCAAAATACAAAGTGTCTGACCATAGCAGTTTAGCAGTCACAGAAATGTACTCATCAAGGTTTGCATTGCTGAACCAATATCAGGCATGTTCATATGCACATCAGTCCTTTGATGTACATCCCTTCCTCGACCTACGTCTGCATTTGTATTGACAGCTGTATAATTATTGTCAGCTGTATCAAGAAAGGGGACAATTATATCCCAAGTGGAAATCACAAGTATGTTAGCAGAAGGCTTTCTATGTTTTTGCTTAAATACTTCACCACATCACTGATGTCAGAGGCACCAGTGTGACAACATAGCAAACCTGACCAGCAAAGGTCACCTACACCCTTGTATCCTCATGTAGCACCATGTGGAACAAAGTTAGTGCTGAGAACATGGATTATGCAACTAGCTTTATAGGAGAAGGCTGATGGCATGCAGATGGAGGGATCAGTCAGACAGATGAATGAATTTACAGTGATTAAGCATACTCCCACCTGCACCTCTGGAGAAATGAGGAATTGACATTTAGTTACACACCACTTTGGCGTCTGCATGGAAAGGAAGCGAAGGTAAGGAAATTATATACTCCAGCATGCTGTCTTCCTGAACCACTTCCCAGAAACCTACCAAAGGAAAGAACGGCTGGTCCTCATGGAAGTGATGGTATTGGATGTTGAAGTGCAGTGGGGTGGTAGAAATTATTTTATAAATATATATATCCAAATGTATACATAGGTATATGCAAACGTATTACAAACAATATAACGATCACATTCACCTTTACTCAGCTCTATCTGATGAAGACTTGACTTATAGGAAGCCAAATGCTAGTACAGAATATGATCTATGAAACATGCTGATATCCAGGATTTCCTCTGGAACAATGTTGGGGAGCTGCCTGGATGTCCCTTATTAGAGGACTTTGCAGGATTTTGCATGCAAGGAGAAGCCTATGTGACATGATGGGAATCATAACATTTGCAAGTCTTTCAGTTTATTTGCTCAAACCGGTATTTCCACAAGCTGTTACATTTTTTTGTAACTGAGGCTCATTTGTGCTCACAAGGGACAGATATCCTCTTCTGCCTCTGGAACATCAAAGGAGGGTTGGTAATGAGACAGTGGTGAGCAGAGCTGTAACTGATTCCTTCAAACTGAAGGTAGCAGTAATGGCGAGGTGTAATGAGCTGGCAGGCAGCTATTCTGAAATGCAATCTGTCCTTGGGAGATTGGCAGGAGGTACCCCAAACAGCCTGACCCAGAGGCAGCCACCTGAGCTCCCTGTGCAGGGATGCCTAGGGCAGATTAAACAGACTGAGTCATGAGTTTAATTCAGGTTAGGGCATACCTGGTACCATATTCCCTGCTGCCCTAAAATCATTGTGGTGCAGATCTCAATCAGCAGCTTCTGTCACACTTTGAGGAGGAGTTTGAACATCGCTGAGGTGCTGAGGTGGGGATGTGAGGACACTGAGGACTGCACTGGCAGAACTGACTGATCTGGCAGCCCCAAAGCAAAGATTGAATGAAAGAAGGCAAAAGTAGCTGCAGAAATTAATGAAAATTCAGCTTGGTATTTACTCCAAAAGCACAGAAGCCAGTGGTTGGGTATTTCCTTCCAGGATATGAGCTCTATGCAAGATGCTGCACTCTGCAAAGTTTTAACTAGTTCTAACTTAGAGTACGGCTGCTTTAGGGCTGGCAGGAAAAGAAAGGGCAGGTGGGTAATAAGACCTTCTGAAAAAAAAGTTGGTGTTTTTTTTTTTTTAGGACATTTATTCTTTATTTAGTGATTATTTGCCAGATAACACTTTGGAGAACAACTTACATTTCATTTTTACAGTTGTGCAGTATCTTACATTTAATAAGCTGGCTCAAGTTCTCTGTATTCCCAAAGTGTTGTGTGTTTGGTGTATTAACTGAAATGCTTTTAACTGTAGTACTGTGGGGGGAAAAGTTAAAAACAACTTTTCTCTTAAGAAAAAAATATGGACCAATAATCATTATCACTGAAAGTCCTGAATTTCACTTTCTCTGAATAAACATAGAAAAGGTTCTATGAAGACAGCTAATCAGGTGCTGATTCATCCATACATTCACAGGTTCCTCGTTTTTCTCCTGAGCATCACTGATTAAAAGAGAAGAGATTATCAGTATAATACAGATATGATGGATTGGAGGTGTCAGAATGAGGTTCTTTGAAAACTCATTATTTCTTTTGATCTGGTTAAGAGCATCCTGCAAGCACTGCTGCTTTTTTTTTTTTTTTTTTTTTTTTTTTCAAGTAGTAATCCAAATAATTGTGATGAGAATTGTAGACCCAGATTTTCCTTTTCAGGATCAATTCAGGAGACTTGGTTAAAACATATGTGATGCACTGACTTCCATAAGGATCTCAATATGATTTTTCTGTTAGCAATGGCAGCAATATTCAGTATTGTTTCATTGGATCTGTCAATGGCAGCAATAGGTAACAGTTCTGAATACAGAGGAAACCTTCAATGTGCAAATTATCAGTTTTAATAAAAAGCCCTGCTACTCAGTTGACCAGCCCAGTCTCTGTCACCACTTTTTAATATATATTTGTCAGTCTAAATTTCTTATTTGCTTTAGTTGTTCCTGGGTGAGCTGAGCATCACTGAAAATACCAAAATCTGTCATTGTATTTTCCATAGACTGAACTTTCAAAATAAGCACTCAGTTCACAGCAACCTTAATAACAGTTGGCCCAAATCCTTCAGATTTCTTGAAAGGGAAGCTGTGGTAACTGGGGATGTTAGTCCTCTTCCACTCTCAGATTTGTTTCCTAACAAGTTACTGAATTGCTTCAGGGCTTTTGGGCATGGGTCTGAGTAGTTCAGAGGGAAGGAGCTGTAGACAGAACCCTAGAAATCACAGGTGGTTTGGGAAAAAATCTTTGGCTCTGATAAACAAAAAGGGAGATCAATGTTGTCTCAAATCACATATCTAAAATCCCAAATCTAAAACAGTATCATTACCAGATTATTCATCAGGAACAATAAATTAAGATTATATATAACCCTGAGAGAAAGAAGAAACAGCAACACATTATGTAGCAGCTTGCCACTGATGCTAGAAAGAGTATTGCTATCCAATAACCACAGGGCTGAACTCAGGCGTTATGTGTAGGCCACCTTGGGTTAACCTTCATTAAACACCTGACAGCTCATCTTCCTCACTCTCTGGAAACACTTGTATAACTTGTAATGCTACTGAAATCATACTGAATTGAGCAAACTAGTTGAAACCAAATATGCAGAGAAACATATTTGTCATTGCACTTAAGCTGTCAGCTTTAGCAATTTTCTTTGAGCAGACACACACAGCCTGCTGACAAAGAGGGAAGCTTGTGTGGATTTCTAATTGCAGAGTTCTGTTGCAAAGGCCATTGAAAATGGGCCTCTGATTTTAAGAAGGATTAGGAAACAATCAAAACCAGGTGGTTTGTTTGGATTTAATATTCATGAATCATTAGCAATTTCTAACAGAATTAGGGATTAAGCTTTTCAGAATTTTCAAGAGCAAACAGAAACTATTTTAAGATTCATAGTAGGATAGAAGTAGCATGATGACAAAAAATGGGTCACGACTTTACAAATAGTATAGGAAAAAATTATTACAACCAGTAACAACGGTAGAAAGAAATCTTCATTTTCACTATAATTTAGCTGATTATTGTGACACTGGCAGCAGTACTAAAGGTCACTTACTGGATTAAAATAGTTATTCTGATCTTCTTGTATGACTTCACACTGAAAGTTCACACCATTAAACACATTACAAGTGGGTAATTGTCTATATAGTCAACTTCAAGTTTACATGAGGCAAATCAAATTTACTTAACATATGGCAAAAAAGTACTGAACTAAGTCATATGACTTTGCTCTTTCAAAAGTCACCCGGGAGTATCACAACAGCTCAGATAATTCATGTTGACTGGCTGTTCAGCAGTAACTTGTGCATTTAGACAATGTCTAAACAGTGACATCAAAATATTTTGCTGAAAATGTTTGTTTCTGTTACTGAAAACATAATGAAGATCCATACTTACTCTGTCATTTATAACCATTTACTCTGTCATCAAAACTATTTTTAAAGTATAACTTTAATTATAATTAAAACACATGTCTATAAAATCTCTTTGATGAGTCAATAAATAATTTCCGTTTATCCATGATACTTGAATATGTATGGTGTCAGTTTCCTTTAAACTACAGCTAGTATGAAAACCTCTTATTCCTCAGAGCTTACTAGAGACTCCACCAATACATTATTAGATATTTGTCTTGTTTCTCTTCACCTCTAAATTCACCCAGAGATTTAGTGTAATTTCTTTTCTCTCACTCCTTACTAAAGCAGTCCCATTTTGACTTCCAGTGACACTGCCATTCCACCCTTTTAGTAAGATTTTTATTCTGTTTTCTTGCAGAAACAACCTTGTTTTGACAATGTCACTGCAGGTAATGCACTTGCAAAGTCATTTTCTTTTGCAGGTTTTACAGTTCTCTGCTGTTTCCTCTCCCTATTACTAACTCTCCAATTCTCCTTTAGGGGGTATGCATCATTCTTTCTTTGTTGCACAATGAACTCCCAGTACAGCCTCCCTGGAGAAAACCAACCTATGCAACCAACCTTCCATTTTTCTGCTGATGAATAAAAAGCTTACCTTTCCAATTGTGTATGCTGACTTGTCATCACAATGTTCCCTCTGCTTGTCTGCTCTAACATAAAATTTAGCAAGACAAAAATGAACTCCCAGCTCAGATACTAAGGATGGATATTTTTTCCCCATTGTGAAGTATTTTGGAAGATATTGGCTTCACTCCACCCAGCAGGTTACAGCTTTTGGGCTGAAAAGCACTGCTTTAGAACTGCAATTGAAATCTGAGAGGATGCCTTGTGTGTTGTTGGGATCCTGGGATGAACTGTACTGTTCTTCCTCCACAGAGGTGTCAGAGATTCCACAGCTGATGTTTATCAACTCACAGGAGCTGTAGCCCAGAGAGAGAAAAACGTGGAATAACAGCTATTCGGAAGCAAAACCACTATTTTGTGTACAGTAATCAGAAGATTTTTATCTTCTGCAGCACTGATCAGAGTAATAGTTTCATCCTCACTTCTCCACACACAGATTACTCCCTCAACTCCCAGAGTCACTTAGTTCTCTTACTTAGAGACTTACTTACTTACTCTTACTTAGCATCTTCACCCAACAATCATTAGTTTCACATATTAAGGCTGACTGTGAAAATATAAGGGTCTTCTATTTGTGAATTTAAGTCTCTGAATGTCTTTGTGGTTTGGCTAACCATGCTGTCCTGTGGGCACTACATGTTCTCCCCAACCAATCTGTGAACCCACCCTCTCAGGTCTTTCCTTCAGGATAACCTGCACAATACATTCTCTTCAAACTCATGTTTAACAGGAACACAAGCTAAGTGTTGCTATCTTTTTTTTTTTCCAGTTAGTTAGGGTTTTTTCTTTTGCCCATCAAATACTGTTTGGATATGAGGGAAGAAGAATGCAGCCCAAACAAGTAGGTTTATAGTCAGAGACTACAGGAGAATGGATATGTTTAGTAAGAAAGTATTTTTATTATATAACCAGTTTCATATTCAATCTCATTTTAATTTAATACTAAATTTGAAAGTCATTATCCGAATTGATGATGATTGATTCAGATCTGCCATGAAAATATGTTTGTACTACAAACTGGCAGTGACTGACAGTAGAATAAGTCCATTACAAGAAATCAATATCCGGTTTTTTTAGTCATCATTATAGTGTTATTTTATGTGTTTTCTCTTGTAATTTCAGTGAATTAAATTTCAAAAAAAATCACTGAAAAAAAATCACTTTTTCCCCACAAATACAAGGAGTTTGTAATAGTTTGTAATGAATTGAATAATGCTGGATTTAAAGAAAGAAGAAAGACAACACTAGAAACAAGCTGCAAATGAATAGACTGTATTTACAGCATATTCTTCTAACATTATCTTTACACAATCTGTCAGCTTTTAGTTTGATGCTTTTTCCAGATGCTTCAAGCTTACAGAACATGAAACTTCTGTAAAAACTAAATTAAGACAGCAATATGTGATATAATAGCTTTGGTAAATTATTTGTTGTTCACAGCATGGTTTCTGGAATCATGAGGATTAGTCCTTCACATCAAACATCAAAGAATCTGGCACAGACAGAGAAGATAAACTCTGACCCTTCTGAGCTTGTTCGCATCACTTCTACCTATTTAAATTCCAGTTAGGTTGGTCAGAAGCAACAGAGAAAAGCTTTAAATTGCATTAGTAACCATAGGTTAAATCTTAGACTGCTGATTAAATCAATTTCTCTCAGATAAAATCATAATAGGCCTTGGCTGTATTTGTCTGACAGGAAACATGGCATTGGCAATGCTCTGTGTTGCCTTTAATGAGCGTGATTGTCATCTTCCAGCAGGGAGAGTACAAAAGCCACCTGCAGGTCTGGGTGAATGGGATCACTTATCGATCAAGTTGTCAGGCCTGTCAGGCATTCAGGAACAGCTGAATGAGTACATAAAATCGATGTGATCTTGTATTTATATGGAGGCTCCCCAAGTCAGTCACCTGATTGAAAATTTTGGCTAAATTAGCTACGCATAAAATATAATTCCCAAAATTGTCTGAGTCGCAACATTCATGCTTAAAAACAATCAATTTTTGAATAGTATTTTGAATTTTTGAAGAAAATTTGACTTCTTAAAAATCTTTTTGGCCAGCTTTGTCTTGAGGTAGAACAGCAGCCTACACAATTATTTCTTTAACTCTACCTGAAAACAGTTTTTAAGTTATTTATTATTTAAATTTAGTTTCTTCTCGCCATTTGCTGAGAGTCAGCTCCATTTTAGCAATGATCTTTGTTTCTGCTCAGCTATGTTGTCAAGGTGTGGCTGTTCTAGAAAGGCAAAAAGCAGACAAGTAGAGAAGTGCCTCATCTTTCTTAAGAAAACTGCACCACTTGCATGTTTGCACAAAGAGTGCAAAACTGCACTCTTCATGGCCTGAAGCACCTTCCTGGGACTGGAGCAAGGAGAAGGGAAGGAGAGCAGCCCCGGTGGGGAGGTGGAGCAGGGGGAGCCATTCACTACCCACAACTCAGCCTGCTTTGGCAGCCAAGTGGATTTTAGACTGATGAATGCACAGTTGAGACCTGAATCTGCAAAAGGCCTCAGAGTTACTGGGAACGGAGTAAATAACATTAAAGTACCAGTTCTGTCTCACAACCTTCTTTACAACAAACAATTAACATGGTCATTTTAGTCTGTGATGTAATGCATTTCCATTTCCAGTCTTTTGTTAGCAACTATCTTTTCTGTTTTCCCTCTGTCACTCCACACCCATAATTTGTTTACTGGGTTTCGATTCACACCCTACCCCTCCCTCACTCCATTATTCTCCCCAGGGAGCCACTTTCTCCATACTATCTTCCACATCTGTCTTCTTTCCTCATTTGTCTTATTTGCTGTGCCTAAACTCATAGAGGAATAAAACTAATTCAAGACTAAAAAATGGCTTATTCAATTCAAATGTCTTCTCCCTGCTGTTTTTGATACATGACATTTTTTTCTTTGCAGATGGATAAAATTCATACTCGGACATGAAATGTATTATGAAGTTTGAAAGGCACAACTTTTTTTCTTTTGTTAAATCTTCAAATTTTTATCAGTGCATCAGTTATCCCTGCAATTTTCCCATATAAACTTGCTTCACCATTGTGCCTTTGGAATTGGATTACTTCTCAGTCTCTTTCAGTAGAAGTTAATCAGCTAAAACTTGGTCTATTTTATAGCTGTAACATCACAAGCACCACAATGACCAACTTCATTATAAGTGAAAGAAATAACAAAATTTTAGCATGCATTTATGCCTCAGATAGAAATAATAAGAATACTACTAGAGGAAATGTCTTTCCAGCTTACATGTTGCTTACAAAGTCCCTCCCCAGGAGTCTCCTGAATCAACCCTTTTTCTTCCCAGCTGTGAACAGTTAAGGAGATCTTCAAGGTTTCACACATTGCAAAAACAGAACCCCTCAAATTCTGCCCTCTTTCACACAGGGACATGGCATCTGCTCTGATTCAGGGAGAAATCTCCATGGATATAAGGCTGAACTTATCCCAAGTCTTAGATGTCTGAATTTGAGAAGACAATACAATATTTAAAGGTATAATTGCAGATATCATCGTAAATGCTGTTTGAAAGTTAGACCAAGTTGATAAGAATGCATCTGTGGTGGATTAAAACTTTTTAAAGTAAATGCTGAGAGTTTGCAAAATATTCTTGGTGATGAAGAGGCTGTGAGTGTAGAGTTCTTATCTAATGAGAAGTCTAAATTAAATCTCTTATCTACATGTCTTTATTATAACAGGTACATGAATGCAGAGCAGAAGGACTTGGTGTGGAGGGAAGAGAAAGAATGCTCACATGAATTTATGGGTGATAGTTTAGAATCAGTATGTTTCAAGGCACGTTATTTCACTTTTACTAGGAAAAGTAATAGAGATTCAGCCGAACCTTGCACAAAGAGCATATTCCCTCCTAATTAGTGAGAATTTTGCTTCTTTGGCAAAAGCAGGAATGACATCTTGGATTTTAGGCTGTCTTGGCCAATATAAAAATTGGTACCCAACTGCAGATGCATGAACAGGTTCCTGATGAAATATGTGCAGTCTAATGTTAGCACAAAGAAAAACACTTGTCATTTGTATCCTTAATTTGCTGAAGTACAGCATGAGCACTTCTCTTCCTTCCTCAATCTTTCCTAGCTAGTGCTGCCATACCTTTAACATTCTCTTTCCCTGTATTTTCTGATTTACACATAACATGTTTCAGAGTTTCTGTAATTTCTTACCTACAGCAAGGCTTCTCTAATCTTATTGTTTTGAAGCTGAATGTATACATAAATCCTAAGCAAAAGAATCTAAAAGTAAAGGAGAGTGACAGTGAGGGACGAATGGGGATAGTTTAGATCAAGATATATTATGACTTGTCAGCTTATTTCACCTTTGTTAGCACCTCAGAAAACCAAGCAACAGCTGTACACAAACAGAAAGTTCTTGCCTCCATTTACACTCAGTGTTTTCCCTTCCTTCTCCCTCGGCCTACCTTCAAACATAGCATTCCTGCTCACCAGGTTTTTTTCAGTAGTTCCATGGAGTTGTGGTACCACAAAGGGAGCACAGCAGCTCTCCCTGCCCCAGTTCTACATGTAGTCTGACAGGGCAGTGCACAGAGGAGCATCATGCTGTAAGCTCCTGTCTGCTCACACCTCTCACTCCTGAGGAAGAGAGCTATAACTTGGGGAATATAGAGAAAAGAGAGCTATAACTTGTGCTCTTTATTGCCTCTCAGTAGGCACCTTTCCCATTTTCATATGAATCCAACAGCTGGATCTGTTAATAGCCCAAACCAGTCCTAATCTTCTTTAAGTGACTGAATATAATTGGGAAATATTTAAATTTTTGTGTGCCATAAATAGATTCTAATTACCAGATACACAGATTAGGAACCTATCCCCTGAAAGACTGCTAACAAATTCTTTTTTTAACAAGTTGGTGCTTTCATGTCAACACTAGGATCCTGTATGTTATGACTTTGAAATTATAGTATTAAAGAGGTTTTTCTTTCAACTGTTTTGTGAACTATTTTGAATTTATTATAATTATTTCTCTTAGATTCCAATAGTTACGTACAAGAATGAAAATTCATAACTTAAAAGGATTTAAGATACCACTGGATATTTAAATTCTTCTGGTTATAAAGACAGTTTAAAACTACCTGGAAAAATGGACTTTAGCAGACATTGTCACACAGATTGGGAGTTTCTGCATATTTTTAAATGTATGACTTGTGCAATGATATGAGGAATTTTGAAATCACACCAATTATTTTGCATCTGGTATTGCACACCACCTGCATAATGAGAGAGCAGGGCTTGATGATTTTTGACTTGTTTTGGTGAATAGTCATATGAGCACATTGTATTGTTCAGCAGACAAATGGAAAGCTATCAGTGTCCCAGAATTCCAAAATTACTTTTATTGAATCTTGGCTTATATTTGGCTTTTTTTGTTTGCTTTGTCACTTTGGCATATTTTGATATATAAAAACCCGAGTATCTTTTCTAAAGAGCAACTTAAATTATATACAGCTAAATCATTATTTGTACATGCAGTTGGGCTGCCCCAGGGGAATCAAAAGCAGAATGTGATATATGCTGTCTGAAAGGGCACATTTTAATATGTGCAGTTTCATTGTTTATTAGGTTTCAAAAAGACTCTGTAGCCAAAGACATTAATGTATGCAAACCTTTGGATCTTTTGTCGCTCTCCAAATAGTTTTATTTGCATCAGAGCAGTGTTTCAGTGTTTCTAAAAATTTGACCCAGTATAGACGCATTTAGGAAAAAAAAACTATCAAGGGCCAGACCTGGCGTAGTGAAGTTAATATTCCTGTTGACAAACATTGATTTACACACTGCAAATAAAACAAATTCTTAACAGCAGGGTATCAAAACTCTGCATTGCTATATATACTTGAATATAGCTTAGAGAAAACTTGAATATGTACTTGAATATAGCTTAGAGAAAAATCACAATTCAAAAATCAACAAAAATAATGCAAAGGCTACTTGCAAGTAAATTCATTCAGCCTCTATGTCCTCTGCTCAGTACTTTGTGTGGCCATTTATACCACTGTGAGGCAGCTGTTACAATATGACACATTACAGCCTTTTAACACCTTTGTAAAGGTGTAATAACCTTGTGTCAGTGTAAATATTATGTGCAGGAGGACACTTGATCCTTAGTTTGTGAAGCACAGCCTCCACCTTCCTCAAACCAGACAGGTGTCCACAGATGAGCCAACAGGAGACAATGGCTGAAAAGAGGGACAGTGCTGTAATTACCTGCTAAAAGTGAAGGGTAGAGCCTTCTGTAGGTCTGCTAGAGATACAATTGCCTGCCCTGAAGTCTTTTGTCTGGGAATAGTTGTACTCCTAAAACCTTAAAAATATGAATTTGTGTTACTGCAACATTAAAGGAAACAATAAACTTCCTTTGCATCAGCTTCTGAAAAAGTTTTGATTCTCCAATGACTGTTTGAACAAAGGTGTACATGCAAATGTGAATTTTTACAAGGAGGTAAAAGAGGACTCACAGAATCACATGAGTTTGAAGGGTTCTCCAGAAGTCATCCACTGCAAGCTTTGCCCTGAACAGGTCCAGTAAGATCAGATTCCCCAGTCAAGTATTGAGGCTCCCCAAGGATGGATTTTGCACAACCCCTTTAGGCAAGCTGCTCTTGTATTTGACCACCTTCCTGCTAGAAAATATACTTCTTATATTGCATCAGAATTTCCCACATTCCATCTTTCTCATTGCCTTTTATCTCTCCATTGTACATTGCCATCTCCTTTATGTTCTCTTGAAAGGTGGCTGTAGGTAGCAGAAAGATCCCCATTTTATCATGTCTTCACAGGACTGAACAAACCCCATTCCCTCAGCCTCTCCTCATACATCCTGTGCTCCAGCCCCCTGCCCAGCTTCCTGGCCTTTGCTGGACAGCTCTCAGTGTAGACAGAGTATCTCTACCTCAAATATCTACCTCAGCTAGGGAGCCCCAGACTGGACACAGTATTCAGGTGTCTGACATCCCAGACAGGGGGAAAGGATCCCTCCCCTGGACCTGCAGGGTCCTGGACTCTTGCTCATGCAGCACATGGTGGGCCACCTTTGATGCAGGGGCTCACTGATGATCATGCTCAGCTTGTTGAATACAAGGATGTCCAGGTCTTTTTTTTCAGAACCACTTTTCAGCCAGCCTGCCCCCAGCCTGTTCTGGTGAATGGGGGTATCCTTCCTATTCCTTCCCCTGTACAGAACTGACACTTGCCCATGCTTTTTTTCATGAGATTCCTGTCTGCTCATCTCTCTGAACTGGCAGGATCCCTTTGAATGCCAACCTGGTCCTCTAACACATCCACCACTCCCCACAGTTGGTTATCACCCACAAACTTGCTGAAAATCTGCCTTGAGATATCTGAAAATAATTTACAGAGGAAATCATCTGCAAGGGAGAATGAGGCACAGAGTTTTGAGAGCCACATCTCCTCAAACCTGGACTGAACTCTGGCTGCCCCTGAAGTGAATGTCAAGGTTAGCTCACAAGACATCTATTAGAGCTTTTGAGTTGCACGTGTGCCCAAGGAGACTCTTGCTTGATGCACAAGGAATGTTCTGCTGGAGCAATTTTTGATCCTCTGACAGATAAAGACAGTGGGATATATTTCCAAAAAATATTTTCCACTTATTGCTGTTTTTATATAAAAGCACTACACAGATCTCTTGGTAGGAAACACTCTTCTGCCTCACAAGGATCTGTTAATTTCCCAAATAGAAAGAGATTCTTCTTCCCTGGCCAGCTCTCTCTTTTTGTCCCCCTGCCAATGTAAAGTAGGCATAGTAGAACAACTATATTTGAATCAAGTGATTGAGAAGTTCTACAAGATGTTCTGTATTTTAAAAAAGAAATCTACAAAGTATTTTCTTTATTTATCAGAAAGAATCCTTTCTCCTTGAAAAAAATAAAAAGTTGCCTACTTTTTCCCACTCAAAATTAACTTTCACAGCCAATTTATAAACTGTGGAAATAAGCTGGTAAGTATTGGCTGACCTTTAACTGGAAGCAGAACAAATGGCTTATCTCTTCTAATCAAAAAGATTTAAAAGTTCCTCAGATGCATATGCAAGTGATTTATTTTTGATATGTACTAATGAGACATGAATTGAATAAATTTAAATTCATTGGAGCGACTGTTAGTAATATAATTTTTGTTTTAATTATCACCTACAATTAAAGTTTGGTTAATATCAGATGCTATCCAGTGTTTTGAATAAGTAAGTCACATCTTCCAAAAGATGTAGATTTCCTATTAACTTTTTCTTGTTACTACGCTTGCTGTCTTTCACTTTATTGTGAGGCCTTTTTATCACCTTATTTTCTTCTCAGTGTTATAATTTTCATTGGTTTGAGAAAAGAATCAAAATTTTGTTGGCAAGAAATGAAAAAGGAGTGAAGTGAACTCTTTGAGTCCTAGACACATGATTCAGACACAATAGAACTTCCCCAGGAACAGGAATTTAGTTTTGGGGGTTGTGAATAGGATTCATCTGTATTTTGGAGGACACTTTGTGTAGATTAACATACCTGTGCTGTTCTTGACAGAGTTCTAGTGATTTATGTCAAATGAAACAACTCTTGCACTGTGTAGATTGATAGACTGAAATCACAGCACTTAATTGTCACCTAGCTCTTGAAAGAGATTTCAGATGAGATACATTAGAAAGGGTTTCAACCCTAAGCTGTCTTATTTGTTGACCCCTTCTTCTCTCCCCAGTCCTACTCTCTCCTTTTCATGATCAACCATTACAGAAAACAGGAATATTTCAGAGGGGGATTCATCAGGCCTATTTTAGATGCATACTTTAGGGTGTAAATAATTTCTCCCTAAAAATGTCAGTTGGAACTAGATTCTCTTCTCTTTAATGTCTCTTCCAATCCAAATCATTCTGTTATTCTATGGTTCTATGATATGATGCAATTTACCCCAATAACTGTAAAAGGAATTTAGATTTTATATATATTATTTTATACATAGATTTCTGTAATCCATCTGTGCTTATTTTGGTATTTTTCAAATTTTGCTTTAGGTGCCTCTAATTTATTTGCAGTATAAACTTGGGCCATTTATATTCGACTGAATATTGACAATCAAATTTTCAGTGGTATTTCAATCCATCAAAATAGTGTTAGATGCCCATTGTGATGTCCGGGTATGTAATTAAATGAGAATTAACACCCAGCTTTCTGAGATGCTCTTAAAAGAAATATGGCATGCCTGCACTGTCATACATTAACAAAAATATATTTGAAAATGGATCCATAAGCTTCTCAATTATTTTCAAAGTAAAACATGTCTGATACAAAATTTTATTCTAACCTCTAGTATTTCCCTTTTTATTTAAATATTTTAGATACTATCTACCACCAAAGTACAGTAAAAGAGACATAAAGACACTGTTAATAGTTAGGTATAACTAACCCATTTTCTTGTCAACTGACTACAGAAAGAAATAGGATAAAGAAATACCCATCCTTAGTTTCAACCACTCTCACAACCCAGTATGAAGGGTATGAGATGTGTGCAGTGTCAACAATTCTGTAATATGATAGAGTAGTCCGAGGCTCAGTATTAGACCTGGCATTCATTTAGTGCTCAAAATTAAATATAACTCATTTTCTGTCATTGACTTGTCATTAATATCAATAATTTCAATAATAATTTCTGGTAAAATTTATTCAGTATTTATTAAAATAAATGTATTAAGCTGATGTTATGAGATATCGTGCTGAGACAGATCTGATTTTTGCAAAATCCTTTAAACTAGTAAAACCATTATATGTAATTATTAAATATAATCATTATAATAGAGGCTAAGACTCTTTAGAAGGATCTACTACAAAATAATTTTAAATTGTATGCCCTCATATTTCAAAATGTAGAGGAACAATTTTCTGTTTCCTAAGTTAAATATTCTTTCTTTAACTCTGTAGTGAGAATTCAGAGAAATTTTTCTTACATAGGGCTATTAAATTATTTCTGATGTGTGTGAGAAGATGACCTGTGGCTTTCAAATGTGAATTACTTTGCACCCTGAAATGCATTTTAAATGTTAAATACATTTAAATGTATTGTTAAAAATTCCTTATTTAAATTGTTTTCATATAGGAAAAATCTATATAGCAAGGCTGGCATGTGCAACATTCTGCAATTCACAGTGGCAATAGTTTTTTACAAGAAATATAAGTGGCTATTTCTTGGTTGAGAAGATAAGCAGGAGTAGTATTAAAAAGGCAGAACTACTGGCATGATTTCTGGCAACAGGTGATTGCTGTGATTGCAGACATTACAGTCATTTCAAACCCAGGCCAAATTTTATTCTGCTTTATACTGAATGAACACAAAGAGCTCCTTATCTTGCTCCTTCCTAGACATTTCTGTTCTTTTGGCTTAGAAAATTTTCCAGACAGCTGTTTTTTGAATTGTGAGGAAAAAAGACAAGGAAATTAGGAAAGGCAAAAGAAAAACACAAAATAGCAAGTGTGGTATTGATACTTTTTTCTACATATTGCTGTCTCTTCCCCTTCCTCTTTTCACAGCTCTGCCTGCCCCTACTGGAAGTGTCACTCATAAGCTCTGAACTTGTTTGAACTCTGAGTTTTCTCTGAAACTTTCCATCTTCTGAAGTATTTTCTCTGGACAAATCTCCCACTAAGAGCAGAGCCACTTGAGCCTTGTGAGTGGGTCTCTTAACACGGCCTAATGAAAAGCCATCGAAGCTTAGAACAGACTTTTCCTTCTGCGTCATCATGGTAATTGGGCTGTGGCAGTCATCATACTGCAGAGCTCTTAGTACAGTGCAAATGTGATTGCTGAAAGCTTTTGAATCAGAAATACTTTGAGCTGCTTGGAAATACTTGGTCTTGTAATTCCTGTGCTCGAGGGGATTTGAAACGGAGGTTTGTTCTCACTCCACTAAATAAAGAGAGACACTCTGTGAAATTCTGCCCTATATTTGAAACCTGTGGAAGAAAAACATCTCATGGAGTTGTGTTATTTCAGTGTCCTATACCATGGAAGAGTAAAAGAGTTTTTAATTTCTTTTTCCTTTAAAAGATATTAAGTTACTTGCAACTTCAGACCATCAAATATTAGAATTTATGATGAAGCTACAAAGTCAGCTCTACCTAAAGGCAACTTTAGGTACACTATAATATGTTATCCACCTTATATATGTGGATATATTTGCCATTGTATCCAGTGGAAGTTTTAATTTAAGACAAAATAAACATAACTACATTTAAAAAAAACTACTTAGGACTAAAAATGTTTTTCTATCAGAGGTTCAAGACTAAATATGAGATCTGTTGTATTGATGACAATGAGAAGCATTAAAAATTCCTTAATAATGTATTGCTAGCGGGTTATCCAGAGAATTGAAAACCAGTCTCACAACCAAATACCTTGAGCATTTTTCTGGCTTATATTTTGTTATGACCTCTCTCCCTCTGCCCTCTCCCTTTTCCCCTCCTCTCCACCTTCTGTTCTCTACTTGGCCATACAGGATTCAGGAATAAAATTCTTTTGAATCTAAAGGGTATTGAAAGTTCAAATTTTTATTCATCATCATCCTTTAATTATAAATACTTTATCAAAACTATACTAAGTGTATTTTAAATATGAAAAAGCCATAATCTCACTAAGGTTTTATTCATTTTAAAAGGAAGAGTTAAGCAATTGGAAATTGAAACTGCCCATTATCAGCAACACCATCATCGGGTTGAATTTCTCATCCTAGTTTCTAAGAAATTTACACTGTTTTACTGAATTAACCACAGGTCATCTTTTTGCTTGACCACAAAATTTTTTTTCTAGTCCCATATGGGTATCTCAGGTCTTGCTCAGTTATGACTTAGATGAGCCCTCACTGAAGCAAGCAGCTGGAGCAGTTTGATATTTTTCTTCCCATGAACCAGAGAATAACACCTCATCAACTTTGGCAGGAGAAAAGTTTGAACCTTCCCCATGTGTTTTAGCATGAAGCCTAGAACTTGGCTTCAGCTATGGTCCTTTGGCCTTTTAGTTAACTGGTCATCACACTGAATAACTGAAGCAGCTTAGGTGTGTTCAGACACTGCAACCTACAGCCAGAGGCAGGGGTCTGTGGGGAGCATCCTTTAAATTGCTACAGCCATTTGTGAAGCAAATGGATGATTAGTGCACACAACCCTGCACTTATGTAGATTGTAGACAGTCTAAATTGTCTTCTTTTCCTTTCCCTCCTGTTTGAACACAGAGGAGCAGCTTGCATTCATCTCTTTCTGCTTGACCCAATGGAAGACAGAATGGCCATGAAATTTTGTAATTCTCTGCCAAGGTCTGTAGATGTGGTGGAAACAGTTCATACATTCTCCTAACATCTTTCCAAAGCCATGGAGCAAACAAGGGCACACAGGGAAGATTCTGTGTGTCAGTTACAGAATCCAGCTTTAATAACTGTAAAGCTTTCCCTGAGTAAATGGTGCCAAGTAGAGTAAAATATTAATGTGTGTTCCTGTGAATAATCCAGAAATGTTATCTTGTGACCTAAGAAAGTGACTCCTCTGTAGTTTCCTGGCCTTCTGTAGCATCAGAACAATTGCTGTGCTACATAGAATGAAGTGCTGCTTTGTGGTGTGTAACCCCAGGTTTTCTGCCTCACAGCATAAACCTTTCAGGGTGCATTCCTACGCAAAATATTGCTGGGATGAAATGCCCCTTATTACGTAGTCATTACTCATGTAATATGATCTCTAAAAAATAACTAGAATATATTTTATATGACTTCTGAAATCAAAAGGTTTTCTGGGATGTGTTTAGTCTCCATGGTGCTACCACTTTCAGCCCAAGAAAGACCATAAAATCAAAATTTTTCAAAGTATTCCTGAGATATTTTAGAAGCATTTGATTTCAAAAAATGATGTCACCCAGCTTCAGAGCGCAGGTTTCCTTTCAGATGACTCAGATTGAAACCTGAGTGGTGGAGGAAGTGTGGGAGTTAAAGCTTTACCCTGTCCCAATGTGATAATGAAACAAAGACATTTGGTTATAACACCTCTCAGGTATGTGGAATGCAGAGTCACCTGTTATACCACATACTACCACCTAAGAAAGAGTATGTCACCATGACTATTTATGGTCTTTTAAGTAAAATCCACGTTCCAAGTTGTCTGTTTCTTAATAAAGGTGTATTGCCTCTGACTTGTGAAATGCTGTCAAAGTTCCTCTGCCTCTGAGTTAACAGTCAGTGTCCTCAGGAAAAAAGTTCCTCTCCTGGAGGGCAAGGATGTGAGAGGATTGTGATCATACTCCCTCCCTGAGAACATTGAATGGTGAGTGAAAAAGAAAGGGAGAAAAAGCAGAAAAAATACTTTAGACCAGCTGTGGCTTTAGGCTGAGCCTCTTTTCTCTTCTCTTCTCTTCTCTTCTCTTCTCTTCCTTCTCTTTTCCTTTGTTTCTCCCACAGGTTTGCAGTCCTTGTAAAGAGCCAGATACATTTTGTAGCTGCAAAGCAGCTGCCATCACACTTCTTTTTTCTTATATAAGAAAACACATTTTCTATTTCTTTTGTGTTGTTCCAATGACTGCATGAGGACGCTCTGCAGAAGTGAGGAAGGAAGGTCAGTAGCTAATGCTGATCAGCAATTTTTCAAAAGAACTAGGAAGCCTTTCTCTGTTCATCAACAAAAGGCCAACGGAAATCAGAAGGTTCCAAAATCTGCCTCATTTCCTGCCAGCTCACCTTCCTTGCTCTTCATCATCCATGTGTCTGGCTGATAGGGAACCAAGTGCCTGGTAGCTCTGTCTCCCACATGAGGGCTCTCAGATCTGAACAAGTCTAGCGTGAGAAATAAATCCAATTCTCCGCCATAGCTCAAATTGAAAAATATATTTGTTTTTAAACTAGGCTGTCTTTCTTTTGCAGGATTTAAAATTCCTTTACTGCTAAACTACAGTCTTATCTACAAATTTACAATTATTTAAAGATTTAAAATAATCCCCTACTTTCATTACCTTTTTGTTTCCCAAGTACTGCCTTTTACTACACACACACACACACAAAAGAAAAATTTTAAAAAAATTTTTAAAAGGAATGATAGCATTTATCTTTTCTATTTTCCATGCTCCTCAGTGCCAGTGAGAGCAATCGGAAGGCCCCTTCAACCCCTGGATTCTCAGCAGGTAGATGCACCAAGCATTAGGTGCACACATGTGCTGTGCCCATGATGTGCATTCTAAGAATGTTTAGAATTTAGTTAATAGGAACTCACATAAAGCAATTGCATTCCTGTGTTTATTTAGTTATGGAAAAATGGGGCCAATTCCATTTTCAGAGCACTAGAAGTTTGAAGACTTTGTTTGTAAAAAGTGTCTTTATTTTACACCAATAAGGTAACAAGATATTTTGGGTTATATTGACTATTTATATCTGTTTATTTCATTAGTATTGTTAGGACAGCTTTGTGAACAGTGTGGGTTCATCACTTGGATATGAAGCCAGAGCTCAGTTTATTTTTAAAGTATATTTAATACTCTAGAGATAGATCAAAGAAAACTCTTCTTGCAAACTATCTGGTTTTGGTATTTTGCTGTGCTTCAAAAACTTCTCAAAAAAAGGTCTTTTTATGTTGAAAAATTGAACAAAAATTTACAGAAGATCTGGAAATATTTAGCCATTAATCCACATTCCTAATGCAATTTAAACAGTCCTCAGATATTCAGACTGCGTTGCTTCCAGGATTCCCACTCTTGACAAAATAAAATGTGACCAGATGCCCTGCAAAACACATACATTCTAGTAGTAAATAAACAAGTTCCCAATAGTTCTCTTGTAGTCAGCAAGGGAACTAATTTCCAGCTGCTTGTTTTCTTATAACAGCTGAATAAATACATTCCTGGTACTATAATACCTTCAGCAAGAAAATGATTACACAGTAACTCAAGACCCAGACATACTCCTCCTGCTGTTGTTTATCTGAAAGCAGGTGGGATATCGCTCAGGTATGTCTCAAGAATTTAATAAGATCCTGTAGATGAGGGACCTAAGCCAAGAAAATACTCTCTCATGTGAAGATGGAACTGGGATATTTCCCTTTCATTATTATATTATGGGTGTATTATAGGTGACTAATTTAATGTGACTGAACTGAAAACAGAAAATTAAATGAAGCAAATGAAGCTTATAGAAAATAACAAAAACCTTGAAAGATAGAGTTCTCTGACAGGGTTGTTTATTGTGATCTCTAAAGGGATCATATTTCCTCAAAATAAACTTATTCTGTTTCCTGGGCTTTGGACTTTCAACTTTACTAGTTTTTCAAAATGCATCACTTTCTTTATTCCTTAATAGCTCTACAATCAGTCCTCCTATTACTGCTGCAATATTAGACTTCATTTTCTCAGCAAAATAATGAGGAATGTAATCTCTCATCTTTGCAGGAATTTTGTGCATTGAGACTGCTCCCCACAACTGCATGTAATAATACAGCTATACAAAGTTCACATTGCAAATTTTAGCACTGCTTTTATAATGCAGCTGCCTAGATTTACAGTTCATTCTTTAGAGGCATAACATGTACAGTCAAGTCCCTCTTCTAGCCACTGAAAACACAACATTTGTAATTCTTCTGCTGTACCTGAACTATTATGGCCTTGCTGAAAACAAAAACTCTAGTAATGGGAAGTCCTTTGCCATTCACTTGATCAAGATCTAGGGTTTCCTTGAAGACCCATTTTCTGGGGAGGTCATGTTGGACTTAAAAGGCTATGGCAAATTTCTTAACCACTTATCTAGATATCTGGGTTGCTGATTTTTTTTTCTTGTTTTATTATGCTTACAGTGTGTGACAGCCAGAAGTGAAAACTCCCTGATAAGTAAGCGTTACCAGCCTCTGGTGAGTCACATTTTCTTCTCACACATGAATGGGGGAGTACACCTGATAGCAAGAGCTGTGCTGGTGCTGGGAGCAGTAAGCGTGGAAAGGCTCTGGGGACTCACTATTGCACAAGTCACTCAACAAAGAGCAGATGCCTCCAGACTTTCTGACCAACAGTGTTACCATTAACAGTCCTTACACAGGACTTCCTTCAGACATTTCTGGTTTTCTTATTGTGGCTTACTTTTCACATTTTTCTTAACATTTCCTGTAAAGAATTACTGTGACCCTCCAGCCATTTGTAGCTCTGATGTTGACTAGAGTGAATGTGCCTGACCAAGGCTCAGTGAAATCAGTCTTGGTGAGACCCAAAATACTCCAGGTGGATCCATCACAGTTAAGCTCAGATATCTAATGGTAAGATATTTAAAATTTAGTTAGCTGTTGAGAAACAAGAAGCAACATAAGATGGTAATGTAACTAATCCTAAAGTACATGTCTGTAAATTATTGAGGGAAATGACCTTCAATAAGTATCTATTCCTGTGCATTGACCAGAGAGAAAGACAAGGTTTAGGCTTAGGTAGTTGATTGGGAGATGTTTATTGTTAAGTAAAATGAATCACAGTAGTGGTGGTTACAGCTAGATCACCCAGTTTTATAGATCATTGCCTAAAAAGTCATCACCTGCCCTCAGCATTGTGAGTCAGTCAGCCTAAGATAGGAATGGGGAAGGTAGCCATCCTATATATAGATGTATATACAGGCACGGTGTGAAAGCTCAGCACCTCTGAAGAATGATTCATGGGACTAAGTGCATTTCCATGCCTCCATTTATCACGGACCTTAAATGCTTCTGTAGAGGTGCCCCAAGACAGCCAGTGTGAAAATTTAGATTATGCTGCCCAGATCAATACTGTTAAGCCTTCTTTTAAAGAAAAGGTATAATTTTGGATAGTGGTCTCACAAAAGGAAATGAGAACCTTAAGTTCTAGCCTTTTTCACTTTGAGCAAGTTTAAGCACCCCAAGGCTTGTGTCATAGTCCCTCAACCATTACTCACAAATAACGAGTGTTCTCATCAGAAAGTGGTAGAGCAATGCACTCTTTTCCCATTTGGTTTATCTCCTGCCTGGAAAATAATACCTGTCAAGAGGAAGGTGAGACAGTTGTGCAGTCCCAGTTTTCTCCACAGATTTTCCATGTAGAAAAAAGGACCTTAGAAATGTTGGGACTTAAAAGGTGTATATTAGTTGATTTTTTAGGGTTTGGTCAGTGATCAAAACTACTCACTGAGACATGGACTTAACCTGGCTCATAAGTCTTAGGTTTCAAGAACAAATTCCATGAAACATTCAATAAAGACTTCAAACTGTGATTTCTTCTCAAAATGATTGATAATAAAGTATGTTTGTCTGGTGTTCTCATACCACCTCACAGAGTATAAAATTGGACCGATAAAAATAAATGAAGAAATCTGTTCTGATAAGTTCTTAGAGGCAGATACCAGTGCCAAGCAAACAGTACTTCAGAGGATTTGGCCCATAACAAAATGAAACTCTTGGTTCTTAATTTGGCTTTATATTTTCCATTGAACATTAGGGAATAAGGTAAATAAAAATGTAAAGGCCCTTCAGAAGTTTTACCTGCCAGCAAAACAGACTGTAATGCAGCTCTACACGCACATATTTAAAACTAGATGTCCTATATCTTAGAATCACCTTGTGGTAGAGCATACCACATGGTGAATCCATTCTCAGACAGACATGCCTTTAAGAAAATCATCTTATTTAATTAGATATTAGAAGCCAATGATTAAAAAATAATAGGTCTGTAGCAAGCATAGATGACAATTAACTTGTTCAGCATTACTAGAATATGCAGATTATGCTAGTCTTTTAAAAAAGGGTGAACTCTGAAATGTCTGACCGGTGTATCGCCTTCCTATAACTTGTTCTCATACGTGCAAATGTGTCTTTTACACAGCAAGCTAATGGATGGCATCAGTTTCCCCTTAAATAACTTGATGATCTTGAACACAAGAGTTTACCTACCACAGTGTGAATATAAAGTAAACAAGGTCAGGATGGAAACTCTGAATCATTGGTTCCATCATTTGCAAGCCAACTCAAGTTGAAAACCAAATGCATTTAGCATTGACTCAGACTGGAGCTTCCTGACTCAGTGTGTACATGCAGCAAAAGGAAATCCTATTTAAAAGTAAACCTTCTAAAAAGCAGATGAGTCTCTGCAAGATTTCCTGTGACAGAAAGGCGGAAGTAGCTCTTTCCATTTTATTCTCATTTGTGGAAAGACTGAGGTGTCTTTGAGAGAAAGACAAGAGATGATTTCATATTTAACAACTGACTTGTTCATTGGGGCTCATGTTTTATTCTTGTTCAGGTGGGTGAATGGAAAGTGTGTCTCAGGATAACAAAAGGGGGTGTAATTTTAAGTGCCTCTTCACATTCAAGGAGTAAAATATTAAGTGCATTTCTTCATTACCTACTAAAAATAAATGCAGCAGGGCATTTTTAACAAGAAATCTCCTTACTGAAAGCTGTCTATAAGTAACAACATCAAGCTCTAAAATGTTTTAGGTAAACCCTTTGATTTAATCTTACTCTGTTTGGAAGTGGTAATATAAATGCAAGACAAAATAGTTAAAATAGTAAACTATTTTGTAGTATATATATAGTAAATTATAAAAATAGAAGTACCTCTGCTAAAATATTTGGGTCTAATCCGTCATATCATGTACTCAATAGGAAGGGTATTATTGCAGTATTGCATAATAGATCTCTACTTTTACAAGTGCCCAAATCCTGAGAGAACTTGCATTCATCACCAACTTCTCATGTTTGAGCAGTCCTTTTCAGATAAATAATCATATTCATATTTGTAGGATCTAGGTCAGAATTCAGACCTGTCTCATGTACCTGTGGCGCTCCAGGGTTGTCAGTGCAACTCAGCAAGCACAAAAGCATTTGACATATTCAGGTGGTTTTGGGGGGTTTTTTTAAGAGGAGTCTGTTTAAATTAGTAAAAATGTCCTGTATGCATTTAATCTGTTGCATTTAATAGTTAAATATGTCCAATATTTCCCAGTGAGCTAGAAATACAAATTTTCTTGCCTTTCAGTACAATATAGATGCCAGAAAATCTAAATTTCTTTTGAAGCAGATTTTCACTGTCCTGAATTACTTAGTAATCATTGCATGTTTCCTTACTTTAGCCACTTACAATTTAAGCAAAACATCTGGGACAGCTGTCTAGGCTCCCTTTATCATCTACAGGGAAAGACAGGCAATCTCCAAAGAGCAATGCCTCCCTCTTGTTTTAGATACCTATTTTAAGATGAGCTAAATCACACGCTAAAGGTGCTTGTCTTATTGATGATAAAAAGAGTCTAGAGAGTTACCTTAGATGCCCAACTAGTATCCAGCAAGAGATAGACAAGGAAGACACTGCCTTAAACACTCAGGAACACTACATTTATATTTTGTACTTTTTTCTTTAATACTAAATGCTGCCATTATAAAGAAACACCAAAAAAACCCATCCAGATGCTGAATTTGGTAGATAGTTCATCTCTTAAAAGAGTAAAAAAACAAACAAGAAAAAAACCCAACCAATCAGGAAAAAACCCTCACCTCTAAGGTTTTGAGTTTTGAAAGGGGATGGTTTTGAGCCACTCTGATGCAACCACCCAAAAATAATTAGTTCCTAAGATTTATCGAGAAATAAAGCATCAAAAGAAACTAGGAAGTATTAATGCTCTTGTGCAAGAGATCGAAATGATTCTGTTCATCTGTGTACCAGAAAGATGAACACAGACTGGAGCAGAGTTAGCGAGGGACTGCCAGTGTAATAAGGGAGTTTAGACCAAGAAAACAAAAGTTGAGTGGAGTTGTGTTTGTTTTATGGGGGCAAGAAGAGATTCAGAAGAGCTATTTTAAGCTAAAGAACAATGCTGGCATTACAATACTCTAGTATAAGTTATGCAGGAATAAATTTCTCTGGAAATGTTCTAAAACAGTCAGAACAATGCTGTTTTAAAACAGTCTTCCAATCAAAATAGAGGCAGAAATCTTAGCTTTTAGATGAAATCTGGGGCTTTAATTCATGTGATAATTAGACGTGGTGCCTACAACAGCTGAGGAGCTGACTCCATGTCCTGGCACACTCAAATATCCAGAAGTCAGTGGTACCAAATCCCACAGGCAGCTCCAAGGAAAGAATACAATGAGAAGACCCTTCCTAGGCATCTCTTTCCAGAGAAGGCTTTCAAACAAAAACATGATAAAGAAAAATGTTATTCGCCATCAGACTTAATTTCCCTACTGAATCTAAAAGACTCATGTTGAGCCCCAAAAACATTAGAAAATTAGAATGACATCAAAGAACTGAGATCCTGAATGAATGTTATTTAACTCCTACTTTGAAGATGACGGCTGCTATCTTTATGATTTTATTGTTTTGCATGGGTGCTTGTGGTAGCAGGGCTTGTATGTCATCTCATACACTGTCTCTTCAGGCCCAAGCTCGCCAGTTATTACTTCAACAGAGATGAGGGTGACCAGACTCTGTACCAGAATGATAGCTGGGGCACTTTTTGCCACACATGTGAGAAGTCATGACCTAGGACTGACCTTCTAATCACATTTTTTTGAACATCATCTTTTGTTTCTAACCTCTCTTAGGCTCAGTGTGAATGGGATCAGAACAGTTCACTCACATACCTCCAGCAATTGTGTGTGTGTACATTGTGGGCTTGAACCTAAACAAAAGTTTGTATTACGAAATATTGAGGCATGACCATGTGCCCATGACTGGAAGCATTCAGTCCTGGATCTCCAAGGACTATTATTTAACTAGTACAGAGACTTCCTTCTTATACTGTCTGTGACCTCTCATTTGATAACATAAGCAAAAAATGCTCTGGAAAATGGAAAAAAACATCCTGTCACCACACTCCAGAAACATCTTCAAAGAAAGGACTGGAGCAATAGAGCTGATTTTATTTATATTACCCACAGATTTTTGTTGTAACCCTGAGAAAACACTGCTGTGTCATAGCCAAGAGTACTGCATATGTCAAACATATCCAGAAGTCTGACCATGGTTAAAAGGTGATATTGCCAGTAGGGTTCAATGATCAGTAGTAACTTCAATCCAATTTCTTGTTTACTGTGTCTACCATGGGAGGTTGTTGTTATTTTTAAACTATTTTTTAACCTTTTCCTTGGCTAGGTAGCAATTAGTTACACACAGAAGCCTGAAAGCTTCTAATTCTCTTGAATATCGCCATATATGTACTAATGCAGATACAATGCAAGGGCCAAGATCACAACTTCTCCCCTGGGAGGAAGCCATCTCTACATGCCTCATCAAACTGTTCAGTATTTGTCAGCCTTTGACTAATATTTCAGAGGTACTGTGGGGTCCTACGTCACTTTTCTCCCTTCAGGAAAGCAAGCTGACTGGCTGTAAAAGCAGGTGTGCTCCAATAAAACACGTTAGCATCTAAGCAGAAAAGCCAAACCGATTTCAATTAATCTGTTAAAAGTTTTCAGCCTATTGATAGTAGTAAAAGAATTATTTTTTTTATAAATATCCATACTGTCTTTTTGATGGAAAGAGAAATATATTTATATCAGCATCATTTTGCCATAACAGCATCCTATTAGTCACACTAGACACTATTAATTGACAGTACTTTTAGCCAGTAAGGTTCTAGCAGTACATTATTGATAAACAGAACAAAAGAGAGACAAAGTAATTTAGTCCTTTTCCTGGAGGATGTATATACCTAGAACAGATGTGTGATCAACAAGGATCATAGGCTCTAGGTGGCTGGAATAAGTCTTGTGGTTTCATTGAAGATTTCAAAGCAGATCAGTGGATTAAACATGGGTCCTCCAAAAGAGCATGTAGATGATGAAGCTAAAGTTAAAGCTTGGCCTTCAGTGCTGTACTGAGTGTGATTTGCAGATCTAAGGCTGCTTTCAGCTTGATTTTCTCAGGAAACAAAAATATTCAGTTACTCTTTCAACTATGAGTTCACCACTCTCCTGGAGCCAAAATATTTTCTTACTGTGGATCCAGGATAGGCACAGTCCTGACAGTCTTTTCCCCATTCAGATTTAGGGAGAAAAGTTATTGCAACAGTGAAGGGTTTAGAAGGAGCCTGAGGTAACCTTTTGAGAACAAGGGACACTAAATTAGGAACCCAGGGTTCACTCACTGCTTTGCTTATTTTTCCTTGTTCCTCTGAAGAAAAGGAACTAATGAATTTTTCCAAAACTTTGATGACTTTTTTTGTTTGCTTAGCCTTGGATATCCTACATTTATTCTCTTCCTTGAATTTGCTGGCAGAGATGGATTAGGTATTTTTAAATATAAACACTTGGGAGAGATAGGTTGGATGAGTTTACATGCCTTGTGGAAAAACTTCCACTGAAGTAAACAAGTGGAGTTTGCTCTAAGGTGACTTTGGAGATAAACTATACAAGGAGGAGAGCTTGGAATGCAGTATATGCAGCTGTTCCAAATTTTTATTAAAATACAGCAAGATGTTTTCCCCAGGAGACATTTTGTTATTAAAAGTCAGGCCACATAAAGCAGACAACAATTACATTATCTTGCTTATTTCTTATGTTAAGTGGGTTAGGGCATCAAGTACAGAATCATGTCTGCAAAAAGCATAAAACTGTATCTTGAGATCTTGTAGGAATTGCCATGTTAGTTGTGTCCTGTCAGCAAGGTTTTAATAACAATGAAGATAATAGCTGCTGCTTATCTAATGTTTTTCATCTGTATGGCTTGAAGCATGTTTCAAAGAAAATATTATTATCCCAATCTTGTAAATTGAGTATCTGAATCATCAGAGAGATCAATGACTTGTTTAAGGTCATGTGCAGAAAGAGTTTTGGAAATGGTCACAAAAACTATTGCTAAGATTTTGGTAAGTTTAAGAAAATGTCTTTTGTTTGAATAACCTGTATTTTTCAATTAGTCTTTTGCAGAAACTATTCGGTATATGCCACTGTTCCTTTGCTGAAGGAAAGCAGATTGTCAGGCTATGGTCTGTCAGATTTTTGCTATGGAAAAATTAATGACATAAAACTAAGAGAATTTAGAAAATTCACAATGAATTCTGGAACGTTATTCATACTATACAGTCTATTAATTTGATGACACAACTACATCCAGTGAAATCACTGGCAGTTGAAACGTAATGAGTGTCAGTCTGTGTCATTAAATTTAAATAATGCCTTTTTATTTCAAACAGTAGCTGTTAAGACAAAATAAGCAGCAATTCCCAGTCTAAAAACAAGAGGTAGGATACTAATTCATACATTCTGTGGATGAGGAGCAGCTTTCTTCTCTCTCTTATGATCTCTGCCTCTTGATTTCAGCTCATTTAGTGTTGCAGTCTACCTCCTCCTCCTGTCCCCTGCAAAACCCCTTAGTGCAAAACCAGTTCTCAGGCTGCCCAGGACTGTTGTATATTCTGTGTGGGTGGTGTCACATTTTCCACAGAAAATACAAGTGTGAAATATTGTCTATTGAAACTAAGGAGTCAAAATTTATGGCCCTGCCTAAAAACCTTTAAGGGGTTAGTTAACTAAGACACATCTAAAATTTAGAAATATAATTAAAGCTGGTTGTATAGGCTCTTTGTGTAATAGAATGAGGGAGAGACACATCCAGTAAGTAACCTAAAATAAATATATGTGATAGGTGGGATGTCCTTTTTTTACTTGTATCTTATATAAGTCATATATGTAACTAACAGGAAAAATTTCCCAAGGTTTAGATGTCCAAAATCAGGTAATACAAGTTTCATCCTTTGTGGTAAATCTTTCACTGCAGTCAATGGATTTAACCTGAGATCCTTAAAGATTACAACTTGGCAAAGTCTAGCAAATATCTGACCTTAAGACCCCAAGAGACGGCCTTTGTTTCTTCTCTATATGCACAGAGAAGTATTATTTCACATTTTCTTCTTTTCAGCACAGCAAATTTATTCTGGCCAACTCATCATAGGAAAAATGCATATCATGTAGAAGCAGTTATTTAATGCCATTTCACAGCCAAGGAGGCAGAGATTTTGGGGGGCAACACCAGACTGGAACTGCCAAGAAACCGAGTAAGTTTCCTGGTAACCAAAAGAGAATGGAAATTAGGATGCCTTCAACTTTATTCTAACTGCAGCAACACTACCATCTACTCAGTGAGTCAGATACCAAACAAGAAGTTTCCGAAGGAACCGAAAACTACAAAGTCTGTAATGGTATAATTATCCTGATGGGATGGAGCAAGCAGCATCCGAGAGAGGCATCTTAGCATCCTTGCGAGAGAGACATGTTGTTCATCACTTCATACTGGGAAGAATGGAGAATAACAGGTTCTGTAAACTCCAGAATACAGCTGAAAACTAGATGGAAACTGTCTGAGGAGTCATTTTCTGGAATAGTTTCTGAGTAGGGAGTGGACATCCGTAGTTTTTATTTTCCAGTGAAGTTTGATCAGTTTTAGTGTTAATAGTGAACATAGCTTAAGAGCTGTTGAAAGCCCTGTTACTACTTAGGATAGAAATCAGCAGAAGTCACATGGACAGTAAATGCTGCAACATTTCACTGGAGTAAAAATAAATCTGCAACAATAAGTTTGGTAAGTGCTTACAGCAATTGCAACATTCTTCCATAAAGAGATACCACATGGAATTGTGCAAATTGTAGTCTTCAGGATGTCAAACAGGACTCAGTTGACTTCCCTGGAGATACTTTCACTTCACAAGTGAGAAAGCAGTTGACTGTTGAGTATATATTGGGATTTGGGGAATTTTTCACAACAATTTGTATAAAACGTTTATAAATAAGGAGTACAGACTAGTCTCCTTGGACAATGACAAAATGAAGAAATCTGGAAGATTTCATTAATAGTGATGACAATGATAATAGTTATATCAATAGAGGTGATAAAACCAAAGTACTGCAAATTTTTCTCTTTTTTTCAAACTTATTAAAGTAGGGGAGAAATAAGGTGAAGAGAGTATTCTTTTTTGTTCATATGTTTAGGCTAAAACCAACAGAAATTTATTGGAAAGCAGAAGTGTGTTGTTGTTGGCAAAGTATGCTATAGCAAGCATGTTTCAAGTGATTGGAATTTTAAAATATTTGACTACAAGTTGAAAGGACACAGTGGGATTAAGCACGGAGATGTGGCAAAACATTTGGGGATTTTGGGAACTGGGTGACTTAGGTAAAGAGACGGTGATACTGAAAGGTCTGTAGCAGATCACAGAATTACACCAGCAAACTCTACATATACCTTCTTGTCATTTATAGAAAACTAATTACACCCTGTTTGGGAAGTGAAAGCTGTGGGTCACAGGCACCACAATTTTTAAAAGTTATAGAACATGATTTCCTACATAAATTGTCTAGTACTCGATAATGGTTTATTTTATCTGCTATTAATAAGGACAACATTTAATTGTTTATGTAGATAATAGAGAGGACATCATGATCTGGTTCTATTCAATAGATAGTTAACCAGAGGACAGTCCTAATCAGCTGCATACAGAGGTCTTCTAAACAACTCATTTCCCAAAACCAAGGGCAAGAATGAGTGATATTGAGTAGGAGGGAAATGCAAACAAAAACTGAGAGAATGTGAAGTGATTATTAGAAGCTAAAAAGCCATTGTTCCACAGTCAAGAAAGAAAAATTTGGTCAAGAGCCCACCATATTTTGGTGATGGTATCGCAGGTCTACTGATGAAATGAAGCAAGTAAATTTGTTAATAACAATACAAAAATGCAGTTTTCAGAACATACAAGTTTGTGTCAGAATATTTTTTAATAACTATTAGTGATCAGCAAGGTTATTAGGCAAAGGTTTGTTAGGAGTAGACCTTTAAAAACCAAGAAACCAACATTATGTTTACCCCAGAGTTATATATGAGAGATTTCAGACAACTAGTCTCCTGGTGCTCCAATATAATCCACTTTCCTAAGAAAATAGTGCTTATGTGATCATGCTGTCTGCTTATTGAGGTGTCTGTCTGCTGTCTGCTAACACTCCTCATTTTTTCCAAAATTTCAACTACATTTGAGAAAGTGGTAAAAGATTGAAACATAAAAAAAAGTCCTGAAACTTTCCAGAATAGAAGTGCTATTTGGGAGTTTCAGTTCTAAAGCTGAGGGAAAAAAAAAAAATCTGTCCTCCTGGTGATTTGTAAGATAGAGTGTATCAGGAAAATTATTCTGCTAAATTTTCCAGTAAGTCTTTAGAAATGTAATAATACCCAAAGATCAGATAGGCTTAGTATTTAACAGTATGCCAAAGAATCACTATTTTGATTTGAACAACACAATATCATTGATTTTTAGGCATTAGTTACACTATCATTCAATTCCTGTGGCTGTTATTTCCTTGCACAGGAGCAAGGCAGCATCTTACCTGTAAAGAAAAATAGATCTTGGATCTCTGGATGTCCAGCTTGGTAGGAAAAAAGATAACTGACTCATACAGCAATATAAAGCACTTTTAGCTGATCAGTCCTCACATTGGAGACAGTGACTTTCAGTTCCTAATGAGATTTAGGTTAGCTGGATTTGGGATTGTAGAGTCACTGCTGCAGACAGAAGTGAGAGCCTGTTTCAGCTCTCAGTTTCAGTGCAAGAGAACCATCCCTTGAGCTGCATAAATTCAGTGTTATAAAAGGAATTAATTACTCCATTCCTCCTCCCTTATTAAACAGTTCCTGAATTTTGAGTCAACAAAAAACTGATTCTGCTGCCCTGAGACCAGCAGAAAACAAGACCCTTGCCTACTCCTGATATTGCACATTTCTATTTCTCTGCAGTCTGCTCAGGTGCTTCATCCACATCTGCCAATGGGATGGGCAAACTTTAAATGTCTTTCTCTTCCTAGTTGACAAGGTGGTGCTAGGTCACAGATTGAACTTGATGATCTCAAAGGTCTTTTCCTTTGATGATTGTGTGATTCTGTGATTCTGCACTGGTCAGGGTGATGAGTGGGCAGCACAGGAAAAGAAGCACAGAGGCTTTCATGATGTGGGAACTTGCAGAGTATTACTGAGAGCATGATTTGATGAAGAAAATAAACTTTAAGTGTCAGCACCTTCAGAGAAATAAGCCAAGACAAATTTCTCTCACAAAAGAAGTCTTCAGAAAGGGGTTTTTTTAAAATTATTCTAACATAGCAATTTTTCCATAACTTTTCATTAGCAAGGACTAGAAGATCAAAACATATGACTATTGCAAAATGCTACACAAAGGTCAGCAGCTGTAGATCTGCCCTGAATCTACAGCATCAGAAATTACTAACACATATTCATTTTTCATTCGCAGCCTCTCCTCTGGAAAGAGCACTACAGTACTTTACTGTGGGGTTGCTAAAATGTTTCCTTCCATTGTCCTCGCCCATGAAATCATCCGTGGATTTCATCATAAGAACAGATTTGCACTCTCTGATCTCCAGAGGGGTGGGCCTGCTGTCACACAGTGTTCAGTTCTTTGTCTGAAGAAGCAGGCATTGCTCCATGGATGCGCCGTGTGTATGTTCCTGCCATCCAGGATGCCAGCAGGCAATCCGAGCTGTATGAGGACAAACAAACATGAGTCACAGCAGCCAGAACTTAATGCCATTCCATTTCACACTCCAAAGGCAATGGCTCTAGCAGCAGCCTGTTCTTAATATGCAGGGGCACCAGTTCAGGAAAAACACAGCAACCTGCTGAATATCTGGGCAGAGAGAAAGGTTGTCTGAGGGTTTGGAGGATTTTATTGGTTTAGTGTGCCTTGGTATTTTTTACTGCAGCCAGATACCTCTGATTAGAGTTAAACCTGCTTAACTTGTAGGCACAGAGAGAGGGTAAATTTAGGAGGTTAGGCACTCAGCTTTCGATGAATTTAAAACCTGTTTTTCCACATACTTCATGAAAGGGTGCTCTCTCTGTAGCCTTTCATAATACATGGAGTTGCCACCAAGCAGGACTAGCAGTTTAGCTTGAGGGAGTTGTGCTGAAAAGAAATTTTTTTGCTCAGGTCCATAACATTTGCAAAGGCAGCAGACATTTCTGGCTGTACAATTTGGAGACTCTGAGAACAGAATCGGTCCCTGGAGGGGTTTTTTAGGGTCTGTACAAGCTATTAGGAGTTGGTAGTTTTGTGCTGCTTCAGGTCCTTAAGGAATATCTTTTCAAATTACTATCTGTCACATCTATATCAAAGACCCTGGAAACTCAATTCAGGTTCTTTCTCTTAACACTCCTGCCAAGTCTGCTTCTCACATGGTCACAGGTGTGGGCAAGTCTCTTTCTTGACGATCTTTCGGCTAAAAGACTGCATCTGACTGAGTCACAAATCTCAAAATATTTCCATGGTTCTTTGGCAGGAGGTTCCCCTCACCACCATGCCCTGAAAATCATGCTCCTGGATAGCTCCTGTCCAAATTTTTATGCCTCCAGAAAATTTTGCCTTCTGTTAGTCTTTCCTATTAGTTGTTTTTCTTTATTCTACTATTTTTTTTTCTTCAATGCAGTCACCACCTGAAATGTGGAAGATCCAGTTGCAAATGACTGAAAAACAGATGATGTTCTCTACTGTGGTTGCTGATGACAGTCTCTATTTGACTTTGCGAGGAAAGGACCAGAAGTTGCTTGCATTGCTACTTTGGGCTACATTATGCATCCTCCCATAAGGATATAAATTTTGCTCATATTCATTTTTGGAAGAAAACAAATGAACCATGAATTCCCTTTAGAGAAAAAGGAATGCAGGAGGGATTTCCAAGAATGGTAGACTTGGCAAGCATCATATGTAAATCCAGACAATTTCTGTGTCCAATACATTCTTGTTAGATCCTAGAGCTGGCCACATTTTATTTTTATTGCTAAATTACCAAGAGAAATCTTATTTTATGGTACAGTCACTCAATCTGTATGGTTCTCACATTTTCCTCCCTTTCAAAATTCCTTTCATTTCCAGAAATAGCCACATCAATGATTAATTCTGCCTTCAAGTTTTCTTAAATCAGCTGGTGTCATGCTGGGCTTTCTCTACCTGTACAGCTGTTGAGTCATACAGAATTTATACACTATTATTCTGAAGTGTTTCTTATGTCTCCATACTTCTTTACCACATTTGAGTTTATGGTTCTTTTTCAGCATCCCCCAGTGCAAATTTCCATATGCCTGAAAATGTAACTTGTCAGGGAGCCTGCGTACATTGACCATTGAGTTACAATATGTTGCTTTATTTTTTGTGTCCCATTACATAAAAAGACTGATGGCAGGATTTGCTCAGGGAGAATGTCTGGGGCAAGAATGAACAATACATTTTCAGCTAAGATTCTGCTTTGCTAACATCACAGTCTTTTCAAAACATAGCATGCAATGGTAAGATTGCTATTTTGTGAAATGGGTTTTTTCCCTAATTTCCCTATTTATGCATGATATTATGTCAGGACAGAGACATTCTGTTGTCTACTGCAGTCATAACTAAAATAGGCAGACACAACAAAAAAGTTAACCTGGAAATTCAATAGGAATACATCTCTAAACATATAATTTAATTATTAAAACTAGATTTTGCTACACAAAATATTATACATGATTGTGGCTGAGAAGATAAAGTACAAGTTGCTTTCAAATAAACAAGGGCACCACAAAAAGAAGTGATCTAATATGTCTGCTATTCCAAAAGTGCAGGCCAAACATTTGATACTCAAAATAATTATCTTAAAAATGACATATTAGCTTTGGGCTGAATTCTCCCTTATCAGTGTTCAGCACAAAGGAGTAAGGAGAGAAAGTGAAAAACATGATAAAGATAGGATGAAAGGATGGTCAAGGAGAACATACATGTCTCTTCTTAGACCTTATTTGCTTGTCCCTACTAGTCTGTTTGTACTATTTTCAATATACAAAAAAGATGGTTATGACAGCTTAACTACCTTTTGGGAAGGGAGTCTTGAAAAATGCAGCAGTTACTGCATTCTTACTGAGCAGAATGAAAGCAGGAAGTTCAGCATCTGATATTTACTTGCTTACTTTGTATTTCTAAAAAGCACTCAGAGCAGCTTGTTGCCATCATGAAGGCCAGGCTCCAAAACTGAGTTCAGGCCACACTTTAACAGTCTTAAAAGATAAAAAAGGGGCTGGGTGAGTATAAAAAAGGGGAAAGGTGACAAAATCTAGTAAACAGTAGGATATATTCTTCAAAGCTTTTTCCAGTTCCTTGACTATCTCATATTCTTAATGAATAATTTAAAATTATTTAGGTAATATTTGTTTTGTCCTTTTAGCACTCAGTTTTAATTTATTGAGTTGTTAATGATGCTTCAAAAACCATTAAACTGTTAGGTTTTTTTTTTTTTAATAATTGCTTAAATATCCAATCTTGAAAATACAATCTACTCAGCTAATGTGTGCTTACTGGAGTGAAATTACATATCTTAAATCTCCGCACCTCATCTTTCTTGAGAAACATTTAAAAAGAAACTGTCCTTGTTCAAAGGGGAGCCTGTGCATATAGAAGGCTATCTTTCTTAAAAATAAATAAAAAGCTGTATAAATACGTAAATAAATATAAATTGTCTCTTTCTATCCCCTGGACAAAGAAACACAAACCCACACAAGCTCACTTAATATAGTAGAAATGCTGGTACAAGTAGCCACATTACTTACTTTACAGGAGGATTTGCGTTCATATGTAGGTATAACTTTGAAAATAACTGGCAGAATTTCAGATTTCTGAAAAATCACAAAGGAAAATTAGTTTTCAATTGTTTTAAAAGATACATTTTTTTAAATCAATATTTTTTGACATAATCACAAGCAAGCAAAGTAGAATTTTCTTCTCTCTGACATTTTCACTGGAGGCTTAGTCCTCCTAAGAGGATTTATTATAATTAAAAAGATAAAACTCAAATTAGAAAAACAGAATGTTATCAAGATGCCTGTATCTCTTACTCATTGGTTTTGTTCATGTTTAAAAAAACTAAAACCAAAAACCCTTGAAGTAGTTTAGTCCCTTAAAATTCCTGGATTTTTCTACCAGCCAGATACCAGATCTGCTGGTAAATTTTTTCTCTTTGTTTGTTATCACTCCAGATGAAAAGAAAAAAAAATATTCAGATCACTTTCATCTCTTCAACAGACAGTGATTTAAAGTGCTTATATAAGAGCTATCCATTATTACTACAGCCAACATACCTGAGATGTCAAGTGCTTAGATCGAAGAGCTCTTTCAATACACATGCCTGTTGGAAATTTTCTGTAAAATGTGAATTTTGTGAAAAACATCGTTTTGTGATAATTGAGTCCCTCCCAAGAAACATCTCTAATTTGTTAAACTCAGACTTGCTGTCTAGTTTGGCTTGGTTTCACTTGGCTTTGTTTCAGAAAGGGGGTACACTTAATTTCTTTTCGGTGCAAACTAACCTTCAGTGTTGTATTTGCTCAGAAACGTTTCCCAAAAAGAAGAATAACTAAAATTCAAACTCTTTTCAACAGTAGCCACCCATCTTTCCATTCCTCACTAGGACATTTTGATCAGAAGAAATTACAACTTCCCAAATCATTTCACTAGCTGTTGATGACCTAATGTAGGAAAACATTCTATTTCAGCATTAATTATATGCTTAATATTAATTTATATTCCATCTTATGAAATTTATTCTGTTGTTTGAACCATGTGGTTTCAGTAACCAGGCCTATCCACATGTGCTTTAGAGCACTATTAGGCCTGTGTTAGCTTTGGTGTAAACCAAAAAAATCATTTCATAATTATAGTTCTTGTAACTCTGTAGAAATAATTAAAGAGAAACCACTAAACAGCCACCTACCTAGCAGGTAGTAATAGCTTTCAGTCACTATTCTAATAGGCTGTTTGTTACTTTGACTGTTGCTTTCTGGAAGCTGCTACTTCGTTCATTCTTATTTTCTTTATTCAACATGCAAGTGCCATTAGTTGCTAGTCAGAACAATTGCTTTTGATATAATGTCATCAAAATTACCGATTCAAACAAGTCATAATCACCTCAAAGTTGGAAATGTGGTGGCTGGGTCAAGCAGGGTCTACATCACCACTAGAGGGAGGGTGCACATATTAAAAAGTAGTTAAATATTCAATTCTGTATATCACAGTGGCCAAAAGGTCAGATATTTCATAATTTGCTTTTGGCTTAGTTAATTAATTCTTTCATAATCTTTAAACTATGCAAATATTTTCATTTTAACGTTTCTGGAAATGGAGAAGCAGAAGACCAAATCCCAAAGGAAAATGAGCTCCAAACAGACAGAGAAAATTTAGAGTATAAAGTGAATTATTGTGCATCCAAAAGGTTGGGATAATCTGGAAATTCCATTTAATTAATAACTACTCTGTTCAGCAAGTCTACCACTTGAGCTAGAGTGTCTTTGAATCACCCCCTCAGCTGAGTCACAGCAAAATTCTGTACCCTTTTCTGCAAATTAGACTGTTTTGGCTGGAACTAACTGGACACATATGTTGCCACCTGCTGCAGATTCTTTAGTCTGAAGTTTTTCAACAGCTTGGTTTATATCTCTGAATAATTTTTTCATTAGAGAAGGTGGAAGCAGGGAAAGGGCCGTTCCTCCTTTGGTTTGGTTTGTTCTCAGGCTGGCAAATTACTACCAGGTTGCTCCTAGGTGGTACCTGTTGCTGAAAGAGTACAGAGTTTTATGTGTCAGACATGTGTTTTCACTTCTGAAAGCCTTTATTGAGTCAGAGCTGGAAAAAGGTTCTTCTACACGATGATATTTTATTCAGGTTTGTAAACTAGATTCTAAATGTATATATGCAGATTTTTTCCTATGAATTTAAATACTTTTCTAGGTATACAAATGTGTTTGTAATTGCATGTAATTGTACATGCATAAAATGAAAATTTAGAAAGAATAGTTGAACATTTAGCTTCTTTCATTTGCTGCAGAGATCATATCCAGGACCTTCGATGGAATAGCAACAGTCTCCTTTTTATCTTTGGTGTATTTTGCCACTTGTCATCCTCCTTGTTATCTTTCTCTCACACACACCACCACCCTGCAGACCTCATCTGTTCAAGCCAAGCAACAATAATCATAGTCAGATTAAGAATATTATACAGCCATGATGGCACTCTTGTGAAATTTCATTCAACTTAGTAGAGGAATTTCTCAGACATGACTTAGCCACCATCAGACACACAGTCAGGGAAGCCTGATCCATGGTGTCCCTGAGAACAGAGACTATCAGTTTGCTTTGCTGTGGTTCTGTGCTTGCATTATTCACTGCCCGCAAAGGCTCCTCGCAAGTATCTAACATACGTTGTATGCCAAAAAGCAGTAGCTTTTTTAGCACCCATGATTTTTTTTTAAGCTCCATGATTATTTATAAATTTATATCATAGTGCTCCACTATTAGCTCTTCTGTCAGAGTGATTCAGTCATCCACTCACAGTGTTATCCATTATAAATAAGAAATTTGGAAAGCTAGGCAGAAAGTTCACAAATGAAACATACTCTTAAAATGGTTAATCCATAGTTTTCAGTAGATATTGATGAATATTAAATGTACATGTAGGAGGTAATCAGTCTGGACTTGTATGCGATAGGAATAAGTGATGGACTACTCATAAAAATATATACCCTTAATGTTAAGGAAAGCAGTCTGCATGTCTTTGCTTTTCAACTCTAATTATTGAATTATGCATGATCTTATCTAGACAGTTCTAAACCATTTTTTTTTTGTTTGTACATATTCATTAAGCTCATTCACTTAGGTCAGCTTGAAAACCCCAGCTTTCAATGACTGCTGTTTTGAAACAGTTTGAGCAGTTTGTTTTGCAGCCTCTCCCATCATCACAGGAAAGCAGCTGCACTCACCATTGCCTGTGCCTAGCAAAGCGAAGCCTTGGTAACACCAGGCATCCACAAAGCCTCCATCACCTCAGGGAGCATCCGGGCTCCAAATGATGCCGTGGGCCATGTGGGACTGAATACAAATTTTAGTTTTATGCTTCTTGGGGTGGCCTTTGGGAAGGGAAGGTGCAAGGGAAGAAATTTCACAGTCTGGCACGTTTGGGTGGAGGAAGGAGGTCAGGGAGACTCGAGGGAAGGTAGGGCTGGCCACAGTGCCCAGCCAAAAAGAGGCAATCAAGGCAATCCCCATCTCAAGACTGGGAGCCCCAAAAATGTTCCTTATCCTGATGAGCAGCATATTTGCAGGAATCAAACTCAACAAAGTTTGTGTGAGATGGGAGGAGTGGGGAAAAGAGGCTGTAAAGAAAGTAAAAAAAATCTGAAGACATTTACCATACTTGTTAACTTGGCAGTATTGAGTAATTTAGCAAGTACCTTCTCACTAAAAAGCATGTAAAATCCAAGTAAATGAAAAACCAGACTCCAGCCAGAGATACTGGTTTCCTGATTGTGAATTTTTAAATTTTAATTCAATATGAGAATAAAATTTTAAATAAATAATTATACCTCATTATTTATGTTAGCAGCTGTTCAAATAATGTGAGAAATCAGTCTATTATCCATTCTTCAAAAATAAAAATATTTATAGTAATTGAATCTAATAATTTTAAATGTTATATTTTGACTCCTGAGCTTGACCTTCTGTAGAAATAAATGGACTTAGATGCATTTATGCTGGTGTTTCCTATGTCCACAGGGGCTTACCCTTGAACAATTTATCCTATTTCTATTATCATTAATACAGTTTAATCAATATAAGACATAACATAAATAGAAGAGACAAAACCAGTTTTTAAAATGTGTATGCTTTCTTACATCATCAGAAAAATCTCTTTTCAAATATCATTGGAGGCTGTTGGAATAATTTCTCCCCATAAGCCTAATTACCAGGTCACATCAATTTTCATAAAAAATCTCATAAAATCTGAAAAAGCAAAACCTTGCAGTCACCACTGAAGCAATGCTTATTATTAAACATTAATACCTCCCTGTGAAATATTCCATGGTGTCCCCTTCTTAAGTGAGAAAGAAAGGTGTATTTAGAATGGCTGGGGTCAGGCATCAGCAGAAGCAAAGTAAATTAAAAGAAATAACTTCTTTTTATTATCCTTTTACCTACTCTGAGGATATCTCAGTCGTGCCGCTTTTCTGAGGGGCCTGGGGTTTAAGAACTGTAAATGCTAGGTTTGCTTTAGGACTAGACAAACATGACACCACCACCCAAAAAAAGAAAATTAACAAAGAATATCAATTATGAAAAAATTGAGACTGTTCTGGGAAACTTAAATTACAAATCCCTAGAGCTCTGAAATGAAGAATAAGGAAATTGCTTTCTCCCTTTGGGCATGACCTTTTCTTTTGAATGGATTCCACAGAATAAAAAGAGGAATCATCTTTTATTTAAACAGGAAGCAACTTGAGGCAGTTTGGGGCTCTTGGGAATATTTAAACACATGCTGAGAAAGAAATTGAAAGCCATGACTATTTCAAGGACAGAACTTCAGCAATCTATGGGGCTAATGTGATACCCAGTCCTCCTGACACCAAGAGCAAAAATAGCATTTATCCTTTTATCAATACACAGCATTAGCAATGCAACTGCCTGTGATTATGCCTGAAATTATGGACTGAACTGTTTTCAGGGCCTTCTGGAAGGAGTGGACACTGCTGGTAGGTCCATTAAAAGTTACATTAGGGTAATTTAATTCCTCTAGCCCAGCTCCATTCACAGTTCCTCCTTTCTTCCAAGTTACAGTCTGTTGAATCAATAGCCATTAGAGCAAATCAACCTCAGTGGGAAAAGGCCCTTGTCAAACTCCAGCCTGTCATCATTTCAGATCCCCATTTAAGCAAGAACAAAGTCACATTTGAATTCTCAGACAAGATGTACTCTATTTCAAAGCAGTGCCAGAGCCTGCAAGCAATGCCATGGAGCTGTGACACCCATAGAGAAAACTCCAGCAAACAAGGTGTAAAACAGCTGAGACTCACTTCAGTATTTCTTTGCACTTGCTTCTGTAAGAGCAGTTGTAGTCTCCAAAATGTGACCCAGACTCCTGATTTAATCTCTTGTCTTACATTTGCTGGTAAATGATATTTTACATTTTGTTTTAATGAGAGGCTATGAGCCTGTGGCTTTTTGTGGCCTTCCAGAAGAGCTGAGTCCCTTTACACCATTCTGCTCATTTTTATCAGTGCTGCCATACAGCAGGATAGTAGGGTCTAAATCCACTTTAATTTCCTCCGTGTGTTCACCTGGTCAGACAAAGATGTCCAGAGACCTGACATAACCATGTACATGAGTAAGAGGTGCAGGGGTCTTTCATGATCAAGGCTGCACTGCCTACCTTTGGGAGGCAAGAGAAAGCAAGCCTTCTGAAGCAACCTAGGGGCCACAGTCCCCACAGCACAGGACAGCACTGTTCGTAAAATCAGAATGCACTCTAAGCCAGAAATTATTAAAAGGTACTGCCTAGAAATTAGTTTGGAAAACTAACATATTTAGCTGCACTATTTCCGAGCAGATTTTGGCCACACAAAAAAAAAAAAAAATTTCTATCACAGTCAAGCTAACAGTATACACTCTATGAATATATTTGAGCTTGCACTTACTAGGTGGAACTCCATGAATACATTATTCACAACTGAAAATGAGTTTTCCTTTTGTGTCCTTCCTTGCATCTTCCTTTTTCTTACCAGCTCTAATGCACTCTTCTTTTTTTTTTTTTTTTTCACTAATTAACTGAGATAAGAGCCAAAGTCCTGTGGCTTAATGTACACTAATTTGTGTGACATGGTTTTCAAGATGTAATATGGAACACTGAAAATGTGTTATTCATGTAGGGAAAAACATTACGTACCTATTTATAAACCTCCTGAAATGATGAATCTTTCAATGCTGCTACCTATTTATAAACAGCACAGGGGCATAAAGTACATAGACAATTTGATGACCTAATATCACATTATATTCTGATTTTGTTTAATACACATGCATTCTGTAATTTGTAAGCACTCACATTGTATTAATTTATGGCATGTTCTGAATATAATAAAGTTGCAAAGTTTTGCAGATAAGCCACAATAGTCACAAACAATTTTCTCTTATTTACTTTTCATTACAAATTATTTGTTTACCTCTAATGCTTATATTTTCGTTTCTAAGTAACAGAATGAAGGCTAAGGTCCTAACCACACTTCGATCACACATTGCAGATTTTTTTCTTGCTAAGTGTGCTTTAAACACAAGTTAAAGCTGAGCATGAGACAGATGACAATGGATGGAAAGTATGAAAGCTTTGGTTTAATATGGCTCAAGGCTGAAAGGAATAATAGATGACAGGAAAAAAAATTGATGGAGACTGCTATTTTAGAAAAAGATATGAATGGCAATAAGAAACAGAGGACATGAGCTGGAACAAGTTCAGATTAAGAACTTCCAGGCTAGTACACTTTTACAAGCATTATGGTAAGACTTAAAGCATAGAGAGCTGGTCTTCCTTGCTACTGTGTATAGTGATATCTTATTGAACTTGGGCTTATTACTGGAAATTTAGTATTTCTGAAGGAAATGTACTGGGATGATAACATGAGATCCATATAGAAAGACTAAGAGGTTGCAAAGAGCCATCTTGTGGAACCCATTTCTGCCTTTTCTACACACAGAAACCCTGATCCTTCAGAGACAGAGATGTTGCTTCCAGACTGTAAATATAGGAGTGGGCTTACTAGATTCTGGATGCTTGAAATTGGTCAAAGGAAATCTTACTGATTTCCAGAAAAATGTGCATTAATTCCCATACACTCAAATCAGGGGATTACAGACAGACTTGTTTAGGGTTTGAAACATGTTTTTCTTTTAAGATTTTGAAAACAAGGCTCACTTCTCTTGCTCTCCAAAAATCAACTCTGATAAAAGAAAGCCTTGAAAATTAATTAATTGCAGGAGTGGATGGCCACTCATTTATTTAAATTAACTTCCAACCAGGGACATGCTGTGCTTCCAGGTAAAATGTTACTAGTATTTTTTAAATTAAGCAGAAGGGACAAAAATTTCTTTCATGCCAGTTTGCATGTTTTCTGAAAATGTATGTAAGCTATATGTAACAGCTTTGCAAATTCAGGTATGTTTTAGAGTCCAGAGACCAGGTTTTAGGTTTCAGAGACCAGACCACAGCAACAGCTTTCTTACTGTAATAGTTTTACGTTAAAGTGTTTCTCTTGATTTCAGTTGAGCTGCTATTTTTCAAACTATTCTACAGTAGTTTAAAAAAGATAACATCTTTATCATACATAAAACTTTCATTTTAGAGCAACTAATTCATTTAGAATTGCATATACATATGAACAGCATTAAATGAACAAGAGTTGTTTTTAAAAATTATTCTTATACAATTTCTTCCACCTCTCAACTCAGCACTAGAATATGGTTAAATCCAGATGATCCAGATATCCCCCGAAGTTCTGGCAAAGCAGTGTGAGATGAGGGTGAGGTATGCAAGCTGAGATTCTCAGCTGAGGTAAATCCAGAGATTCAACACATCCCTGCTGATTTACTCCAGACGAAGAGCCAGCCTGTTATTTTTAGCTTTTGCATTTTACTGGAATTTCTCAGCATTTGAACTCCTCTCCAGTGGAGCATCAGTGCTCCCATCCACAAGCAGAGCATGTATAGGGCCACTAGCTCCTCTCCCACACAGCCTCAAATTGCTTCTGCCATTCTCCCATCCACCCATCCTTACAGCTCGCTGACAAACCTCTCTAAATGACAATGAGGTGCTGCCCACACATATGTGCTGGCTGATTTGTTTCACGCAGACCCAACATACCACCTCCACAGTCACAGCAGCCTGTTTCAGTGATTACAAGTGTGAAAGAACAGCAACAAGATGAGCTCATGCACCAAAGATCTCAGTTTCAGTGGTGGAGGAAGAGTGGGCTTTATACTGAGATTCTTGCTCTCTTCCCAGTGATATGTCACTTCTTCCAGGACTTCCTTAGCAGAAGGTTAATAAACCACAGTCACAGTGGAAGTTTCAGCTCCTCCTACACAGTGCATGGTGTGCTGCCACCAGAGAGGCAGCTTCAGGAGTTTGTTATAGAGTCAAGTAATACTTAGGCTTTGTTGAATGATTTTACTGGAAGTTTCAGCACTTAGAGATGACACCACTGCATGAAGATTATGATTGTGTATTTATTTTTGTAAATGTCTGTACTGGGTTTTGGTAGCAGAGGGCTACAGAGAAGCTGCCAGAAGCTCCCCACATGTCTGACAGAGCCAATGCCAGGCTCCAAGACAGATCCACTGCTAGCCAAGGCGAAGTTCATCAACCACAGTGGTGAACTCTGGGAGTTAAGGAGGAGAGAAAGTTGTTGCACAAGATAATTGCAGTCAAGGAAGAGAGGAGGAAGGATAGGTGTGAGACAAACAGCCCTGCAGACACCCAGGTCAGTGCAGAAGGAGGGGCAGGAGGTGCTCCAGGTGCCAGAGCAGGGGCTCCCTGCAGCCCCTGGTGCAGCCCATGGTGAGGCAGCTGTGCCCCTGCAGCCCATGGAGGAACATGGGGGAGAAAATATTCATCTGCAGCCTATGGATGGCCCTATGCTGGAGCAGGGTGATGCCTCTAGGAGGCTGTGACTCAGTGGGGAACCCCCGCTGGAGCAGGACCCATGGCTCCATGGGGAGAAGAGCCCACACTGGAGCAGGTTTGCTGTCAGGATTTGTGGCCCCATGGGGCACCAACACTGGAGCAGGCTGTTCCTGAAGGACTGCACCCCATGGAAGGGACCTGTGTTGGAGAAGTTTATGGAGAACTGTCTCCATACACTGGAGCAGTGGGAGAGTGTGAGGAGTCCTGCCCCTAAAGGATGGAGTGGCATATGAGATGAACTGACCACCGACCTCATTACCCATTCCCCTGTGAGCCTGGCAAGGAGGAGCTAGAAAATTTGGAAGTGAAGTTGAGCCTGAGAAAAAGGGAGGGGTGGGGGAAAAGTGTTTTTAATGATTTGCCTTTATTTATCATTCTCTTACTCTGATTTTATTGGTAATAAACCAAATTAATTTCCCTAAAGAGAGTCTGTTTTGCCCATGACAGTCACTGGTGAGTGATCTCTCCCTGCCACTGGTGAGTTACCTCTCCCTACCCTTATCTCAACCCATGAGCTTTTAGTTATATTTTCTCTCCCCTGTGCAGCTGAGAACAGTGATAGAGCAGCTTTGGTGGGCACCAGGTGTCCAGCCAGAGTCAGCCCACCACAACATGCACCGGTTTACCAAAGTTTTCCTGCCACATGAGTATAGCAGTCAGCTTTCGAGATTTCTGTCAACCTGGAGTGCCTTTCCCTCAATGTTGGGGCTCTTTGCTCCTTGGGAAAGTGCTACATTTATTCCTGCAGTAGTGGGATGGGATGGTCAGTAGTCTTTCAGAAGAAGCCATTGAACATGTCTCTTTATGAGGGAACAAATTTATTTCATGAATAACTATAAAGCTTTTGAGACCCACTGTTTGATTGACCAAAATTGCAGGCTCTACAAGAGATAAAATGAAAATATCCAAACACCTAAACTATATGGATGTATTAACCTAGAGATCTAGAGTTAATCTAGATTAACCTAGAGATCTAGGCTAAGCGGGAATTGCAAAGCTGCTATCAGCCTGTTATGCATTCAGATGTTTCTTAAAACAATAATTTACCCTTATTTTGCTTTATTTGCAATGTCAGGTTTTTTCCAACATCTTTGAAATTCTATAATTAAGTAGATAAAGTTGTTATCTAGTATGTTGGTCTTTGTGTGTAGTTTGTTTCAGTTTCAGACTTACACCTGTATTTGGATTTACCTGTTTTTTGCACTCAGGGAAACATTGATTAACAGAGTGCATATTTTTAATATTGAGGACTTCACAAACAATGCCATAGATCCCTGCCTTGGAGCAATGAGTCATGAGAAGTGGCTCGAGGACTAAAATGATTACTTTGAAAAGTGTATTTTTAACTACAGGAGGAAATAACTTTCATTATCATCAGATTGGCAAAGTACTTGAAGGTAATAGCTCCATCAGGCAATTTTTTTCCTAGTCCTTATGTCAGAAAATAAAAAAATAAAAAAAACTCACTTTTTTTCCCAAAACACTCTTTGCAGCCGTGGAAAGTTAGATGGAAAGACAAGATGCAGACACTGTCAGAAATAAAAAGCGTTGAAGAAAATAACAGGTGGATAAAAAGAGTAAGAAAGAAAAAACCCCTCTGGATATATTAATTTCTAATGGTGCTTGTCTAAAGAGCTGTTTGGACCAGAAACTCAAAGAAACCCAATTAAATTATTGTAATTCATAAAATCATTTAAAAAATACTTTGAAAAAAATTATATATGAAGCCTGTATACCTATAATTTTGGATAATAAACTATGTTTATTCATGCTTGTAATCAGGCATCTTTCTTGTCAATAAAGGAACCATTTTTACTGTTCTATTTGCTATAAGACATAGAAATACATAAACAAGGACTAGTCCTGGGTTGTGTTCTCCTCTCTAGTCTGCTGTTTCAACCATCAGTGACTGTGGCTGTCTCTGGCCATGAACTCCATCAAAACTTGGATGAATTTCTGTGTTCAGGCACCCCAGAAAGCCGCAAAGGAGCCCAACATTACTATGTCTCTGGCTGTGCAATAATAACAGAACTTGTCTATCCAACAGCAAAAATCCAATATATCCCGTTTACAGGTGTCTTTGTGTAGGGAGTATGCGCAAGGTGCACTTTAAGGTTCACTTAAATTCACATTTAAAATTCACATATCTGAAGCACACAAATCAGTCTCCAGTGCTGCATTTTTCATACACTTCTTTGCAATATTTGGAGCTAGATTGAGTGACAAAGGATCTTTTGAATCAGGTAGCTTACATGTGTAGCTGCAATCCAACTTGACTAAGTTGAAATATTGGCTTTTGTTAGTCTGTCAGCATAAATACAAGCCAGCATAAAGCCTCCTTAACAGTGTAGTTCAGCAGCCCTGCAACAGACAACAGTACCTCTCCTAATTTTCATGCCTAATTTTTATGACACTTAGTCCAAAGCCCCTACTTGCAGGCAGCCCTCTCAAAGAAGCTGGAACAAGAGCTGCCTGTAACACAATAGGCCAAATCCTTTATATTAATTATAGCTTCATCGCTCCATTAGGCAGCCACCATCTGCCAAAATCTGGCTATATTTGGGGTGGTCCCCAGGCAGGGTTTGCCAAAGTAGTGACAAAATTCTGAAACAGGCTTCTTTCAGGTTCTGGATGGAAATACACTGCTTGATATAAACTTCAAAACACTTGAATTCCTCTGACCCTTTCAATGTAGACGAGGATGTAGCCATGGGGAAGTTTCACAAAGCGTTGTTTGTTGGTCTCACTGGCTGATAAATATAAAGCAGCTTAATGCTGTGCATAATCTCTTTTAAGGTGTTTAATCTAAGAAGAAACCTTACAATTCCAAAACTATTTCATCCATATTTTCCTTACAAGTGGCCTAAAAAGAAAATGTGCTTAGGCTGCCTACAATATACTTACCATTGCAAGAAACAGTCCCATATTCTTCCTGTACATTCCTGGATGTCACAAGTCCCTGATGGATAAGCACAGCTCAGTAGAAAGAAGAGCACCAGACCATGTCCCTCTACCACCTTGAGGCTTCTCTCCTTCCTCATTGTGGGCTCATCCCTGTGCATTGCAGAAAACGTTGTACCCGTTAAAGTGTGACTATATGGCATAATGTAAATACAGGCTGGAGACCACAGAAGGCAATAAGCCTAATTTGTCCCTGGTTTGTTTGTGTTCCTCTCAGGCACATGTACTGCCTTGTTCCTGACATATTTCTGTTCACTTTCACAGGTACAGCTTAGGTTTGAAGAGGATGCTCATCTGAGGCAGTCACACTTTAACTTCCAAAAAAATTCTCTGTGATTTTTATTGCTGTAAAAAGAAAATTTAAATATGGATTAATATTTATTATTTGTTTATATGCCTGCTGCTTTCCATAGAAACCTATTTCCAATATGCTGTTCATACAATGTAAGGAAATATTTCTAAATTTTCCAGTATGTTTCACTTTCCTGGCATTTTTACTTAATTACAGTGCTATAATGTACCAGACCCATTTACAGCCTCTGCACAGACTTCCCACCCAAGCAGAAGGCTTTAAAGCCTTTGATTTGCACTGTGGTTACCAGTGAAAGTAATCAATACTTACTAATAACATTGACAGCAGGAGAAATAAAATGATTGAAGTGTGTTTCAGCTTCAGCAGACCAAATTGTTTTCTCTGTCTGTCAGTACTCCAGCTCAGGTGGTATCTCAGGGAGTGATGAAGTTTAGATTTTCTGTGAATATCAAACCCCGCAGTCAGAGCTCTACATGTGTTATTTATGGAGCACAGAGACTGTAGTTGCCTGTGTCCTGCAAATTCTGTGGGGCAGAACTGCAGGGTGTCAGTCTCCCTCTGAGGGTGTTGAACACCACTTGCTGAGTAAGACAAAGCAGAACCTTACAAAAGGAAGATAACACATTCAGGTTCTTACATGGAAGCAGATGTTTTGCGTACTAGATTCTCTTCTCCACCACTTTTAAGCTCATCATGTGAAAGTACATCATGTGAGAAAGTATATTTACAAAATATATTTTGTAAATATATGGTTAACTTGAATAGCAAGGCTACAAAATATTAATATGAGATAGTTGTCTTATGACTTTTCACAGCCAGCACAGATTCCTCTGGGTTGGCTGGTTCCTGATCACAGCATTTTGACCTTTTCTCCTGCCTTGTTTTTAAAACAGATAATCTGCTTTAACTTTGCCAAACATGCATCCTGTTGATCACCAGGCTGTCACTCAGCTGCTGTTTTTCATTCTCCCCACAGAATTAAACACTGTTTTTGATTTTTAACTTGGGGAACTTGTATCAACCCTTCTGAATCTTAACAAAGGCAGCAACTTGAGACTGTTGCAATCTCCTGCCTTGACCTTCTGGGCACCCTTGGCTTGGTCTAGAACTTTCCACACTGTTTCAGTCCATGGGGTTTTTTTGCCAGGCTGCCTGTTCCTAGTGCCATGCTGGGCAGGTGCAGGGGATCTTTTCTCTCTTTTGGGCAATGCACCTTCCAGTTTCGTTCTTTTCAGGACAGCTGCTGTTCTTCCCTCCAGCTGTTACTGTGTTGACCATGTTTGAGTGCATGAGATAAGAGAAATCAATATCTAGCGGAATCAAAAGAGTCTTGCTGGCGGTTTTTCATCTAGAGGATTCAATTATTTCCATTGTTTAAAATGTCCTATAAAATAAAGTTGGCTGACAATAATGTATAGTCAAGTAAATTTTACCTTTAAAAGCTACTGTTTATTTTTTGTAAATCAATATGTTTGGTCTCTATATAGGTTAGGTTCTTTTTTGGGTTTTTTTGATAGAAAAAGGTCCTTTCTTTCCCCCTTCATTTCTTTTTTTTCCTTTTTGTTTTTTTGCTAATCATATAATGATTCATTTACCTGTTCACTCAAACTGTCTCTTGGCTTCCTCTTCTATTCCCCATGAGAAAATGCATGGCAGAAGAAATAGATCTTGTGCTGGACTACAGTTCAGCTTTGGTGAGACGAATCTCCCCATGGGACAAAGCACTGCTATGTGTCACTTTGCACTTCCACATTTTGCCTACATAAATAAGCTGTAGAGATAGGTGTCACACCACTTAACACTAAACATAGGATGCTTTGTCTTTCCTCAAGCCTCTTCCTGAGAGGTGGCAGTACAGAGAGGACCATAGCAGGGAAATGTGTGTTCACTTGAGAAAGTTCATGCATGGCTGGGTTTTCTGCAGAACACACACTCTGAGAGGTGAGATATATTTTAAAATCTGAAAAATTAATTACGCTTCTCTCTACCTCTGTCTTTCAGAAAAATGGAATAACAGCTCCAGTAAAATGTTTGTGACAGAAGTTGACTTGCTAATTTCTTTTGGATTGCTGTCTTTAACTCATTCCACCACATACTGGCTGATCCCACAAGGATTCTCTTCATGGATTTATAATCCATGAGGCTTTGGAAGTAAAAGTTATGTTTTTCCTTTAATGACTTTGCCAGAAAATGGCAAATAGAAGTCTTGACTATGTCTGGACATGTTTTCTAGTTTCATTTCATCTGCTCAATAATCTGCCAATATTTCACAGCTTTTCCTATATCCTATATTCATTATGATATTATACAATATTTATAGTTCATCATGTCTGTTTTTGTAATTAAAGTATTATACTTTTAGTACTTATAAACTGTGTTTTTGCTTATTTATGTCTTTGGATAATCCACCCTGATGATTAATTTCCTCTGTGCCAATTTCTAGGGGAAATTATGATTTTTTAGAGCTTGGGAAAATAAAACAACCAAATTTCTTCATTTATAGCTCTATTTCAATACTGCTTTCAAATGGAATAGAACAGATTTGAAAAGTGAATCTGATCAGAATAGTGTAGACATACATGTTCTTTCCCAAGTACATAAGATTGTATTTGATTTAATCTTATAAACCTTTGAGAATTTGTAACATTGATTATGAAAATATGCTCCCTTCAAGTGTGTGCATTCGACTCAAGGGAATTTATCCACTGACTTCAACACTCTTTGTGTTGTAAGCAGATTAACTGGGGTCTGGGTGAGGGAGTTCAAAGTGGATGACTTTAAAATAGTATTACAAAATAATAATGGAATGGGAATATTTCAAATGAAACCAAAATGCAAAAAAATAAAATATTCAATTTATTTATTCACTGCACATTGAACAACTTGCTTTTGTATAATTTTAAAAATAAGGAAAAAAATCACTTAAGTTAGGTCCAGGGATAACAAACATAATGAACTTCCAACTTGAATAAGCATGGCATTTTCCTCATGCTTGAAGCTGTACTATAATCTTATCTGCCTAAAAATAAGATCTATTCAATGAAGTTTTCTGAAGTCACGGTGGAACAACAGAGATGAAAGAAGGGTCAAATACTAACCTCAAGCTTTTCCATTAAACTCTAACCTGGAATAAACTGTGCTTTTCCACCAAAGAGAGATCTTCGTCAATAGTATTTCCTTCAATTATTTGTGTTGAAAAAGAGACTTGTAATATACTTCTTTTGACCAAATACATACAGTGAAGGTATCTGCACCTAAGCTAAGTGCACACACTCCCTGTGTGGCCAATGGGCAGAACTGGCAATTGCAGAGTGCACCTCACCTCACTTACAGAAAAGGTATATTGAGAGATCAGATACATAGCCAAAAAATTCCTTTTCTGCCCACTGTCTACAGGAGAGATCTGATCCCCAATTCAGGTGTTCATACTGTATGTATGCAGAGTTGAGTCAGTTTGAATCCTAATATTTCACTTATTTAATTAATATTGATTAAAAACTTAATATCAAAACCCTTTAGATCAGTGTGCCATAAAATTTTAGCATTTGTTAGACCTCCTTATTTGTCATGTTTCACTTATGCCTTAGCCTTTGCCTCAAAAATTCCTTTTTTAGCTTCCTTCTGTTATTACTGAAGTTTAGCTGCAATAGTAACACAAATTCTTAGAAAACACTTTGGAGAACAGTTACCAGAAAATGTATTATAAAATGCATTTTTTTCTACTGCTATGAATTAACTTTTTAAAATATTTACACAAAAAATGCCAATTTGCAAAATAATAAAAATAATAAAACTATTTGCAAAATAATAAAACTATTAAATATTCTCCGTATGAATGGAAGAAACCATACAAAAATATTTTAAAATATTAGAGAATATTGATTTCATAATAATTTGCTGAATGATCTGCCCCCTTTCTCACTATACAGTTTTTCCCTCTTCAACAATTGCAGCAGCACAATAGTATATTTTTCAGGCTCTTTTAAAGGTTGATTCGTTTTTCAAGCTATGTACACTCATTGATCCCAGCTCTGAAACATGCTAGTAAAATCAAAATCCTGCTCAAAACATTTGTCTTGATGAGTCACGTATTGACTTCAAGGGAAATTATTTTTAAACTCTGTTCCAAAGAAAGGAACCTTTAACATGAGCAGACTTCAGAAGGGGAGTGAAAATTTCCTACCTGAAAGGTTCATTGAATTATGAACAGTTATACCAATTGTGTAAGTTTGTTCCAAAGTTCCACCTACTCAACCATGTTATGAAAATCACTTTCTGGATTGCTTTGGGGGTGAACTAAGACAATGTGTCCATTGCTGTTATTGCTGGCAAATTTGTGCCTTGCTATTTTACTCGGAGAATGAGTGCTGAAAGTGCAAGTCTATTCCTTAACAGGTGAGCACTCCTGAACTGGAATCTTGGATACGAGAAAACCAGTGTCCAACAATTTTCAGACCCACACTAATATAAATAAAAGTGGGTGCTGTTTCTGGATGTCTGTATGTACATGAACTCTACACAGTCTTATAACAGGTACTTCCAGAAATATGGTCAAAGCCTTTAACATGTTGAATTCCTGACATAGCTTGAGAATAGCATGCATTCCAGACCTTTTTTTCCCAAAATGAGACAGAGGTATTTTTCATCAACATGGCTTGTTTGACACTGACTTCAAAGAAATAATAATGAAATACTTGCTGGGGAGAAATCTTATCAATAGAGTAATGGAGACAATTCTGCTGGGTTCTTTCAGTGCTTATTTCCAGAGGAGAAGTTTTTAAAACTTTGGACACTTCCTTGTAATGTTATTGCTACACTAGCACAACATAAATGACCTATTCTCAAGTAGCAGTATGTTCACTCCACTGGACTTCTCTGCTATATGAGTCATGTAACTTTAATAACAGATACTGTCATTTCTCTGCTATGGTTTATTGTGGTTATGGATTTGAATATGCAAACCACCATTTAGTGTGCATTTTCAAGTCACCAGGAAGTAAAGTTCAGGACATCATATGTTTTTCCAAAGTGCTCATTTTAAACATCAGGCTCTCAAGAGAAGCCCAAGCGTCAGTTCCTGAGGTATTACTGATATGAGTGGGAAACTTCCTGTTCTCACCAAAGCCACAGCAGCACTTGCTCATGTGAGTCAAAGGACCTTCTGTGTCCTAAACAGGAATGTCAACTGCACTGCAAAGCTCTCACTGAAAACACAAGAAAATACTAATTTTTATCACCTTTTTTTTTTATTCTACCCTCACAGAAGCTTTATCTTGCCTTGTTTCTTATGTTTTTGTCAAAATGTCCAAGAAGCCACTTATATTTTTTTAAATATGTTTTTATAAATATAAATTATTTATAATTTTACATTTGTACTTTATTACACAATTTATTTTTTGTTGTGAGATTAAAAAAAATGCTTAATTTAACATGTTCACCTTTTTATGTTTCAGACCAAGCCCCAGCCACTTGCCATGCAGTGACTTGGTGTCAGTATCATTCTGAGGTTTTCTCTGCTACTCTAAAACTTGGAGTTTTACTTCTTAATAATTTTAGGATCAAACACAAAGCTGCTACACAAGAACAAAAAGCATCCAATTTTAAGTGTTTATTTGTGTCAAAACAGAGAAATCAGCGCATAGCAGTTGAGCAATATAAATGCAGGGCAACCCATCTGAAATTCTATCTGCAGGTCTCAGTTTCACAACCCTTTTGACTGCAATGATGTTGCACAAGTATAATGCAAGTCAGAATGTAGTCTTCTGCAATGAGCAGTCAAGAGCCAAAAAATGCCTTCTGGTCCATGTATAATGACAGCTTTTCGCTGGCCTCCAGGATATCAAAGGGACTGTGCAAAGAGCCTCATAATTGTTTCATTATATTACTTTTAAGGGTGGGATTCAGTGTAATTGTTTTAGGAATTGTTTCTGACTGCAGCATCTAAAGAGATCTTTACTGCAATACTTGTGATTATGAAATTATTCTAGGAATTCAGGAAGTAAAGTCATGACATCCTTCTCCACTGTACAGGAGAAATCAGATAAAAACAGTTCAACTCCCTAGAAATCAGTGTTACAGCAGCCAAAAAATTAGGCCCAGTGTATTATAATGCCTGGAAAGGACACACAAATTTTCCACTTTTCCACATTAAGGATGAATCATTTTTCTTTGTTTTAGCAGTAAAGCTAAATAGAATAGAGAAGGTGTATGCCAGAGGCAAGGGGGAGGAGGACTTGAATAATTTTGAATTGTTGAAGAGCTCAGCTTAATACAAAAAAAATTACTTCAACAATCTGCAAATGAATGAGCCATAGATGAGGGAAAGCCATACTTTTTGTATTAAATCAGTCCATTCATTTAACAGTTGGATGTGTTGATAGTTGAATTACCATCTGCCATATAAGCAGATGTTTTTCATCTGTGTTTTAATGAATCTTATTTTTCTAATCAACTTTGTACAGAGTAAAAATCTGCTTTTAAGAAGCACTGCATTTTCCATATACTGGACTACTTTGGCCTGTCAAAATTACAGACTATCTTATCAAATTAAAGTGTTTATGTGACTGTGCTTCCTTTTATGCTGTGAAATGCATCCTTGCTTAAGCAATGATTCTCTCCCATCCATTTCAAAATGAGGTAGTGACACTTCAAGCTTTCCTAGAGCAAGGCTGTGGCAATCCATCTGCAATTTGAGTAAGAGCATGCAGATATTGAAATAATTACCTACCACTATTACCCACTGGCTCTCAAGTAATTACCTGCTTCCATTAGCATTTTATTTGATTCACTAATTACCTTCAGAAATGCTAGTTGGATGTCCACTACCTGAAAGGATTACACTCAAATTAACTAACAAAGGTTTTGTTAAGCTCTCAGCATGAAAATAGAAGTCAAAGTGATGTATGAGAATAGTCAAGCAGTAAAGTGCAAGTCCTTTAATTTCCATTTGTTCAAAGTCACAAAACGTTTCATGCAATGTGCCCTTGCAGCCCAGTAATCCCTGTCCTAGGCTCTACCCAAAGCAACGTGAGCAGCAGGGCAAGGGAGGTGAATCTCTCCCTCTGCTCTGCACATGTGAGATCCCACCTGCGAGATCCCACCTGCAGTGTTGCATCCAGCTCTGGGGTTCCCAGCACAGGAAGGACATGGACCTGTTGGATCAAGTCCAGAAGAGGCCACCAAGCTGATCAGAGGGCTGATCCTCACCTCTGCAGACAGGTTGTTCAATCAGGAAAAGATAAGGCTCCAGGGAGACCTTATAGCACCTTCCAGTACCTAAAGGGGATTATAGCACCTTCCAGTACCTAAAGGGGTTAAAAGAAAGCTGGAAAGGGACTTTTTACAAGGGTATTGAGTGATAGCACAACTGGTGACAGCTTTAAACTGAATGAGGGCAGGTTTAGATCAGATATTAGGAAGAAATTCTTTAGCGGAAAGGTGGTGAATCACCGGAACAAGTTGCCCAGACAAGTGGTGGATNACCTAAAGGGGATTATAGCACCTTCCAGTACCTAAAGGGGTTAAAAGAAAGCTGGAAAGGGACTTTTTACAAGGGTATTGAGTGATAGCACAACTGGTGACAGCTTTAAACTGAATGAGGGCAGGTTTAGATCAGATATTAGGAAGAAATTCTTTAGCGGAAAGGTGGTGAATCACCGGAACAAGTTGCCCAGACAAGTGGTGGATGGCCTATCCCTGGAGGTGTTCAAGGCTAGGTTGGACAGGGCCCTGAGCAATCTGGTCTAGTGGAAGGTGCCCCTGCCCATGGCAGGGTAGTTGACCTTTAAGGTCCCTTCCAACCCAAACCATTATATAATTTACAAGCAGGAAAAAACAAAAGAGAGTGACACCTCTCTCACATCCATTTTGATCCTATAAGAACTGTGGAAGGATATTTAGGTCTACTTCATCACACAAAGGGTTATATGAACACAATGGCATAGAGTTTATTGAAGGATTGACCACTGAAGTGTACATGGCTACTATGTTATTATACACTATATATTTTTTATACTATATGTACTATATAATAGAGTATTACTGCTTTTATGATTCTTTGACTGACTAAAAGAATCTAAACCTGTTATTTTGTGAATGGAACCTTGTATTGTTTATTCTCGGGCATGTATTTATATATAGATAATAAATAGGTAAAATAGGTAAATATAATAATAATCATAAATAATAAATTAGGTAAAATACCAGTCCTCCTGATAAATGCCCATACCTTGTTATTTTGCAAAAAATTCTCTGTGACCCTTACAGGGCCTCCTTTAGTGAAGTGTTGACCATTGAAACTGCCCCAAAAAGCTATGTAAATTTTCTCTACTGAAAGGAGAGGTTATTTGGAGTAGGCAGACTTACCAGCAAAAATAGTTTGAGTTTGGTGAAAAGTGTTGTCCGTATTGTCACAAACCTACACAGAACCAACACAAATATCTAAAGGGTGAAAAAATTCATTACAATATTCTTGAAAGGACTTTTTTTCCCTCCAGACTGCCCAAAAGGGACTTAAAGCTAGGAAAAATAAGTTGAGGTAGTTACAATTCTCCTAATAACTTGTTCCACTGGCCCCTTTTTAGCACCAGTGGCCCTTTCTCATCTGATGTTAGCCATCTGAAACACAGGCACCCAGCCTGTATTTTAGCCAGTGAAGAGGAGCATCTCCTTGGTGAGATTCACCCGGATCAATCCTGTTCCCTGATATTACTACATTCACTCTTGCTGTTGGCCAACTCACCCCCTGGAAGTGTTGCCTATCACTTCAGATGACATAAGATTTTATTCCTTCTGAACGTTATTCTTCTTTAAGTTTACCAGACATGAAATTTCCAACAATTGTCTGTACCAGTAAAAATTATGCTAAAGTGTTATTGAAAAGCAGCATAAACTAAAGACAGCACAATACAATATATTTTGTTGATATGAAAATTATTGCTGTTAAAAAACTTTCAGGGATCCTTGAGAGGGTATAAAATGGTTATGTCAGTGTCCTGATGTATTTAAAGATGTATTTAGAGAATTTACATTGAAGCACTATCAAGAATCTGTGTTCCCTGACTTTTTCTCATTGTCATGTAGATTGCAACTTTGTTGTTTCATTGACTGTAACATACCCACACTGACAATATTTACCTGTAAAATATACCTCATCACCAGAGCCATTATTGATCAAAAAGGTGATCCCAGTGAAAAGAGTCAGCAAAAACATCAGAAAATCTAACATGTGATCATGTTGCTGCTATCCACTCCTTGTGTGCAGCATTTTTCCATCTTAATTTTGATTCCCTTGTCCCCTTTTCACCTCCTCACTGCAAAACACCTTTTAAGACATTTAGCGCAAAACTCATCTCACCATATTTTTGAAAAGTGATGATGCTCTGTGAGACACCTGGTGAAGGTTTCCCAGGCCCCTGGGTGATAACATCATATTCATCAGAGGAAAAAACATCAGAACATAGCCAGATGTTTTCCAGAGGCAAAAGAATAAAATCTGTGTCTAACAAAGACAATTACATTGCATCTCATGCCTCTAGTCTTCTAGAACAGGAAATAACTTTTAGAGATAGAAGGTGCCACTTCCAGATTTTTACATTTTTTGTATTTCCATTGCTGCTTTGGTCTTTAACATTTTGTGTAACCATAAAGAGGTTTTATGTAGAATCTCTGAAATATAAAATCAAATGTCTCATGCTATACTATCAGCAGACAGGTCTCTGTACTTTAACTCTTTATATTACGAGCACCAGTTTTACTGTTTGGTAGTTCGGAGATAATCTAGCCTTATCCTACTTATGCAGCAACCCCTTATTGCAATCTTTATGCAGTAAAACAATTTATAGGTAATATCATTTAGTCCAGCAAAACAGAAGTTCTCATGTCCTGGTCCTGGGCTGTTCTCCAGGCATGAGTTCAGGTAATCCTGTTAAAAAGTATTGTCTTCTGGTTTATATGGCAGTATCAATGTCAACATAGTAAACCTAAAAAGGTCTAGTGGGTGATTGCACTGAACTGTGGCCTTCCACTAAAAAGGACTCTTAAGCATGGTGTAGGCAGTGGTTTACTTGTTTTAATATTTTACATGTTAGTCTAGCAGTTTTATCTTATTGGCAGTTTCTTCTAATGTACGAATTTAGTTTCCTAGCTACCCCATCTCTCTCATCATTTAGTAAATACAAGTAGCTTTTGTTATGCAAACATGACAAGATGTTCAGAACTGTCCCTTCCAGTCACAAAAATCTGTGAAAGACCATCTTGCATCTGCTCAAGGATACCTTGTCTTCCCTCCACCACTCCCAAATTTATGTTCCATGAGATCTCATGCAGCCTACAAAACCCAGATGTTTCTTATGCCATCTGTGGGAAATAGACATTTACATTATTTCAGTTCCCCAGTGCCTCATCTGCAGTGTGGCCCGTGGAGCACCTAAAACCTGCTCAGAGCTACGAAACCAACAAGGAAATGTGACAGTTCCCTTACTACCCTTCTATCTAATTTTCAACATATTGACCTCTTTAAAATTTTGGTTTCCATTATACTTTAAATTAAAAAACAATAGCAAAATGTTACCCCTTAATATGTATGTTTGTACAGATCACAGAAATCAGTTTGCCATTCTGTGATGTACAGCATAAGGGAGAATTTTGAATATGAAAACTGTGCTATCAAATCAGCAGATAAGAATGATTTACCCTTCTGTGGATGCAAAGGACCTAACATGAGAATGAAAAGTACAGTATGGAGCAATCCAAACAGCTAGACCAAGATTTGGTTCCCATTGTCAAGCACCTGCTGCTGCTTAAGTATAACCCAGCACCAAACCTAAATGAGAAAAAACTAGGACAGAAAAGAGTCCATTCGTGTAATTCTCCTGGGTTTTTTAGTATTCACTCTATGCATAAATCTCACCAATATGTATCAGCCAAGCAAAAATCTAAGATCTCATTTTCTATTTTCTGTTGGAAATCTTGTGTCTTTTAATATAAAGAGATGCTATTAATTAATTTTATTTGTATTAGGTTTGCCTTGACTTTGCTATATTTAATAGTCCAAAGTGAAGTGAATGATTTTTTGCAAATAATAATGTATCACTGATAATACAGATAAATAGTACTGGAAATAGCTTTCTGCAAAAGCAAATGGATATTAGCTGTAGATGACACTTGTCAGATTGTTTCCTGTGACCTACTGATTTTGGTGTAAATTACTAAATATTCAGGGCACTAAGATCCAAGCTGACAGAAGGCTTTAAAAAAACTAAAGCAAAGCTTCAATGGAAATTTAGGGGTATAAGTCTCCATATATGGCTCTTATAACATACGTCTGTCCAGGTAGACATGTTAAAAACAGTGCTCACTTCTCACCAGATAGATTTCTAGAGTCTGGTTCTTTACAGAACAGTTACTATCCCAGGAAAGTTGGCCATGCCTGTTCCAGTTTCATATGTAAGTCCAATGATGCATTAAGTGCATCACAAAACTCCTTAGGAATGAAGACTGTGACTCAAAAATATGGCCAGTATTTGTCCTTTGTATTAAAAGGCAGAAGAATCAGAAATGCACAATAAGGACCAGAATCCACACAGTTCACTGTAGCCATGAAGTAGATAACTCTTGGGTATCAGCAGTAGATAACTCTTGGACATGAAAACTGCAGAAAAAAAAATTAATTGTTGTAATTTTTATGACCTATGATATCATTTCAATGCATAGCAGTTGGAGGATCAGGATTTCAGATAAAATGTTGTGAAAGACCTGATTTTATTTCTAGTTAGGTTCACTTGTCTTTATTTGTATTTATACATAGAATAGAATAAAATATAAATTGAGCCTTGTTTCAGACGTGTGATGAAGATCAAAACCACTGGTGTCAGTTGTAAAAATCACTTAATGAAAACATAATCAAATGGTGTGAAAGCAACACAATTCTTTTGTGCAATGCTGGCTGTCAGCCCTGATAACTGGTGGGGTCTAGGCGGGATGATCCTATCTATCACAGAGGTAACTGAAGGCCTCATGAGTAAATAAATTAGCACTAATGACTCCATGGAGCCTCTGAGTCTCTTGGTTTTAAGAGTGGTAGCTTGTACTGGTAGCTGTTTTCTAATTATGGGAGATGTCTGGATGATTAAGAGCAGTTGAGGAAAAGTAACATTTATTCTGTGTTAAGTACTTAGAGAACTCAGTCTAGATTCAATCAAAGAATAGCAGCATCCACCATGACAACAGCCACCAGCATGATGTAGGTTAATTCCATCTTTTTTATGGTTTTCCTAAGTGCATGGTCAATTTAAATTACAATGTTCAGCAGAAGAAGCTTGACTTGATATTTATCTATAAATATTGCAGATGTCACACAAGAGATACAGTGGCACTGATAAGGATGACAATGACAGACTATGCTTTGAGACAGTCATGTAAAACTCCTGTCCCACTGGCAGAATGATACTCAGAATTTTCACAAGTTCATTAAATTTTTTCAGGCAATCTCCACAGGGTACACTGTTTTGTAACTTAGCTAATGCAATTTCTTTTATTTCTGCAATAAATGCAATAAATATATGCTTATTGCTTTACACTAGTGATCAAGCATTGCTTGAAAGAAGACTGAAAATTCATGTTAATTTATTGTGGTTTTTTCACAACATGAAAAAAGCTCTGTTCCAATGAGCACTGCGAAGGAAAACAATCTTCGTTCTCAATGATCCTAGATTTTTGGATCAATTTAATGAGATATCTAAAATTAATAAAGAAGGGCAATTGTGACATGTAATAATATGACTTTTAAAAAGAAAGACAAATAAATTCATTGTGTCAAAAGTTTAAAAAGTACATTTTTCAAAGCAGTAGAATGCAACATTTAATCTTCAGAAAGTGGCAAAAGTGCCTTTTGTCAGGCTTATCTGGCAAAGTGTCATGATTAAACCCCAGCTGAAAACAGCCACTCACTCACCCTCCCACACTCGGATGGGGGAAAGAATCAGAAGGGTAAAAGAGAGAAAACTCCTGGGTTGAGATGCACACAGTTTAATAGGGAAAGCAAAAGCCATGCACACAAGCAGAGAAAAGGAATTAACTCACCACTTCCCGTGGGCAGGAATAAGTTCAGACATGCCCAGGAGAGCAGGGCTCCGTCATGTGCAATGGTGACTTGGAATGACAAACACCATCACTCTGAATGTCCCCTCCCTTCCTCCTTCTGCCCCCAGCTCTATATGCTGAGCATGACACCACATGGTCTGGGATATCCCTGGGGTCAGTTTGGTCCCAGTTGTGTCCCCTCCCAAATCCTTGTGCACCCTCAGCCTTCTCACTGGCAGAGTAAACCTTGGTGCTGTGTGAGCACTGCCCAGCAGCAGTAACAAAAACATCTCTATATTATCAACACTATTTTCAGCACAGATCCAAAAAACAGCCCCATACCAACTGCTATGAAGAAAATTAGCTCTACTCTAGCCATAACTATCACACACAGAACCTTATTCTTAGCTATATCATAGGAAATATCAATCACTAATACAGTAAAAACAATATATGAATGAAAAAGAAGCACTATTGCTAATGCTGTTTTCTAAGATAAAATACCTTTATGTTTTTTTGTGTTCAACAATATAGTACCACTTAATGGATAGTATCCACTGACTAGTACTTAGTTTAGAAAAATAGTTCTTTGCATTCTATTTGTATGAAAAGTTAATCTCTCAAAGAGACTTTTAAAAGTACTTTTTTATCTAGTAATTAATTCTGTTTAAATATCATTTTGAGTTCAAGGGGCTTTACTCAACTTTCTTCTCAATTTCTACATCAAAGTAGTAGAAAGAGAACATGCATTCTACCTTCATAAAAATCAAGGGAAGAGGCCTTTGTATCATATATATATGATATATACATATATATATGTATAATATAGGGAAAATTTATTAGAC